>CAUDMG010002087.1:690000-950000 GCA_958450375.1 Homarus gammarus | reverse complement strand
CACTCACCAGTTAACTGTTGCCTCAGGCTTTTATAACTAGCGACACCATGCATTAGAGAATGACTCGTTATATATATATTTCATGTAGATCCACAATGAAAACGTGGATAAGATAAATCTTGATAAAATCACACGGGAAAAGGGAAACAACGGAGCACCTTAGCTTTCGTCTTTATTCAAGACATCTTCAGAGGCAACTGAGTTGCCTCTGAAGATGTCTTGAATAAAGACGAAAGCTAAGGTGCTCCGTTGTTTCCCTTTTCCCGTGTGATTTTATCAATGTATATATATATATATATATATATATATATATATATATATATATATATATATATATTTATATATATATAAAGTGATATATGTGAAACGTTTTTTAGGAGTTAGGAATAAAAATTTTTGTCCCCAGCGTTGTGAAGAGTTAAACGAACTGGACTCGCTGTAAAATATCTATTACAATTTATAGACCAAATGTATTTCTGTTTTTTTTATATATATATTTCTGTTTCCAAATACGTTTCCAACACTACCATGTATTTTTTTGTTACAAGGTGAAGGGGTCAGTCTATTTCATTAAAAAATAAAGGTGAATTTTAAAACGGAAGAAAAATTCCTAATGGAGATCAGTAGTGAGAAACATTGAAGTAAATCTTATGTGCAGTGAAACCTCTATTTAACGGACTATATGGAGCAGAAAGTCCGTTATATCGAGAGCGATCCGTTAAATGTGAACACCCCATTTAACGAATTATATAGTGATAATTGTCCTTTATATTGAGGGTCCTTTAAATATGAAACCTCCAACTTAACGGACTATATAGTGACGAAAGTCCTTTATATCTGGGACCCTTCATTTAGCGGATTATTTAGTGATGAAAGTACACTTAGTCGAGGATTCGTTAAAAGTAAACCCCTCATTTAATGAACAATATAGTGAATAAAGTCCATTCGCCCTTCTCCCTGAACTATAAACCCCCGAGAGATTCAGACTCGTGAACCCGAAGCATTTAAGGACAGAATAATGTATCAGTCTACTGCTTGGGGTTCACGAGTCTAAAATTGCAATCCCTTAGGTAGACATTTCATCACAATAGCATTCATCTTTACAGGTACTCACATAGGGATACAACTCTCTCTTAAAACTACCTGGACCAGACACTCACAACTAGCCACTGTAAGCAAAGCCATAGTTTATTTTCAAAAGGCTCTTATAGCAAAGCCCTCACAAACAAATTGGCCAAGTTGTTAAGAGAATTTTATCCTGGAATTTAATTGTGATGTTCAGATCATTGAGCACTGTACAAAAGTGGTTTGAATATAAAGATGGCGTCTATGATGAGTTACAATCCTCAATTCTTTATTTATCAAAGTTGATATACTGGCAATTGAGGTCGAGATTCCCTTAACATCGAGGTCGCAGATTCATAACAAGATGATGATTGTCCAAACAGTTATTATTCAGCAATCAGAGACCATAGCCAAGCAAGATTACCCTTTCTATTAGTATACGTGTTATTAGTATAAATAAAGTAGAATTGACCAATCCTTACCACAGGTCATGTTAGAGTTTTTACTATTGATGTCACTGTATATTATTTCGTGTTACTTTTGGTCTGGCAGTGACAAGAGATATTGTGAAAAAAGTTACCAAATAAATATGTTGATGGTTATCCATATGTTGGTTCTCTCTCTCTCTCTCTCTCTCTCTCTCTCTCTCTCTCTCTCTCTCTCTCTCTCTCTCTCTCTCTCTCTCTCTCTCTCTCACCACACACACACACACACACACACACGCGCGCGCGATTACAATTCCCTCACCTGTTCTGAAAATGATGAATTCCCACAATAATTTTGACTAAAACTCCTCCCACTCTCCCTACCTACCTACCCACGTACCTATCCATCCACCTACCTACCTACTGAATCAATAGAGATTACCCATTATGTAACTGAACAAGGCGATTTACCCCCACATGGGTTCATTAGTGGGCAATTCTTTGTAAGAAATACAGGACTTATACTGGTCATTAACGAACGAACTGAATCATCGGAGTACAATATCGGGTAAAAGACTTGAGCGGATTCTAGTGTACACACATATCGAACCTGGAATTTTACGGGGGAGAAAAATAGCCGATGAAATATGACTCATTGTGAAGCGAATGGACCATCAATGTCTGGGAGATTAATAATTGTTCGGTACAGGAATAGCAAGCTAAGTTCCCCCCCCCCCCCCCCCCCCCCCCACCAGGTACAGTTGGTTAAGGTATAGCGTTTATGTCAAGTTGTGGTTTGTTGGTTTACTGTGGAGGGATTTGGTTTGTGTGTGGCTTGTAGAACCATATGGCTGAGAGTGGCTTGCTTGTAGAACCATAGGGCTGAGAGTGGCTTGCTTGTAGAACCATATGGCTGAGAGTGGCTTGCTTGTAGAACCATAGGGCTGAGAGTGGCTTGCTTGTAGAACCATATGGCTGAGAGTGGCTTGCTTGTAGAATCATAGGGCTGAGAGTGGCTTGCTTGTAGAACCATATGGCTGAGAGTGGCTTGCTTGTAGAACCATAGGGCTGAGAGTGGCTTGCTTGTAGAACCATATGGCTGAGAGTGGCTTGCTTGTAGAACCATAGGGCTGAGAGTGGCTTGCTTGTAGAACCATATGGCTGAGAGTGGCTTGCTTGTAGAGCCATAGGGCTGAGAGTGGCTTGCTTGTAGAACCATATGCTGAGAGTGCTTGCTTGTAGAGCATAGGCTGAGAGTGGCTTGCTTGTAGAACCATAGGGCTGAGAGTGGCTTGCTTGTAGAACCATAGGGCTGAGAGTGGCTTGCTTGTAGAACCATAGGGCTGAGAGTGGCTTGCTTGTAGAACCATAGGGCTGAGAGTGGCTTGCTTGTAGAACCATAGGGCTGAGAGTGGCTTGCTTGTAGAACCATATGGCTGAGAGTGGCTTGTAAGGACATATGGCTGTGGGTGGGGGTTGAGTTATGTGGTGGAGAAGAACCAAGAGATGCTGACCTTTAGTCTTTGTGAATTATTAAAATAAAAACAAAAGGAAAAGAAGAAGAGGTTATGTGCGAAGGGAGAGGAGGGGTGACAGAAGGTTGAAGGGATGGGAGATGTGACAGGTGGTTGAAGGGATGGGAGATGTGACAGGTGGTTGAAGGGATGGGAGATGTGACAGGTGGTTGAAGGGATGGGAGATGTGACAGGTGGTTGAAGGGAGAGGAGATGTGACAGGTGGTTGAAGGGATGGGAGATGTGATAGGTGGTTGAAGGGATGGGAGATGTGACAGGTGGTTGAAGGGATGGGAGATGTGACAGGTGGTTGAAGGGATGGGAGATGTGACAGGTGGTTGAAGGGATGGGAGATGTGACAGGTGGTTGAGGGGAAGGGAGATGTGACAGGTGGTTGAAGGGATGGGAGATGTGACAGGTGGTTGAAGGGATGGGAGATGTGACAGGTGGTTGAGGGGATGGGAGATGTGACAGGTGGTTGAGGGGAAAGGGTGACAGGGAGGAGGAAGTTAACTGAAACACAAGGAATGGAAGGGAAGTGGTTAAAGCGGAGGGAGAGAAGAAAATGAGTAAGGGAGGAGGGTAATGGGAGAAGAAGAGATAAGTGGAGAGAAGGAGAGGAAAGAGGAATACTGGGAGAAAAAGGGGTGAAGGGGGGAGAGGGGAGGAAAGAGGAATAATGGGAGAGGGGGAAAAAGAGTGGGAGAGGAAGAGAGAATGTTAATGGGACGGTCAGGGGAGAGGAGGAGGAGGAGAGTGAGAGTGTAGGAGAGGTAAGGAGAATGGGAGGGGAGAAGGGAGAGGTTAGTGGAGCATGGGATTGGCTTGTCCCTTCCCCGCTTGACTTTCGAAACCCTTGCTGCTTGTTCTTACACACACACACACACACACACACACACTCTCACCATGATTATGTTCAAGTTACGAATAAAAAATTCATTCTCTCTCTCTCTCTCTCTCTCTCTCTCTCTCTCTCTCTCTCTCTCTCTCTCTCTCTCTCTCTCTCTCTCTCTCTCTCTCTCTCTCTCTCTCTCTCCCACCGTCCGCCACACCGCCACGTTCTCCAGCAACAAACTCTACTCGACCTCTATATATATATATATATATATATATATATATATATATATATATATATATATATATATATATATATATATATATATATTATATAAACCTCCTATCTCCTTCGCCTAGGTACGGAAATACTCGCTATCTCTCTACGGCTCCATCTCTCCGGTCTCTTAACGATTCACAATGACCTGGAGTATGGCGTTATCTCTCCCCCTCACAATAAGTGGAGGTATCTCGTGATCTCTAAGTGCTTGAGGCAGACCCACAGCTATCGGTGTGATCTAAGGTATTGGGAGGCGGTCAGTTTCCTGTTCTTTGTGGTTTAGTTCATTCTCGTGATCTGGTAAAACCCACTCGTATGCGGGCATGAGTGAAGGAACACGCGTTAGTGGAGATATTTTTTGTTATTTGTCTTCTATATGTGACGTCAGAGGGAAGACGTTCATTCATTGGTTTATTTTGTTATGATGACGTCAGTAGAACAACGTGAGATGATTTGTCCATGCTATTAAATCTTGGGGTGAATAACGTTCGCTGATTGGTTATACCCTGTTGTGTCGTCATTGAAATGTCTTATTGAATAGATCTTTCACCCAACAATGACGTCAGTGATATAATGTAAGTATTGATACCTTGAACACAATGGGTTCAGTCATTATACTCAAGGAATGAAATTATTGTACTCAAGGATTAAGTCATTGTACTCAAGGGACTAGATAATTGAACTCAGTGGGTTAAAACATCTCATTAAACCTTATTTACTGGACACAAGGATTAATATCGTACTCAAGGGTTTAGTATATTTAATTTTACAAGCTAGTTCATTGTACTCAGTTAAACCAAACTTAAATAAACCCAACTTCATTGCTGAATTCCCATGTACTGTTTATGACAGCTACAAGCAAGTGGAATCTCGAAGGGCTAAAATCATTCGAAAAGTCTTGGAATTTTCATGGGATTTTTTAAGATTTTCGTGTCAGACTTTTAGGTCAACTTTCTAATGCACATGGCTGGAAAACCTGTTGGTGTCTCGGGTCAGAATTGGTCAGAGGTCAAAGGTCAAGGGTCAAGGCGACGTTAAAAGCTTCTGTCTCCATGGGCGATATAACCTTTGTTCGGAGTCGATTTCTGATAAATAATTGAGTCTTGGCTGGCCTTCCCCAATTCGCCATTCTGCTGAGTTGTTTTATTTTTTAGGAAGACAAAGAGAGAGAAAGTTAAACAGAAAGAAAGATAGAGAGAGAGAGAGAGAGAGAGAGAGGTAGATTGGGAGAAAGCAAGAGGAAAAGAGAGGACAGAGAAAAGAACGAAAGGGAGAACAGAAAGCTACAGAAAGAAAGAAAGAAAGAAAGAGATAGAAAGAAAGAAAGAAAGTTCTTGCACCCGCTATCCCTCCCAGCCAGCCGTCCACCTGTTGGCTCTGCTACCAAGAATGGATCACAGAAGCGGCCGTGGTAAGACATGTTGTTAAACTACCCCCAGAAGAGTCCTTATTCCTTATCATTATTCTTCCTCCTCATCCTTCTCCTCCCTGCTCATCCTTCGTCTACTTCCTCTCATCCTCCTCATCCTCCTCTTCTTCTCCTCCTCGTCCTCCTCTTTCTCCTTCACTTCCTACTTATCATTCTCCTCCTCCTTCATTATTTTCCCCTTATCCACTATTAGCTTGTTTTCACTTTCTCCTTCTCTTCTCTACGTCATATTCCATTTGCTTCTCTCCCACTCGATCTCTCCTTTTCCTCTCCCCTTCCTTCTTCCCCTCCACTACACCCCCTCTCCCTCTCCTCCTTTCCAATGTCTGCTCACCCTCTTCAGATATTCCCGTCTCTCCTGTACTGCGTTTCTTCTTCTCCTCTCTCCTTCTCTTCCCCTCACCCTCCTCTTACTCCTTTTCCATCCCACTCAATTTTCCACTCTTCCTCTCCCCTTCTACCCCTCTTCACCACTCTTCACCACTCAATTATACCCTCCTCTTCTCCGCTTCCTCCTCCTCCTAATTTCCATTCAGTTGTCTTATCTCCTCTGCCCTATCTTATATCCTATCTCTTTTTTCTGTACTTATTTTCTTTTCTTTATTCTCTTTCTTTAATACGTATATTGATATTATTCCTGCTTCTTGTGGCTACGAAACAAAAGAAGAACAACAGAGAAAAGTAAAATTCTTCTCTTAAATAACGACACACACACACACACACACACACACACACATGTACATTTTGGCCTCAGTGTGGACGTGTTGAATATATAAAAGTTTTATTGTTTTAAATAAATACGAGAAAGCGTAAGTGAATATGTATATACGTGTGTGTGTGTGTGTGTGTGTGTGTGTGTGACTAGACTTATACCCCCCTGTGTCTGTAATTACGTTGCGTGTGTGTGTGTTTAATAACAAAGGAGTGTGTGTGTGTTTTCCCTCACCATAATGTGTGTGTGCGTGTCGCGGTGCGTGTATATGTGTGTCCAGGTGTACACGACTGGTGATTTGTCTTACCATTATATTACTAACTGTTGGATTTTTACATACATGAAAAGTTAACAGGTCGTCTGGCTGTCCCGTCCACCAGTACAGAGCGGGTCACACCTGCCCACCTACCTGTCTGGCTGACGTGTGTGTGTGTGTGTGTGGCTCTATGTCTTTGTGTGTATTTTTGTGTTTGTTTGCGTGAGTGTGTGTGTGTCTGTGTGATAAGTAAAGCGTTTTGTGCAGTTGCGCTTTCTCTTTCTCTCTCTCTCTTCCGTTATTCTCTACCTATCCATTTTCACATTATTCTACTTCTCCTTTCTGTTTCCTCACCTTAATGTCCTTCTCTCCCTATTCTCCCTACGGCCCTACCACCCCTATTCTACTGGATCCCTCAGGCTGTGCACGGTGAGGGGAGGTGGAGAGCCGTTCACTTGAAGTAGGTGAGGGACTATATTAGCCTGTACTGATATCGTAAAGGATGTCTAACCTAAATTAACATTGACTTAACCATAGATAACCCAACCCAACCCCACCCAACCCGACCCAACCCAACCCAACCCAACCCCACACTCACCTTTACAAGAAAACCCCCCCAGTAATTGGCTTCCCTCTCTCTCTTCTCGTTCCTCAGTCACACGATCATCTAATTTGCTCCTAAATTTGCGAATATTTGGGGGAAATTGTTTTCTCGTGTGTAAGTCTCCTGAGTCAAGGTGTGTGTGTGTGTGTGTGTGTGTGTGTGTCATTAGGTTAGGTTAGACTATCTGACCTACCATGCACAATAGTGTATCACAAGTAGACGCTCTATATATCAATTTCTGGACGATAATAAAATGTGGATTCTGATTTTATTTTCGTATATCTTGTTTTGTATGTTTATATTGTTTTTATATGGTTCTTATTCTTTTTTTATATTAGTTATTGATTCTATTTCTTTTTTCTTGTTTTATAGGAATATTTTAGATGTGATTAAGGCTTTATTCTCTGTTTGATAATGTATATTTTTTACATTTTCATTAATTAATTTTTTTTTCTCTCTCTCCTCAAATCACACACACACACACGCACACACTCCTGGCTCTTCATTACCCTTATTTTTGTCATTCCCCTCTCTCTCCCTTTCATTATCACACACTCTCTCTCCCCTTCTTTATCACACTTTCTCTCCCTTTCATCATCACTCTCTCTCTCTCTCTCTCTTCTTCTTTATCACACTCTCTCTCTCGCCTTCTTTATCACACTTTCCTCCACTTCCATCAGCTATCACTAGAGGATGGTGACGTGAGCCGCTGAGTTAAGCCCTTATAATCAACATACGATTGCATGACCTCTCGCTGAGCTTCCTGAGGTGCAATATTGATAACTTAATGAGTGTGATTGCCCACCACACTCTCTGGTAGCGGCGTCGTGATATATACAGGGGGGTATATATGCTTGGTAAACTCTCTCTCTCTCTCTCTCTCTCTCTCTCTCTCTCTCTCTCTCTCTCTCTCTCTCTCTCTCTCTCTCTCTCTCTCCCTTTTTTCTATACATTCCTTTTCTACTTCCTCTCCCTATTCTTTCTTTCATTCCTCGCTTTCCCTTCCCTTTTCTCGTCTTTCCCCCTTCTAACCTCTCCTCCCTCCACCTCTTTCCTCTCCCTCTTCTTTCTCCCTTCCCTCCCTCCCTCCCCCCCTTACTCCTTCCCTTCCCTCCCTCTTTCTTCCTCTAATCTCCTCCTTCCTCACTTCCTCTTTTATGTATTTAGGTTTTATCTAGTAATGGCCTGTCTGTTACTTACTGTTAATTATCTCAGAAAGGCTGAAAATATTACATAATTATTGTAGTAAAGACCAAATACTAATTACCCATTAATTATTGTAATTAAAGTTTAATTAGTTGGCTACTTATTAATTAGTTTAAGTGGAAATATTTTGTCTCTACTAATCATTATTGTAGTTACAGTCAACTACTAAAGTCCGTTTACCTCTCTCCCTGAAACACGAACCCCCGAGAGCTTCAGACTCATGAACCTGAAGAGTTTGACCTTAACTAACCACAATCTTGACCCCCCTACCCTACTTAACCTAAATCAAAACAAACTTAACTCCCCTTAAAATTCCTCCCCCACACCCCAGATCTAACTTAGCCTCCTCCCCTTCTCCCCTCCTCCCTACCTCAAAAAACCCCCAAAACAGTCCATAGTGACAGGTAGGGAAACACACTCCTCCCTGGAGATCGTTTTGTTCCAGCGCTCACACACACATTCACCTTCTCTGAACACCTTTGGAAAACTGCTCAGTCAATCAGTCGTCTCACCAAAATAACACAAAAGTAAATATAGAGAAAAAAAAGGTTATGTTGGGCATACAGACGAACATTAAGGCCTGGGTGTAATTTGGGCCGTAGCGAGGAAGCTTGCCAACGAGTCTTGTTCTAATAATGCAACTTGCAGAGGAATTCGGGTCATTTAGGTGCGGATTTACGTGATTTTCCTCGAAATTTGGATGATTGCTGCCCCAATGTAAAGGAGTTTGGAGCAACTCCGACCAATTACCATGTAAATGTGGACAAATTTCATGTTTGTTGAGGCATTCACTGCTCAAACCAAAAGGATTCCTGCCAAACACTGGAGGTGATTCCTATGCCGGCGAAGAATCCCTACCCCCCCTAGGGAAGGAGTTTTTACCTGTGGATACTACTACTACTACTACTAAATGCACCTGTACCTGTCTCTTTACATGTACCTGTCACTGTACCTATACCTTCCACTGCACCTGTTCCTATCACTGCAGCTGTATTTGTGGCTAAACTTGTACCTGCTGCCACTATCCCCACACACACTTGTCATTGCTCCTGTATTATCTATCGCTGTATAACCTTTATTTGAAACCCTGCATCAGTAAACAGTGTAACCAGTATGGTGTGTCCCTCACCTGATAACTAAACCACACCTGAACATGTATACCTGGAAAGCGTCCCAGTGTTAGTTATTTATTATTTTGCTTTTTCTTAAATAATTAATCTGATATCTTGCTTTACATGCAGATTAAATTCAGTTATTTTATTCTTTTGGGAGTAAACAAAAAGCAGCGTTCGTTAAAAGTTTTGTATACCAGTTATTATTTTAATATTATTGGTGGTATCATGACGATTAGCTTACATCAATACACAAGAACAACGTTAACAAACACATCACCTCGTCTGCCATGTTGATGACGTCACGGTAGAGGAGTGGAGTTGGCAGGCTCTCATATACAGGTTTATGCGGCGATAAACACCAGTAAAAGTCTAGGAGATTATACCTATGGCGAGATGAGACGAGTAATAGGCGGAAGCAGGAGGTTATAGGAGCATCTGAGGGAGGGGGGGTAGGTGGGGGGATGATTGGGGTGTGAGGGGAAGATGGGGTGGTGTTTGAGGGGAAGGATGGAGAAGTGGGGTGAATATAGGGGGTGTTTAAGGGAAAGAATGGAAGGGCGTTGTCTTCAATTTTACCACGGTCCACCTAAGGGGAGGGAGGAAGAGAAGCGTCTTCATCTTTTCCTGCGGTTTATCAAAGGAAAAGGAGGAGAGGAGAGAAGGGAGGGTGAAAATCTACCTAAGAGGAGGAAGAGGAATGGAGGGAAGGAAAGAATGCATCTTCATTTATCACTCCTTAAAGAATATAAAATACATATAGATTCCCTATTTTCTCTCGTCACATTTTCTCATTCTCATATATATATATATATATATATATATATATATATATATATATATATATATATATATATATATATATATATATATATACGTAGCTAACATTCACTTTGGTCCGCCGCTTAACACTGAAATATCTATTTCCGGTAAAATAAATGTAAATATTTGCAGTGCGTCATCCATCACTCTCGACAGCAAATTCCATTTTTTTTTAAATCTGTTTCGAACAAAACGACCGAACCGGCCGCGTGTGGGGATAACCAGAGTCCGCGCAGTGTAGTGGTGAGTGTAGGTGTACACTCCCCACTAGCACACTATATATCCAACTATTTTGTTTTTCTCTTAGTTTTCCATCACCGAAGATCTCTCGCTTTTAAATATATATGTTGACTTACTAACGGCTAAGATAAAGAAATACAATAATAGTCAAGATAAAATAATAATAATAATAATAATAATAATAGGAGTGATATTAACTTAAGGACCACTGAACTAACGCCAAATATCACGAATAAAAAATAATGACATCAATACATTCTTCAGATATTTCTTCAGGAGAATATTCCTCACACAGAAAGAAGGTATTTAAATTTCTTCACGAGGGAGAGAATTTAATAAGTAATTTCCAATAATGTCTCACAGATTGCCCGGTAATTATGCCATTGGGGAATCTAGAGAATTATTCACCCATTTTCTGTCGAATTTTCTTGACTTTTAGGATGTCTCTATACTTTATACCTGTCTAGTTTGGTAT
This sequence comes from Homarus gammarus, assembly GCA_958450375.1. NCBI lineage: Eukaryota > Metazoa > Arthropoda > Malacostraca > Decapoda > Nephropidae > Homarus > Homarus gammarus. Next base: position 939,026 of record CAUDMG010002087.1, on the reverse strand, counting down.
TTTATTTTTTATTTTATTTTATTTCATTTTATTTTGTTTTATTATTATTATTTTTTTTTTTTTTTTATATTTTTTTTTTTTTTTTTTTTTGTTTTTTGTTTTTATATTTTTTTTATTTTTTTTTTTTGTTTTGTTTTAAATTTTGTACCTCGCTCAAACAACTATCTGTACTTGGGGTGACCGATGAACTTCATAATGAACACTGTGACTCCTTTTGTCTCGGTAGGGTTGTCAAAATACTTCGTCTGTTGTGTCATATTGTCTTACATAAAATAGTAATGATACCTTTTTTGGAGTGTGTGTTATGTATCCTATGACCTAACTGATGGATTCTTATTTGGGTGAGAGTGTTGTATTAGGAGCAAGAGTAATTTAATTCAGAAAATGAATAACTCTCTCTCTCTCTCTCTCTCTCTCTCTCTCTCTCTCTCTCTCTCTCTCTCTCTCTCTCTCTCCTTTTCAGTTGCCCTTTTCTTTGTTTTATTCCTCTAACCTCCCTCTCGTACTCTTTTTAATTCTCATTTTACATCTTAATCTTTGTGTGTGTGTGGGTGTTATTCGTTTTCCTCCCCTTTGACCTTTTGGGGTATGACCCTTGACCTTGTCTGTCTACCACACAAGGCCACTCACCTGTTGTTTCATCTTGGTTTATTAATTCAGGTGTTTTAACACTTTGGAGTCTTAGCTCCTAAGATTTTTTCTACATAATTTATCAAGTTAAAAAAGATTTAAATAATTTTGGTATTTATCTCACAAATTCTTTAAGTATCGTTCATTATTTATTTGTACGGTAAAGGCAAAGTTTAATTATTATGAAAGATATGATTAATTTAGGCATTCTAACGCAGCATCTTTAAATATCGTTCAATAAGTCTTAATTCCTACACTGGAGACCGATTTTATAAGACCAGCCTCGCCTGTATCTCTCCACAATATAAATGATGTTTGAATAAAAAAAAAAAGATGAAGTTACACACACACACACACACACACACACACACACACACACACACTCACACACACACACACTCACACACACACACACTCTCACACACACACACACACACACTATCACACTCACACACACTCACACACACACACACACACACACTCTCGCACACACACACACACACACACACACTCACACACACACACACACTCTCACACACACACACACACACACACACACATCACACACACACACACACACACACACACTCTCACACACACACACACTCTCACACACACACACACACTCACACACACACACACATCACACACACACACACTCACACACACACACTCACACACACACACACACACACACACACACACACACACACTCTCTCTCACACACACACACTCTCACACACACACACACACACACACACACACACTCTCACACACACACACACTCTCACACACACACACACTCACACTCACACACACACACACACTATCACACACACACACACACTATCACACTCACACACACACTCACACACACACACACACACACACACACTCACACACACACACTCTCTCTCACACACACACACACACACACACACACACACACACACAACAGGCATTATTTACTCAGCCAAGTGGATGTAAAAAAAAAAGAAAACAAAAACTAATATTAGAATTCATACTAAAGTGTTAGCTGTGACCTAGTGTCCAGAGGGGATGTGGCCGTGTACGGTGTGATGGAGTGTGGCGCGACACGGGGGTCATCTAGTTCATCCGGATGAAACTCTCAAAATAACTAAAGGAAAATGTTGGGCCTTTCATAGAGTACACAGTGGTGACCCTCTCTCCCTTCCTCCCCCCTCCATCCCCTTCCTCCCTCCTTTCCTCCCTCTACCCTTCCTCCCCTGCCCTACAACCAGTGACGTAGGTGGTGTGCTGTGTACAGTCAACCAAAAAATGATCACGCCCCCGGGGTCCGTTGGAACTGGGAATGAGCAAATACCTCAGCCACTCATGGTATGTGTTGGGATGGTATATCCAGGTCTTCTAAACATTTCATCTTGTGTTCCAGAATGAAAAGTACAGGAAGCGGTGCGGTATTTCTTTTGTTGGTTGTACACACACACACACACACACACACAGATGCTCCTTCACTACTATTACTTTGTCTCACCATCAACAGACATTATCATCAGCTAAGGAGACGTGTGAACTGTAACGAAACTTGTTAAAAACTGCCACTTCTTATCATATACATTATAATATTAGAATATTCGGGTCGGAGGAGGTTACATTATCATACAAATTGCCTTAGATGTGTCACGAATTATATTACCCTCCTGAGGAATCTTATTACATAGCCAAGTCAACATTCTCGTGCTGTTGCTGCAGGAGGGAAGACTTGCCGTGCATGCTTTCAGTGGGGGTTAAAATGTAGTCTCTCAGCTGTATGCGATAAGTAACTCGTAGGTCAGTTAGTTTGATAATGTATTCATAAATTCATAAGTAAGAGATGAGTCAGCTTGATACTCTGCTCAGAAATGCACAAGCTGGGTCAGTAATAGACCTCATTGAGTAACTGTTAAAATCTGTAAGCATATCAGAATACATCCTGCCATTATTTTGGACAGAGATCAGGATGTAACCAGTGACACTACGAGAGGGAAGAGTTACCCTTATAAACCTTCATTATCTAACCATCGATGAAGTTAACTGCTTGTGTCAGGCGATACCGGGTAGTTAGGTTAGGTTAGGTTAGGTTAGGGTAGGTTAACTTTGGTTAAGTTATATTACCACTGCACTATGAGGAGGCAAAATCATTTTATACGTATTAATTAAATATAATTATGTGAATGTTAATCGAAAACAAAATTTGATTTTCTATGGGGAATATTATGGTTGGTTACAAGAGTTACAATTGGTTATAATGATATTGAAATTTTTTATAATTCTATATAATAAACAAGTAATATCCAATCATATATTTTAATAAAAAGACAATATCTAACCTGATGAATAAAGTTCAATTTAAAAATTCAAATATTTCCATTTTGTTGTGCGAATATTTTCACTGACTTTAATAATTTTCTCATTATTAATTACAATCTCGTGACTTAGTTTCGAAAAGAATTACCGCTTCACTTCAACACTGTAATTTCCTTCCTACACACACCATGCACATTCCTTCCCGGGGAAACTTGTCGACACACAAGTAGGTTGGTCACTCAACCATACGTAAAACATACACTAAATTCACCTTGATAACGGTAACAATGTGTCCAGGTAATCACCTAATTCCTAATAACATTTTCATACAAGGTGCTAGTTTATGGACTCGAGTTTGACATAATAGTGTTTTGTCACACGCATACAGTACACACACACACACGCACACACACACACACACACACACACACACACACACACGACCCCCCTAAAAAACAACCATCTTACCAACTTTAAACCACTGCTCTCACCCCCCCCCCCCCCCCATTATACCACCATTTACGACAGGTCAGGATAAGGAGAATCTCTTCTTTACGTCTCCATCACAGCCTCTAAGGTCAAGAAGCAAGTCTTACTGCAGTTCCATTAGTCTGGTAGAGTGTTTGGCCACTTAAACGCTCACCAGAAAGAAGAAACTGGCTAGAATTTCCATAATACTCTTCTATTCTCACAGTGGGTTGGAATTCTGTTGTTTGTTATTTCATCATCCCCCCCCCCCCTCTCTCTCTCTCTCTCTCTCTCTCTCTCTCTCTCTCTCTCTCTCTCTCTCTCTCGCTGTAGTTTTTGTATTCCGCGGCAGGAAATAAACTTGATAGAATTTTTGCGGTATTTTTGTTTCAACAGCGTAAAGCCACGTTTGTTATTTCATGAAGGTGATATAGTTTGTTAGAGCTGGGTGATGGGACTTGAATCCTTGCTGGCTCCGTGTTTGTAAGCAGTGTAGTGGAATTCTATCACCACTTGCATATCGACATGAAATAGCAGGTTTCAATTCCTTATTTATGAAAAAGTTCCAGATTACAAGTAGTTTCGTTTCCTCAAGATAAAAAAAAAATCTTACTTTTTATTCAATTTTGAAGGTTAATTACGATTCGTACACACACAGAGGAGGCCTGACCACCTGTCCTGACCATCTGAGGGCAATGAAGAACGTACACCTGATTTAATTAACATATGAGTTAAGATGAGGATGAAGGACGAATAGGTAAATTCTTCTAAGGGGTGAAGTGGCAACACGGATATATTTACTTGGTCGAAATGTTGAAATTTTGATAATTAATAGAATGTCAACTTTTTGCCACCTCTCTAATTTATGCGTCAAGGAATAACTATACCGTGATTTTAAGGACAATTTCAACACACGCAAAAATGCTACAGTTAATCAGGGAAATTAATTTTGAGGTTAACTTTTGTACAGTGAACCAATACAGCCAAGAACAGCAGACAAATTAAAACCTAAGTTCATCTTGGCTTTAAGGTGAAGTTCTCATCAATATCCTGTGGTTGGGTGGTTGGGGTAGTTGGGTAGTTTACCTCTGGTCACTACAGCCTCCGCCACTCACGCGTCTAAAACACATCAACTATCCTCCGCTATAAAAGGTTCCGACACAACCCATTCTCCCTCGTTGTGGTCACGCTAACGGGTTCTTTCCATTACCGCACCAAGAATAAGGGGGGGTCGCTGTGGTGTGTTGGCCACTGCGCTATTATCATAATTTCTCGGGTCCCAGGATGTTTCCCAGGGTGTTGCGTTGAGTCTCTACCATGGTGCTTTGAGTTCACGACACGACAAGTCCTCTGATGCTTTATCAACGAAAATTATACCAGGAATTTGGTCATTTATTTTTTTTTTACTTTTTTTTATATTTTCATATTTTTGTCTTTTCACTTTCTCTTTTTTCTACTTGCTTTCTTTTTCGTGTTTTTCTGACTGCTTTTTTCTCCTCTATTCTTTATTTTCCTTCTCCTATTCCTTGTCTTTTCTTCGTTCCTTTCACACTCTTTTCCATTCTCTATCCCTCTTCCTGTTCTCTCTCTCTCTCCCTTTCACCTTTATCTGCTTCTCCCTTTCCTCCTACCTCTTTCTTTCTCTTCCGCTTTCCCTTCTCCTCTCCCTTCCCTCTCTAATCCTCTCTTTCTCTATCTTCCCTTTGCCCTTCCATCTCTCCGTCTCTCTCCCTCTCACAGCTCCATCTAGGGTAATATCACAACCATTATAGTAATCTCCCTTCCCTCCCCCCCCTCCCCCCCAAACAGTTTCTCCTACCATCCTTTCTAATTTGTTTTATCTACTACGCCGTTCGTCTTCATTCTCTCGTCATCACAATTGTTTTCTTCAACCATTATTTTCATTTATCTCTTATTCTCGCCTTCACTCTTCTTGTCTTCTTAAAATATTTTGCTTCTTCTAATTTTGCCTTTTTTTTATTTTTTTAATGTATTTTTTCCATTGTGATATTTTATTTCTCTTTCTGTCTCTCTTTTTCTGTCTCTTTCTCTTTTTATTTCTGTATCTTTCACTTTCTCTGTTTATCTCTCTCTTTTTGTCTGTTTCCTTTTGTTTGTCTCTTTCTCAGGTTCACTTCTTTAATTCTCTATTCACACTCTTCACACTCGCGCGGACTATCCAAACTTACTCCTGATCGCTCGTCTTGCAACTTGTCCTCTTCTCCTCTTTTATTCCTCTTTTATTGCTGTTTTTCTCGTCTTAATCGCTCTTCGTAACTCCCTCCTTCCGCTCTCTCTCTCTCTCTCTCTCTCTCTCTCTCTTGAACCTCATAAACAGACAGGTTGGGATAGGTGTCTCGTGTGATGTTTTAATTCAGAGAAGATGATCTATTCTGAATTATGGGTCCATGTTCTGGTATATTGTATGAGTCCATAGTTGAGTACATGTATCAGATCACACTTTTGGATATTACGTATATGAATGAGTCCGTATTTAGGTTTACAGGATACAAGAAAAGTTAATTAAAATGTCAATGAAATGGTTGGTGTCTTTTTGTATGATTTTCTTAACAAAAATCACAAAAGTTCTAATATTCACCTGAGCGTCTCTGTACAAAAAACAAAAATAATGTATTCTCAGTCTTGCACACGGAAATAAACTGCGCAGGGATGCAACGAGGTTCGCGGATGCATAAGCAATAACAATTCGTGGAGGTATTTTTACAGGCTGATAGATGCATGCTAGGGGGAAGCTTCCAGACACAAGGGAGGGAAGAACTCCTACAGATGAGAAGGGGAGGAGGGGCACTGAGGGAGGAAGGGTAGGGGTAGGAAGAGGAGGGAGGGATGGAAACAAACAAGAAGGGTAAAGTGAGAAGGGGAGGGAAGGTCACAGACAAGGGGGGAGGTGAGAGGAAAACAGATGATTATGGAAGAGAAGGAGAAGAATAGGGGAAAGTGAGGAGGGAAACACAAACAAGAGGGAGAAATGAAGGAAGGAAGGGAGGGAGGGAGGGAGGGATGAAGGGAAAGAAATTCACATATAAGGGAGACAAGAGAACGTAAGCGTCGCCACAAATACGAGATAATGTAAACAAAAGAGGAGAAAATCCACTGATGACCGAACACAATGAACTTATTTACACTTAATTATTCTTCATCTGTTTACAAAGGGGAAGAGGAATTAACTCAGTGTGGGGGAAAAGGACGTGATACAGTGGGTGTAGTGTGGGAGAAGACATGAGACAGTGGGTGTAGTGTGGGAGAAGACATGAGACAGTGGGTGTAGTGTGGGGAGAAGACATGAGACAGTGGGTGATTGTCCCTTGATTGGTGTAAATGTAACCCAATATGTGGGAGGGTAAGAAGGTGCAAGATTATCACTTTTCTATTTAATGTCTTATCTGATAACAAGTAGAGAGAGAGAGAGAGAGAGAGAGAGAGAGAGATTCGTTTTCTTAGTGTGCCATCGATAAATAAGAGAGAAAGGTAAAGAAAGAGAAATGGGTTAAAGAAGACGACGAAGAAGTTGGCGACCATCCAGGCCAGCAAGATGCCTCAGGTTCAGATCAAGGGTACAAAAACTTTTGGCTTCTTCCTCCGAGCGACGACATAAAGTTATGTCTTCTTCATCATCCAGCGACGTAAACTTATGTCTTATCCATGGCTTGCCGGTGTAAAATTATCTTTTATTCAACACTTGATGTCTTAAACTTACGTCTTATTCAATGTTTGACAGAGTAAACTTACGTCTTATTCAATGTGTTTATTCACTGCTTGGCGATCATTTTTTGTCTTCTTACACTATCTCAATCTCCCACTCTCTCCCTCACTCATTTTCTCCCTCACTCCTCCACATCCTCTCACTCTCCTCCCTCAACCCCCCCCCCCCCCCCGCACTCCCTCTCTTTACCAAACTCCTCTCCCTCACCACACATCAGGTGCACCAGGTGTGTAGGAGGAACATAAAGTGCCACACAGGTGTATATATAAGGACCTCAGCTGTGTCATCAGTGGCACTCCCTGCAACACGCTCATCAGCTATCCTGGTTCATTATGGAGTAGCGGGGGAAGAGGGAGGGAGGAAGGAAGAGGGAGGGAGGAAGGAAGAGAAATGGAGGGAGGAAGGAAAGGAGGAAGAGGTGAGGGAGGAGGAAAGGTAGGGAGAGGGGAGAAAGGAAGAGGCGAAAGAGAAGGAGAGGGAGGGAAGGAGGGAGGGGAGGGGGAAAGGAAACAAGAAGAAAGAAAGCATAAAAGAAAAAAGAAATGAAAGAAAGAAGAGTGAAAGAAATACCAAGGTGCACAACTTTGGGACCCATGTAATATGTGTGTAAAGTTTCAGATCTCTTAACTGATTCCGTTTTGTTGCTATTGCTGGAACGGACCAACTCCACATACATCTGCTTTTATTAATGTTGTCGATACGTTACTCCTTCTGTCATTTGCATATTTTCAGCTTATAGTTGTTGTATTCCTCAATAAATCATTAATTATTTATTATTATTATTACATATAAGCACGTACACACACACATAAGCAAACACAAGAACACTTATACACATGCGCACACACATACATATGTAGATACTCACATACACCTAAATTCAAAGTAACACATTAACCTGTTTTCATACACAAGAGCTCAAAAACCACACAGATTCATACACACAGACAGAGACACACACAGACAGAGACAGACAGAGACACACTAGACGCCACAAGCAGGGGTATAAGCCACTATTTACAACTCTGTCTCTCTCCCAAGAGTAATTTATTTTAATGGTCGAAATTTTACCCCACTGATAAAAAGTTGCAATTGAGTGAAATTAGTTTAACTTACAAACTGGCAGTTTATTCATTGATTATCTAAATGATGGTAGTTTGCCTTGATGAAATGAGAGGTCCCGGGGGAAATTTCATAATGTTGTTCTATTAAGTAAAATTCGAGGTAGATTCTACAGTTGTTGGATTATATAGAGTAAATGTAGGCGGTTATTTGTGTAACGAGAGAGAGAGAGAGAGAGAGAGAGAGAGAGAGAGAGAGAGAGAGAGAGAGACTTGAAATACATAGGAATATTTCGTCCGGTGTAAGTAAACATTCTTTTCTAAGTCATCAAATTGGATCCCAGAGAAAACCTCACTCTGCCTGGATGACTGAGAGACAATATTTGACCCTTAGTCTCAATAGGGGATCTTGAACACAACATTCCCCCATCCCTAAGTGACTACCCCACCAGATTGCTCTCTCCCTGTAGTCAGTGGGACCATCGATTGTCTCAGGAAGTCCGACAACGAAGGGTAAAGATATAAAAACGTCAGGTCAGGGTTTCCATACATTGATTTGTGGTTCATTGATGCGGCAAGGAGCCACTTAAAGAGTTGATGAAGTCCCCCTCCTAGTCATGTTTCCTTCCTTCCTCTCCTTAAGCCTCAAGGCATAAGGAGGATGAAGAAGAGGAGGAGGAGGTATGAGGACTCTAGCTTCGTATCCCGAGGGCGGAGGGAAGATAAGAGGAGGATACCGATGCGGTAATGGCTCCTGTTTTATGCTTTCGATATCCACATAAGAAGTAAGGTAAGAGAGGGGGGGAGGGAGAAGAGACAGGAAGGACTTTATTGTTTATGTCTGAGGCTCCCGTATGCAAGAGATAAGATCCCATCCGTTTATAGACTTGGTGTGTACTTCTGGGGAGATGAGATCTTTGTTTATGTTTCGCTTCATTTAGGAGAGGGGGAGATAAGGTCATATTGTTTACCTTCAGCGTCCTTGAGGGAGAGATAAAGTCTCATTGTTTATGTCCCTCGCTCAATTATGGGAGAGATTCGTGTGTTTTGATTACTTATAAGAGAGAGAGAGAGAGACAGAGAGAGAGATTTCATTTTAGTGTTTTGATGCTCACGTTGTCTCTGATTTACGAGGCTTACATGCTCAGACTTCACTGTAAAATGTATAACCTTTTAGGATAATAAAATGAGTGCTTATTAACCTCAGGTAGTTAAGTAGAGTCTGGTGATAGAATAACCAATAGTGTTTCTTTGACTCAAGTTATGGACAACGATGAACAAGAAAACGAAGGTAGAATATAGTCTCTCTCTCCCCCCCCCCTTCCCACCCCACCCCCCTCCCCCTCCCCCCTCCCCCCCCCCCCCCATGGCACACTCCTGACCCCTCCCAAAACTCCAATGTTTAAGAGTACACTAAACCTTGTTTCATTTTGTCGGGGAGGGGTGAGGGGGTGGGGTGGCAGTGAGGGGGTAGCAGACAGCAGCGGGGGGGGGGGGGGAGGGGCACAGACAGAAATAAGCTGTTTGCACCCAACCATTGTAAACTATTATCTTCCCAGTGTTTGTCGCTTGAGTATTGTATTGTCATAATGTTTCCCTTGGCCGTTTGTTTACTTGACAAATATTGCCTCGCCGATCGGACGCTTCTGTTGGCAGCTGTGGGCAGTATTGACATATAACTTTTGAGTTCCACCAAGGAAGAAACCATGAACTTTATTTCCAGTAAGACGGTTTATTTATTTCGTTAACCGGAACAATACGACTCCCTGGATCAGAAAGGTAATTATTATTATTATTATTATTATTATTATTGTTATTATTATTATTATTATTATTATTATTATTATTATTATTATTATTATTATTGTTGTTGTTGTTGTTGTTGTTGTTGTTGTTGTTGTTGTTGTTGTTGTTGTTGTTATTGTTATTATTATTATTATTATTATTGTTATTATTATTATTATTATTATTATTGTTATTGTTATTATTGTTATTGTTATTGTTATTATTACTGTATTATTATTATTATTATTATTATTATTATTATTATTATTATTATTATTATTGTTATTGTTATTATTATTATTATTATTATTGTTATTGTTATTATTATTATTATTATTGTTGTTGTTGTTATTATTATTATTATTATTATTGTTGTTGTTGTTATTATTATTATTGTTATTATTATTGTTATTGTTATTGTTATTGTTATTATTATTATTATTATTATTATTATTATTATTATTGTTGTTGTTGTTGTTATTGTTATTATTATTATTATTATTATTGTTATTTTTATTGTTATTGTTATTATTGTTATTATTATTATTGTTATTATTATTGTTATTATTATTATTATTGTTATTATTGTTATTGTTATTATTATTATTATTGTTATTATTGTTATTATTGTTATTATTATTATTATTATTATTATTATTGTTATTGTTATTGTTATTGTTATTATTGTTATTATTATTATTATTATTATTATTATTATTGTTATTGTTATTGTTATTGTTATTATTGTTATTGTTATTATTGTTATTGTTATTATTATTATTGTTATTATTATTATTATTATTATTATTATTATTATTATTGTTATTGTTATTGTTATTATTATTATTATTATTATTATTACGTTAGATTGTAAAGTCTTGTTTTTTAGTTTTATTTACATTTTTATTTTTTTTGTATTTTAGTTAAGGAAGTGAGGACGTTGAACTATTTCTCTTATGTTATCTTAGTAAACAAAAAATTTTTTTTTTGAGGGGGGCCAATTGGGTAAAGTCATTTATTATTCTCTCATATTTTGTTGACGTTATTTAAAATTTTCTTTCGTTCATGTTTTTTTATTTCTATTTAAATTCGAGTTGGGAAAACATTGACCGGGTAAATTTGGGTTTCATATATTTTTATTTTACGTGAACTGAAAAATTCATTGATGGGAATCCTTGTTTTTATCTCTTTTTTCTCGATATTTTTTTTAATATTTCATCAATATTCCTGGAATTATTCTTTAAAATCTTATATATGTAAATTTTGAATCCATGTATATAAAGACAACATTTATAACATTTGAAATTATATACAAATACAGTATATCTATTTTTTCATTCAATAAGTCCTTTATCATTTAATCTGATTATTATGCAACGTTCATGAAAATGGATTACAACAGAGATCCTTATGATACAGGTATAGTTATTGCCGTGTAGTTACAGTGACCTACAAACCATGAAGATAATGTCGTGTTTATGAGTTTGTATTGATTACTACTGTATGTTGATTTTCTGAAGACAATTAGTTAGTAGATAGTAGGCAGCTATCAAACAGGGAGGTACTACCGCCTGGGAAGATATTGGAAGCATAATGTATTGTCTAATGGTAAACCCTGCTGCCATATGTGACCAAGTCCCAGGCTGCTGATCTTATTGACTGTTCCCTCATTTACACACAATTGTTGGGTCTCAATTGTTTCTCTTACTTTGACAACACAGAAGAGACAGAATGGCCTCTGTCTCTTAAACATTCACTTCTTGTCTGGAGTCTCCTGGGATTAGTGAGTTGACTGTCTATAAATGATTCTTGGTTTATGTAGCGTGGCCGGCGGAATCTTCCAGCTTGATCCACTGAGTTTTGTTTTCAGCAGCTAGAGAGTTAATCCATCTCGTTGACAGGAGGATGCTACGTTCCTTAAAAGGTTGTTCCATCCTCATTCAACAGCTAGAGGGTTGTTCCATCTACTTAGCAGGTTGTTAGTCTATCCAAGAGTTGTTCCATCATCAACAAGGACACAGTGACGAGCCCTGGGCAATGAAACACACAGGAGTCGTGGTGTGTCCTACGTGACGTGTCGGGGAGCGGCTGAGGCAGCAAGTCACTGATCAGGTCATGGTCGTGTGCCAGGTAGCCTTACGACACCACTGCCTCGGACACCATCTGACCTCGTCCAGTTTGTACCACCACCACCAGGGAAAACTTTAGTGGTACCTGGTCACTACTTGTTCAGGAGTCCTTCACCCTCCCTCCTTACTTGTTCAGGAGTCCTTCACCCTCCCTCCTTACTTGTTCAGGAGTCTTTCATGCTTCCTCCTTACTTGTTCAGGAGTCCTTCACCCCTCTCTCTTACTTGTTCAGGAGTCCTTCACCCTTCTTTCTTACTTGTTCAGGAGTCCTTCACCCTTCCTCCTCACGTGTTCAAGAGTCCTTCACCCTTCTTTCTTACTTGTTCAGGAGTCCTTCACCCTTCTTTCTTACTTGTTCAGGAGTCCTTCACCCTTCTTTCTTACTTGTTCAGGAGTCCTTCACCCTTCTTTCTTACTTGTTCAGGAGTCCTTCACCCTTCTTTCTTACTTGTTCAGGACTCCTTCACCCTTCTTTCTTGCTTGTTCAAGAGTCCTTCGTCTTCCTTCCTTAGTTTCCCGTTCCTTCTTCATTGGTGATGACCCCCTAGAGGCGCTCGTCATCGCCACCGCCGGCACAGGTCTCGCCAGCTCTGGACCATGATCGTCTCTGTCTGTGTTTTATGAGGAAACTTGGTAGGAAGGAAGAGGCAGGACTACACAAGACCACCAGAGAGAGAGAGAGAGAGAGAGAGAGAGAGAGAGAGAGACGTAAAACCTGACAAACAAAGATTCACTCGACCAGGCTCCTGCAGGCGGAACACATCACCCCGCGAGTATAAATTTGTCTTATCCTGTTTCCCCGGTCAAGAAAAATTTTCCCGAGCCTGAAGCAACTTTACTCAGGTCTCCCGGCGGTGGTGAAGACAAACAGAATATTGTTTATGGGAGTTCTTGATAGATAATGCAACTTGGTTTAAAAAATATAGTTATTTTTTGTTTTTTATTTGTTATTATTATTATTATTATTATTATTATTATTATTTCACAGTTTTTCCTCTCTTTGTTGTTTTCATCATCAAACTTTATTTTCCATCTTCAGAGATAACTTGAGGAAACTACCGCCACTAGGTTTGTGTTGGGGGGGAGGGGATTTACACACACACACACATACACACACACACACACATACACGCACACACACACCACACACACACCACACACACACACACACACATATACACACACACACCACACACACACATATACACACACACACACACACACACACACACACACACACACACACTCTTAATTAAGCATCCTGCCGACCTAATATCACCTCTAAAATTTCATCCTTTCTTCTCGTCATAAACCATGCGCTCATACTATGCTATAAGCCCCACTGCTAGGATAGACTGGCGCACGTACGTCTAGCATAACCTCCATGGCCGTGTTATTGCTGGCTGGAGTCACACTTTAAGCTCTGATGTTTGCCCGTGCTGGCGCTGTTATGAAAATAAGGACTTTCCATATTGAGGTGAAACTTCTCGTCGTTAATGCCGCTAAGACCTAACCTAACCTAACCAAGCAGTTGTATGTAATACTCAGCTAAGACAGCCTCGAGGTTTTGCTCCGTTAAGTGAGACACAAGTTACAAGGAAGTCAGAGAAAAGTTCCTGAGGGAGAGAAGTTTTGCTTCCCACACCACCATCCCGACACTCGCTGGAGAGAGAAAAATCCCGATGTTTCAAACTTAATGGCTCCGGAAATAGGGGGAAATAGCGACACCATACACGCCCCTGGAGGGAGGTAGAGAGAGAAAGAGAAGTGTTATAGGGAGGAGTTATTACTGCCATTTCCGCCTGTGTTAAAACCTATATCCTTTCTGGAGTGTTTCAAGCCAAGCCACCAAGACGCTGCCACAAACTCAAGACAGCACCTTTTACATCTCCACCCCACCATCCACTACCATCCCCCTCCCTCCCCTCCCGTCCCCTTTTTCCCTATCCTTCCCCTCCCGCTCTCTTCCCTCTCCTTCCCTCACCCCCTTCCCTCTCCCATCCCCACCCCTCCTCCATCCCCACCCCCTTCGGAGGAGTTTCGGGGCTCAAGAGCTTTAAACAAAAATCTACATCATTTCATCTCCCAACAAGATCCAGAAAATATCCAACAGTCCGAGGAAAATAACCGTAAATAACCGTGAATTTGTAAATGGGCAGAAGTCCAGCTCAAAGAAGCACTAAAGATTCAAGAACAGCAATGCAACTTCCACCTCCTGTGTGGCTCTCCGGTACAGCGACCCACAACCAGAAGGTGAGGCTGTGGTATCGACCTTTCCCTCAGCACTCACCAATTCAAGCGACTCAACAAGGTGTGGTGTTTAGCTTCGACGATTTCCTTATCTCTGTTTCTTCTTATATGAGTTATAGTACCTTGATTGATTGGCCGAATGTATAACTACGACTTAATGATTACTAACAGTGCTGTCTAATGTCGATAACGAGTTGTTTTTATTCTGTCGAGTTTGTTGGTGGAGTATTTATATTTATTTTTGTTTTTGAAAGAGTCTGAAAATTATACGAAGTGTAAATAATAATAAACTTGAATACCATACCTGTAATATTTATTAAATTAGCCAGTAATTTGGTTCTTTTTATGCGTAAGAAACAAGTGACAAAAATAAGAACAAAAACTTGAATAAGATGACACACTAAACGCATACTCACTACCCCTCCCCCCCCTCCTTACCTTCGCCCGTTATCATACAGTATATAACACGGAACAAAGGTATAGTAATATTCCAGGTTACGTCCCTTACATTCGCTGTATAATATTTCACAGAAGTTGGCGAGGTAACGCGACCGCTAAAAACATTACAAACTGCCCCACAAACTCTACACTTGACCATAAAAAACAGCGGTGAGGGAAGTGAACCAAAAATGTGGTATATATACATTGTTCTATAAGAGAGAGAGACAACCTCCAGTGTTAAGTGAGACAGCGAGGCGTCTCTCCTGGCTAGACCCTAGACACACACACACACACACACACACTTCTCCTTGAGTCCCGTTTACTTACTGGAGGACGAGAAGCTCTCCATTCTAACTAATTTTTCTGAGAGCTGTTATTCGCTTGTCTTTCTCTTTCTCTGTTCTCTTTCTCGCTTCCTTCACTAAGAGCTACATTGAAGAGAGAGAGAGAGAGAGAGAGAGCCTATGGTGTGAAAGTGTGTCCCATTAAACTGTGATAAGAGAGAGACTTCTAAAGGAAGTTCGATAATTATAAGCAACCTGCGTTGGTCTAGCTACGCGCCACCCCCCCCCCCCCCTCCCTTACACTGCTTGCTGCACTTGAACGATACTTCCATACACATTGAATTATTTTTTTCAGCTGTTGTTTTGATCGATAAAGAACGATTACAAATCAGAATTATTCGTATTATCTCATTTTTATTGCGTATTTCATTAATTTTTAACAGTTAGTTAATGCTCCTACGAGATTTGCATCAGTCTGGGCTAATATGTTGTTGACAGTCTCGTTTTCTGTCAATTGATTTTTTAAAATATTTTAGGCTCGTACTCCTCATTAAGTTATGTGTATTTATTCGTTGTTATATCATACACGGCCTTGGTTATTCATTGTTCATTTTGTCGTTTGTTTATTCATTTCTTCTTTGTTTCTCCCATTTAACTGTTTTTAATCTCTTTGTGTTAATTCGTTATTTCTATGTATTTATGGGTTAGTGTATGTTAGCTAGTATAATAATAATAATAATAATAATAATAATACCACCATCATTATGACTATTATTAATCGTCATCATCACTCCACCCTCACCTCCATCAAACCATTATTCACCTTTTTAAATTCACGAAATATCGAACATATAAAAAAACCAACTCGATGAGAAAGTTAAGACACTGTGTTCATAGGGACGGAAAGCCTCCAGTAATCTGATGGTAAAATCGTCCTTACCTGCGTTCTCAATTATCGTTTAGTAATCCTGGGGAGATGTTATGAACCCTAGGGAAACATGCGAGGTATAGTTGACGTCACGTGCCTTTTGCGTCGCTTAAATCCTCTGTGTTCGAAATCAATATATATAATTTTTTTTTTCTGGTTTCACAATTTATGGTCATATGTACATGCCTGGAAGCACACATAGATACATGTACTGTACATGAAAGTGAATGGATATTGGAAATCTCTCTCTCTCTCTCTCTCTCTCTCTCTCTCTCTCTCTCTCTCTCTCTCTCTCTCTCTCTCTCTTTATTTCGTAAAAAGTTTGGAATGATACCGCCTCTTTATTTGAAAATCTGTAAAGAGAAGATATTATTCGGAAAGAGGGAAAGAGAGAGAGAGAGAGAGAGAGAGAGAGAGAGGTAACAATGTGTGGAGAATTTCTCGCCTCACTTACACCTCCCATAAGCTGATTGAACATAGACGCCTCAATCCTGTGGCTGGAATTTTTAACCACTTTACACTCTCTGGCTTTTTAGTTAATGGTGGCCGCTTTCAGCCCAAGGCCAGAGTGACCTGCTAGCCCTGTGTGTGTGTGCGTGCGTGTGTGTGTGTGTGTGCGCGTGTGTGCGTGTGTGTGTGTGTGTGTGTGCGTGCGTGCCTGAAGAATTAATCATAAAAATCAATGGTCCTTAATTACACACAGTTGTAAATCATTTGTTATTTGTATTCCCCTCATAATTATGTTCTGAACAAAATGAATTTAAGAAATACTCGTAGTATTAAAACAATAATGAACTTCAACACAATCGTCACTTACTGTACCATAAAACACATTAACGAAGATATTTTTATATTTGGATCAAACAACTATTACCAAAACTCCCAATCAAGAATAAAATTTAATATACATAAATTCACTTGATACAACAGCCAAAATATCCTCCCTAACCCTGTTACAATTACAGATCACGGAATTGCAATAGTTTCTAAAATTCAACGTAATTCAATATCTCCAAATTCAGTTAACACACAACAATACTATTATCCCACATCTGCCTCGATATCAGCTCAATCTGGTGTAAATTCAATAAAGTTGTCAGTGTTTACAGCAAACATTGGGAGATGCGAGGCGGGCAGCCCAGACGACCCCGGGTGCCACACCAACACAGTTTGCATACATCGAACTCCATTAAGGAATCTGTTATCCCGGAGTAATGTGAAACTCCTCCACACCACAGTCTCTCTCTCTCTCTCTCTCTCTAATGTGGCTCTCAAGGGACGAAGAGAGAGAGGGAGAGAGAGAGAGTGTGTGTGTGTGTGTGTGTGTGTGTGTGTGTGTTTATCCCACCAACTCGGATCACAACAAGACTAAGACATTTAGGACAACAACTTCATCACCATTACTAACATTCACTTACCTCACCATAACAAGTGTGTATCAATAACAACAATAACGTTATATCTTTGTTACTAAGATCATCAACTAGACGCGTATCACTACATGGAATTATAACGATGCTGTTTACCGATCACCATAAAACAGTTTGTAATCCAGTAAACAAAAAATATAAACCCCATCAGAAAAAAGTCTCCAATACTCGAGTAATGTTTCAACTCACACTAGATGGGATTAATTTTTAAGGCGTTTGACCTTTATTTTTTTACTTTAATATACATAATCAAGTATATCATTAGGCTGTCATGATATATAAACCAGGATGAGAGTAGTAGGTCTTTCAACTGTCAAGATACACTTCTGTAGTTTGGCTGAATAGACTTAAATTTCAACACGATTGATCTCTTTTTTTTCTTTTGCCATGTATACTGTGTGTGTGTGTGTGTATGAGTGTCTGTGGGTACGAGCTCAACATCTCTCTCTCTCTCTCTCAAAGAAAAACGTAATGACTTGATTCTGATGAAGTTTGACAAGCAAAGGGAGAAGGGGGGGGGGGGGGGAGAAACACAGCATTAAGTATTCTCAGCAAACGTCCAACAAACATTTAGGTCATATCTCAGGATCAAAGACTTTAACCTTTGATGAATATGTCATCTCTCACTTGGACAGAATCAAGCCCACCTGTTAGACTTATCCCTAAAGACAGACAGACAGACAGACAGAAAAGACACACCTTAAGTAGACATCCTCTCTCCTTCTCTTTCCTCACATTCTCCTTCTCCTTCTTAGAATATATTGCTTACCTCTTTCTCCTACACTCTCTCCCTTCCTTCCTTCCCTGCCTCCCTCCTTCCCCTTACTTGTGCTGTCCCACTTTCACTTTTCCCTTCTTAGCGACACTTTCCATAATCCTCAAACGATGTTCTTTCTCCAGTACCTGTCTTCCCTCTTCCCCTCTTTCTTCCCCCTTACCCTCTTTATTCCCTCAAGCCTTTTCTCTTATCCACTTGTCTTCCCTTTCAACATTTTCTCGTTTTTTTTATCTTCTCTCTTTTCTTTATTTCTTCTTCCTGTTTTTCTTCTGTACTTCCCTCACTGTCCCTCTCTTTCCTCATTGCCCCCCTTCTTTCTTCTTCCGTTGATCGCTTTTTTTCCCTTTCCCACTTAATTAATTTTTCTTTATTTTCTCTTCTCTCGTGCATTACTGTTTTTTACTGCCTCCATTTTTCCCCGTAATTTTCTCTCTCTCTCTCTCTCTCTCTCTCTCTCTCTCTCTCTCTCTCTCTCTCTCTCTCCTTCATCACCCCCGATCCTTTGTCCTCCTCCCCTCCCCTTCCTTCATCACCCTCGCCCAATTGCCCACCTTCCTTTCCCATCACCCCGCTAAGAAAGTGACCGCTAGTTAGGTTCGTTCCTCTCCGTGTTTCCATTGTATTCAGGTCTCTATTAGCATTTAGATCTGTCAGGTTCCAGGTCTCGGTCAGGTCCCAAGTCTCTGTCAGGTCCTGGATCTCTGTCACGTCCTGGGTCTATCAGGTCCTGGGACTCTGTCAGGTCTTGGATCTCTATCAGGTCCTGGGACTCTGTCAGGTCCCAGGTCTCTCCTTCACGTCACGTCTGAAGCAGCCTCTCGGACTCGATCAAAGACAGGGGCTTGAAAAGGCCCAGAAAGATGTCACACCCAGAAAGGCGCCGAACTCAGTGGGATGCCAGACCCAGGGAGATGTCAGACTCAGGGAGATGTCACGCTAAGAGAGATGTCTCACTAGGGGAGATGACACACCAAGGGAGATGTCACACCAAGGGAGATGTCACACCAAGGGAGATGTCACACCAAGGGAGATGTCACACCAAGGGAGATGTCACACCAAGGGAAATGTCACACCAAGGGAGATGTCACATTAAGGGAGATGTCACAGTAAGAAATATGTCACCAAGGAAGATGTCACACTAAGGAAGATGTCACTTTCTCTGCCACCACTTCCTGCTACTTACCTCATCGCCGCCTTCTACAGCATCAGTTAACCCCCCCCCCCCCCCCCCCGTCACTGTCTATCACCGTCCCACCGTCAACCACCAGGACCAACAGTACGCTTCACCTGTCCATCTCGTCTCATCACCCTGCCGTTTACCTGTTATTAAGGATGTCTTCTCCCCTATCTATATTTCTCGCATCTTTACTCAGAGACATATTCACTTTAATTAGTATGAAGCGTTGTTGACTCTATCACCAACACGCGAGGCTATACCGGTGTCGCTGTAGAAATTCTCAATAGCATTTGCTAGTCTCCCATGCATTCGCCAGTCTCCTATGCATTCGCCAGTCTCCTATGCATTCGCCAGTCTCCCACGCATTCGCTAGTCTCCCACATATTAGTCAGTCTCCCATGCATTCGCCAGTCTCCCACGCATTCGCCAGTCTCCCACGCACGCCGAGAAGAACCTAAACTATATTAAGTACATATACATTCACTTTATCATGTCCTCTCCTCTCTCAAACACCATAAATACAGCAACCATTTTCTTCTTTTCTCACCAAAACTTCTTTCCTCAATAACCTCCTAAAATGTAGATCTTGATTTTTTTAAGCATATTTCTCTTTTTTTCTCTCTCCTTCGCTTTGCACCAATAATCTTTAATTTTCCATCGATCGACAAAGGAAGTAGAAAAAAACAAACAAACTGGAAAACCTTACAACACACACCTAACAATCTCGGTAAACTTATCACCCCTTTAAAAACAGGTAAAAGGAGGTGATGTAGCAGCGTCTTGCCAGTCGGTAACAAGAGGCAAAAAAAAAAAAAAAAAAAAAAAAAAAAAAAAAAGTGGGCTGAGTGTTTCCAGACTTCTGAGGAACCACAGACAAAACTCCTAAGAATTTCATCGCCCGAGGTCTAAAAGCAAGACGGAGCCGAGACTTCCCGAGGCTGTGGTCTTTGATCTCGAGACAAAACATCGAGGACGAGGGACGGAAACATGAAGATTATCAAATGCAGAGGAACTGTCAGATGTTTCCCGCAGCTGAGGAGATGATTCGTAAATTAAGAGAATGTTTTGGACGTGGGGATAACATGTTGTGGGAATTTTCTTATATATATTTTTACGATGTGTCTCTCTCAGGTAGTTCTAAAAGAGGATAAAAATAGTTGAGGTGAAGGATGAGATGTAAAGAACCTCTCTGACGATAATGGTGACGAACACACACACACACACACAAAATATGAACGTTTATGGTAAATATAAGGCACGGTTATACAATATCAAAAATATGATACAGACTGCAATACCCTCTTTTTCACGTGGTTTTCTGCCTGCGGTGTGTGTGTGTGTGTGTGTGTGTGTGTGTGTTTGTGTGTGTTTGTGTGTGTGTATTTTTACGAACAAAGTGAATTTCCTGTTCCCCTTTTTCGAAAAAATGCAGATAAATTTTTAATCCATTTACCCACCAACCCATATGTGTTATAAAATTGCAAACCACTGTACATTCTTTTTTTTATGCCCACTTTATCAAATATACCTGTTGCTATTTTTTGGGGAGCTCCATATTGGTAGTGCAATATATGAAGGTTTTACCGCGTGTCCCGCCGCCTGTAACCTATTGTGAAATGTTATTCCCGTGCATCGTGCCGTTCTGTGCGTCTGGTTGTATGGCACTGTGCGTCAAGTTATGTGGCACTGTGCGTCAGGATGTGTGGCACTTTGCACTAGGTTATGTGGCACTGTGCATCAGGATTAGTAAGGCACTGCCCATCAGGATCTGTCTGGCACTGTGCGTCGTGAACGACTTTGTGTGCGTCTGTACATCTTCAGACAATATTAGTGATTATTAACTAATTCCTAACACTGGCACACCTGGAGCTCAGCTGGAATATATATCTATCTCCTGTAGTGAGGCAAATGAGACACAGATTCTAGAGTGAGAGACAAATAGAACACAAGCACCTGGTGGGGGAGAGAAGACAAAACACCTTCGCAACACATTGATAAATAAATTACTGTAAAATTAGGATATATACTTCTAATGACTTTCGTTACTTAATAATTATTCAAGTAACTCTAAAGACTTCTGAGCTCATTATAAGTATTGAGGAAAGAAATAGTGTGTTTAGACCAGGATGTTATTTTCTCTCTATTATAACAGCAAGAAATTTATTCCAAGAAATACCCAGTTGATGAATGTATTGACTTAGGGGTAGAAGCCACCAGGGGAATTAATCTACATAGATATGTATTAAATTAAAGGTGAATTAATGAAGATATAAGTGATAATATAAAAATCAATATAGAGAACTTAGTCAAATGAAATAGATCGTCACTGTCCATCCACTTGTCAGTTAAGCTGGGAGCGTGAGGGGCTGGACCAACTCTGTCTACAACGCACTAAATGAAAAATTACCTCTTAAGGAACACGGTCTAAGGGGTTGTTATTAATGACAAACTCATTATTTAGAATTACGGCAAATTCCTGTAATTCGTCTTGAATAATAAATGACTGCTCGAAGACGCTATTAATCTTAATATAATTAGTCTGTTGTTAGTTTCACGTCCTGGGATGTTGTTACTTAATATTTGTTAATTGTTTTTAGGTGATCAATATTATAAACTGTTTATTTATTTTTACATATCTGGGGAAATTAGTTGGTATGTCTTTTGGGGAAATTTTTGTTTTAAGGGGAAATATTGACTTTCCTGGGAAAATACTACGATTTTTCGTCCCTACCACCCAAAAAAAATTTAATTTAGGGGAAAATTCTTTTCCTCCCTTCTCTCTTCTTCCACCTCTTATCCCATCCTTTCCTCCCCTCTCCCCTTTTCTCTTTCTTTCCCCTTTCTCTTCTTTCCCTTCTTTCTCCTCTCCATTCTCCTCTTCCTTTCCTCCCTTCCCTTCTTCCCCCCCCTTTCCTTCCCTACCCTCCACCTACCTTGTGATGTCCCAACACCTTTACTTATAATGATTAATATTAATTGACGTCGACACACCGTTGACACGCACCATGGCAGCACTATAACCTGTCAAGACAATCACTACACTCGTCACTCTCACTGTCTACCGTGTTGGCGACAGTAGCTGCTAGTTTCTTGGAAAACGTGTACCGAACCTCTTGGCAAATCCCTATTGATTATGGGGTCGGGGTAGAAGGGAGGCATAAGTGTTACTCCAAAGGCTTCGTATTGGGGAAGTTGGTGCCTGTGGTCCGCTAAGGTGAGGTAGGATACATTTTTTCCTGTAGAGTAATTTTGGGTTATTGATCTTGAGTCGGTATGTGTCTTACTAGTGAAATGTTACTGGTTAGGTTAGTTTAATTTAGTTTAATTTAAGTAAGGTTAAATCAGATGAACTTAAGAAAATCGTACGTTGTGAATTAAGTGTTTCTAGGAAAGTCTCTTCAAGGATCAGTGACCCAAAACGGACGCGATTCACTGGAACTATGCCAGAAGGGGAGGGGGAGGGGGTGGGGGGAGGGAAGGGAAGGGAAGGGAAGAAAGGGAGGGGAACTATTAGGGCGACATGTTGATAGTTTACTGATGGGAATATCGTCTTTTACTGTGTCTTCAATTGCGACTTTTTTTTAGAGAAGGCAGGAGAAGAATGTATATTTTATCGTATATTTAAAGTGGTTATTGTTCCCATGTCAGACACACACACACACACACACACACACACACATCTATTGACATGCAATATATATATATATATATATGCTGATAACCACCAGGAAAGAAGAAAACACGAAGTTCCCAAGCGCTTTCGTGTAATTCACATCTTCAGGGGTGAGTACAGACTAGTCTGTACTCACCCCTGAAGATGTGAATTACACGAAAGCGCTTGGGAACTTCGTGTTTTCTTCTTTCCTGGTGGTTATCAGCATATACCTAGATCACGCGCACCTACAGTGATTTACTTGCATATATATATATATATATATATATATATATATATATATATATATATATACAGTACATTATCACGCACACACGAATATGCAGATACACACACACACACACACACACACACACGCATCCCTACATATATATAAGTAATATACCTTATTATATACACACATACTTTTACATACATACACATAAACCAACATACCAATAAACGTCAGGTTTAAGGCAGACGCAGATGTTAAAGAGACGTAACCCCAGAATAACCTCTTGCATAACGTTCCTATGACGAGTTAATTTACCTCCTCTGGCTCAGTCGGTCTACACTGTACAGGACAACTATTGAATGTAACCTATGCCATTCTCTCTGAGTCTGGTGGTGTTATGTCGGTCTGTCTGTCTCTCTCTCGACATATTTCTTTCTTTCTTTTTGTCTGTTTATTCTACTCTGTCTCTCCTCTCTAATTATGTTTCTCTATGTATCTCTCTCTCTCCGTCCCTTGAGAGAGAGAGAGAGAGAGAGAGAGAGAGAGAGAGAGAGAGAGAGAGAGAGAGACTGTGGTGTGGAGGAGTTTCACATTACTCCGGGATAACAGATTCCTTAATGGAGTTCGATGTATGCAAACTGTGTTGGTGTGGCACCCGGGGTCGTCTGGGCTGCCCGCCTCGCATCTCCCAATGTTTGCTGTAAACACTGACAACTTTATTGAGTTTATGCTCGATTGAGTTGGTAATGAGGCAGATTTAGAACCAAATTGTGCTTATATTAGTTTCGTGGTCAACTGAATTTAAATTTATTGAAATTTTAGGTTACTCTAACTCTTTAAAAGAAAATTATGTTCCGGCAGAGTTATTGACTTTAGCTGAGGAGGTGAAGATGGTCGATTTAGTACCGAAGACTTAGTTTGTATAGACAGAGGCATCATATGTGTGACTTTACTCATTATGTAAGGCGTATAACATCAGAAGTGTCGTGTCACTATACCTAAGGCACTCTTCCCACAGTAGCCAAGAGTCGTTCCACCAGCACTATAGTTAACACTTCTCAATCTATGTGTATGTATGTATGTATGTATGTATGTATGTATGTATGTATATGTATGTATGTATGTATGTATGTATGTGTGTAAAAGCTTCAGATGAACTAACCGAGGAAGTGTAGAACAGAAGGAAGAGACAAAAAAATCACAGCTAACGAATGTATTTTGTAAAAAAGCGTTTAGGTGATCCAGAAGGAATGTGATGACAGACATTGCTGGCGTGTTTTCAACGACGTTCATAAGATCCTAGAAGGAACTGCCGAAAGCATAATTGAAAGCGTAGTAAAGACGATATTCTCAGCAACAACCTCACTCACAGCTTTTCACCCTTGTATTTCCTCTCCTTCCACCCCTTTCTCCCTCTCTCCTTCCCTCCGGCTTCTCTCTTCACCTCCCTCTGTCCTTATGTCATCCTCCGGCTTCTCCTCCTCCCTCTCTTCTTCTTCCTCCTCCTCCTTTCCATCTTTTCCTCCTCCCTCTCCATCTTCTCCTCCCTCTCTTCTTCCTCCTCCTTCTCCCTCTTCTCTTCTCATCCTCCTCCTCCAACACAATATCTTGGCCACCTTACACTGTATCTCATTTATCTCGCCACTAAATCCCCGAGAATTATCTTTAAACACTGAAAAAAGAATTACTCGAATGTGTTTATAAATGGCAAGGAATTAATTAGGTGTAATTATAATATAAATATTTGCCCCGGTTCGCCTCAGTAATGTTGTATTAGCCAGTGTTTAAGTGGAGGTCTTAGGTCTGGTGGTGTCTGAATGTTTGTTGTGGTCTTAACTCGTTCCTATGCTTGTGTTGTAACTAGACGTGGGTGTATGGTAGAAGTTGGGGTCAGGAGAACTGGTGATCGTATTTTGTTGTGATTGATGATAAAGGTTTTGTGAGTGTGTCTTTATTTGTGTCGGTAATAAATATTGTATTTTTTTTGTGTTTTTCTTCGTTTAATACTCCATTTATTTTTATTCTTATTCTTTTTTTCTTTCCCTTTTCTTCTTTTTGTTTACTTTGCTTCTTGTCTTCTACATTCCGTCTCTCTCTGGGGTCTACAACACAGTTTGCTCTGTCCGTTTCTCACAATCCTTCTCCCTTTGTTGGCAAGAAACTTAGTGTAATTTACAAACACTAAATTCTGGAAACAAGATGTTAAACTCACAGGCTTTTGTTAAGGTAGAAATAGCAATTCGAATGTGTTTAATTTCCCCATTAAAATCATAATTATGTTATAAAAATACAACTTGATTTTTTAAACACCTGTAAATATTTGTAATTGGTAGACTCTCTTAAAGACGAGGCCATGTGTTATTATTGTGGCATTGATGGTTGGTTCTTAATGGTCGTTATCTTGGTTATTAAACATAACCACGAGAGATTCCTCACCCTCTCACCCTCCCTCCCACCTCCTCCAAAACATCTCTTTATGACCTACCTGGTAACACACACACACACACACACACACTCACTCACACACCAAGCTAAAACATATACTGAATAATAACATCAGCTTTAATAGGATTCACCCCGAAGCTTCCTCCATCCCTGAATCACCAACATAGAAATAAATAAGTGTTGATATATTAATAAATACAAAACAAACAATTACTACACATAAACTTAATATAATAACTCTAATTACATAACATTCCTCCCTCAACCAGTACTAAAATTGTTAATGACAGTGAATAAATACTACAAAAGACACAAATATGGGTAGATAGATATTACTGTACATGTAAACTGAACCAAGTTATGTGAGATACAGTTTAGTCTCATCAACAGCGCGTCCATTTGCAGTATTGCTGGACAGGAAATGCATGAAAGTGTACTGCAACGTGCATATGATTCGATACCCAATACTGTATTGTGTGTGTGTGTGTGTGTGTGTGTGTGGTTCAGGGAGGAAACTGTTTTGAACATTTATGTTTATCTGTAGAACACTAACACAGTTGGTTGAGGGTCTGGGGTAGCCTCAGGGCGAGACACATTAAGGCTGAGGTTATTACCTATGTTTAGCTTGGTGTGTGTGTGTGTGTGTGTGTGTAGCCAGGAGAGACGCCTCGCTGTCTCACTTAACACTGGAGGTTGTCTCTCTCTCTTATAGAACAATGTATATATACCACATTTTTGGTTCACTTCCCTCACCGCTGTTTTTTATGGTCAAGTGTAGAGTTTGTGGGGCAGTTTGTAATGTTTTTAGCGGTCGCGTTACCTCGCCAACTTCTGTGAAATATTATACAGCGAATGTGAGGGACGGAGCCGATTGGGTAGAGTCTTTGTTCACATTCTCTTATAAATTTCTCTCTCTCTCTCTCTCTCTCTCTCTCTCTCTCTCTCTCTCTCTCTCTCTCTCTCTCTCTCTCTCTCTCTCTCTCTCTCTCTCTCTCTCATCACTTTTCTACACCAGTAATTCACACATGACTCATTATTCAACTAAATCATCTTTCTTACCAAACCAAAGAAACAATTAGAACGCCTAAATCCGAAGCATTTATGGACAGAATAATGTATCAGTCTACTGCTTCAGGTTAATGAGTCTGAATCTCTCGAGGGTTCGTGGTTCAGTGGGAGAGGTGCACGGTGGACTTTGGTAGTTGACTGTACCTTCTTGTCTCTCACCTTCGTCACCCCGGCCTCAAGTCTGTAGAGGAAGGTGTTGTCTTAGATAACACACGACCCTCACACACAGTTTTCCTTAACCAACATAACGTAATAATGTCTTAAGTCATTCGATTTTGTTCCTGGATTCTATTATTTTTCCTTTTTTCTGCATTGATTTCAAGATCTGGGAGCGATATTTTTGTATTTTTTTGTATTTTTTTTTAAATTGTTAAATATAATTCAAAAACATTATTTTGCCAAAGAATCGTCTCTGTCAATAGACCCTCGCCGGGCCTAACTCCCGAGGGACGATTGTTGACGGATAGGATAGGATTTTTTTTTTTTTTTCAATTTCAGAAATTTGGTTTATTTTTTTTTTTTTAACTTTTGATATTTTTTTGCCGACCACCAATTAATTGCCTAGTTTGCATGTTTCGGGAGGTGGGGGAGGGATGCACCCAGCAAAGTTTCCGGTTAGGAATTTCGAGGCTGCCAGTCTGTGTGGCTTTTAAGTGGCATTGACTATCTATCTATCTATCTATCTCTCTCTCTCTCGCTCTCTGTCTGTCTGTATATTATAAGAAAAAGTCAGATTTTTCCTTCTCTTGGGTGTGTTTCTTGTCCCCTGAGAGACTTTATCCAGGACGGTCTAAGCCTGAGTGTCGACGTGGGGGTAAACTCCTCTTGACCGGCAGAATAGGATAGAGTAAAAGTTTATATGCTCGGGCGATGATGCGTGTCTCTAGGGTATATGTTGTTGTTGTTATTTTAGTCTTAGTTTTCGGCTAGGTTGGTGTTTGGAGCTCGTCTGTCTGTCTGTTTGTCTGTCTGTCTGTCTGTCTGTCTGTGTCTGTCTGTCTGTTTGTCTTTTTGCTTTCTTTCCCTTCTTTCTGTTTCATTTTTTCTTTGTTTGTCTGTCATTTTCGTTCCTGTGTTCGTTGCCTAACGTAACCTACCATAACCTAACCTGTTCTAAGTCTCAGGTAGATATCAATTTACTCTACAACTATCACCTATTCCATGATCTCAGGTTTATTCAGTTTAATCACTTTTATTTTTATTTGTTTCTACCAAGACAATCAATAAGATGTCTTCCTTAACCTGGGAGAGAGAGAAACTTGTGAGAGAAGTTCCTACACTAGTGCCAAGAACCTAATGGACTCCTGAATCATAAATACGAGACCTAATGACAATCGTTGGCCAGGCTGTTTGCAACTGACTTTGGGATTTTATTTCCTGTGTCTGTTTCTGTCTGTCTGTCTCACACTACTAAGGCTATTACACTGTTTTTATTATATACATCCTTCATATAAATCATAAAAAAATCACATTATAAAACAGAACATATACATTCGCCCGGATACCCAGACTACCTCTCCTGCTGTACTGTTCGTGGATGGACATAAAAGTCACAGACAAACGCCGCAATAAAGAGAAAATATGATAATGTTTCTTGGCAGAGAGAGAGAGAGAGAGAGAGAGAGAGAGAGAGAGAGAAGTGCATCCTAAAGGTGGTTTTAAATCTCCTGGTGACATTTATACAACAAAACGACAAAAAGGCACAGCAGACTAGTACTATTTTTACGTTGCAATATCACTTATGCAATTCTAATCATCCCCCCCCCCCCCCAAAAAAAAAAAAATACATATTGACATAGGAACACCAGGTTGAAGGTCTCCCGTGTGCTTATGGTAATGAAGTTCGTATCGTAAGACCACTTAAAGGAATGAATAACTCACTCGCTGTGGCTCAGACTTCCTTTTATGGTACATTGTGTGGTGGAGGTATTTTATCAATGGGGAGATGAGTGGTAAGTTTTCCATAATTTTATTTATGTTGTTTGGGAGAGAAAGATTGAGACTGTGTATATTTTGAGTGGGGGAAATGGGGTGAAAGAGAAAGATAAGAAAGAGAGAAAGAGGGTGAAATGAAATGAGAAAGAAAGAGACGGAGATAAACTTTCAATAGTCACTTTGACCATCAATTCCTGAAGGATTGTGTGAGTATGTAAACAGAATAATGTTGATCTGAACAACAACAACAACCTTGAAACACAAGAAGACAAAACAACAACAACAACAACAACAACAACAACCTTGAAACACAACAAGACAAAACAACAACAACAACAACAACCTGGAAACACAACAAGACAAAACAACAACAACAACAACAACAACAACAACCTCGAAACACACCATAACTAAAAAACACAATATTTTTCTTGTTCTTCATGTGACTTTTAACTTCATGTCAATATATGCATAGCTTTTTGCATGTATGAATGTTTGCATATAACTCGTGCTGTGTATATTCATTTGGCATGGATTAGATATAAATTTAGTTTATATATGTGTGTGTTCTTGATCGCAATGTTACTTAAATGAATGTACATATGTCTGTCTGTTTGTATGCATATATTTGGATATGTTTTTGTGAGTCATATATTTTAGATAAATTTATATATATGTCGCCTTCGTGAGAGAGAGAGAGTTCATGTATATATGTATGTATATATGTATATTCCTGTGTATGTGTGTGTGCATGCAAGTGTGTGTATGCATGTATGTGTGTCTGTAGCTTCCGGGTATAGTACTTGACCCTTTCTCTAATACTATAAATCTTACTTTTGTCAATACTTTCTCACTCTACGTCAAATTTACGAGGGAATTCACCTATCATATATTGCCCAATACACCAACACTGCCTCATGGTCATAGAGTGGGTGTCCTGCTGAGCTCATTCACCCCCTCCCACCTCCTATCCCCACCCCACCCCCTCCCCCCCTCCCCTCCCCTCCCCACCCCACCCCCCACCCCACCCCCATCGCTTATTTAGTCTATCCATCTATCAATATCCAATAACCTATTTTCTACTTCCTATCCCACTGGCTTATGCATACTCTGTACTTGATCTATCCTTGGCCCTAGATCTAAGTGTTATATTTTCATCTGCTTTAACCATTTCTTCTATATCTAACCTCCTTAACCTCACTCCTATGAAATTATAATTATATCTTGAGTTATACTACCTACTGAATGATCCATATATTATAGTCTGCACGAGATGTATGATTCTCATGATCTGTTATATAACTTACAGATTTTTATTTTTTACGATTTACAGTGACTATAATTCGTTAGCAAAATTTGTATATCATAAACTGTAAAATTATGAAGTAAACGATATATCTATGATATATAAGATTATTGAAGAAAAAAAATAGACTTAGGGTTATTATGTAGATACCAGTAGACTGTGTCCTTTCGGGGTAATATAGTTAGTGAGTTTATGTAATAAGCCTCCGTAGTTTTACCTACCCGATACCGGAAGTATAGAGCATATCGGTATTTCTATATAAAGGATTGGAAAGCCTTTATAAGAGGATCAAGGTAAGGCTATGTTTACCTTGAAACTTTGCAAAGGATACTCTTTTTTTTAGGGTACCTTATATTATGATAAAGAGTATTGAAACCATTAAAAATTTATAAATATTCCTAAGTCTCATTAAGGGTATTAAGAAAATACATCCATTAAGGTTTTATAAAGGATTTTATATGTTTTATAATTTCAAATTCTATGAAGAAATCTAAAATACCCTTATTAGGATCAAAACCTTTATTAAGGCTTCTCATATGGAGGATCCGGGACAGATTGGAAGCTCTTTAACTTACAGTCAAAAGAATTGAGTTGAACCTTCATCCACTAATACTTATTAACCTGCTCGCGAGTTTAGGACAGGGTTCTATTTTTGGTCTGTTTGCCTGTCTGTCTGTCCATCCATCAAACTTTTTAGGTCTTTGGTGCTGTCACTATCGTATCTGTTTGCGCAATACGATACTTCATTGGTTAAAAGAAAATGATCTCATGAGACACTATCAAGCGGTGACTATAATAAATTTACAACAACAGCGTCACTATTTCGATATTTACTCTGCCATGGTAACCGCTCGAGGGCAGGGCTTGTAGCCAGTCTGTGATGTTTATTGGCGATTTATTGTCGATGATTTTGTGTTGTCGTTGTATTAATTTGATGCTTCGCTTTGTTGATCTGTGAAGGAGTTAAGGTGTTATAGATATTGTTCTATGTTGAACATTTGTGAAGGGGTATTTGCGTAGAGTGTGTGTGTGTGTGTAAAAATGCATTTGTGAGTTTTGTATGGTAATGTAATGTATGTATGTGTGAGTGTATGTATGTATGTATGTATGGTAATGTAATGCATGTATGGTAATGTAATGCATGTATGTATGTATGATCACCTGTAGAGTTACATGTCCACACCATGATTAAACACACAATCATCGTCACTACCATCACCACTACCACAATGACCACTATTAACCCCTTCCACACACACAAACACACACAGACACACACACACACGCACACACAGACACACACAGACACACACACACACACACACACACACACACACACACACACACACATACACACACACAACAATCATACTTTACCTCGAACAAAAAATAATAATAATTCCAGTGGGGAGGGCGGTAGGTGAGGGAAGGGAAGGGGAGCCTTAGGGGAAGAGGGAGGTTGGGGAAGGGGAGGGGACACTGTTTCCCTATCCAAATAAACACAACATACACACGTATAATAACACTATGAACTCAATTTCGCTTTATGGAACAGCATTGTGAAAAATTTCCCCCCATACACCTTTCATTTCATCAAGGTAACGACCATCATTTTGATAATCAGTGTGTGTGTCTGTGTGTGTGTGTGTGTGTGTGTGTGTGTGTAGTGCCTGTTTATTAGTTAAATTAATTTTGCGTAATTACAAATCTTTCTTTATATACATATATGAATATAAATCTGGATAACATTTAACTCATTAATATAAATTAGTTTCTGGATGAGTGACAGTGAGTCTGGATTACATGTTGACTGGATTGTGTGCGTTCTCTCTCTCTCTCTCTCTCTCTCTCTCTTCTCTCTCTCTCTCTTCTGCCCTCTTTCTCCCCACCTTTTCCCCTCTCTCTTTTAGCCTCTTTCCTCCTGTCCTCTCTTCTCTCCCCCTCCTCATCTACCCTCTCCCTTGTCTCTCCCCTATCTCCTTTTCGTTCCCTTTTCCCGTCCTCCCTTCTCTCCTCTACCCCTCTACTGTCGTCTCCCCTCTTCTCCCTTCCTTTACCCTTCCCATTTATGCTTTTAGTCTCTCCTACATGTCTGTCTGTCTAATCTTAACAATTAAGTTTCCATGTCTTTTATGATTAGGTTAGGTTAGATTCGGTGAAATTAAACCGGTAATGGTAATCTAGGTTAATACTACACATTAAGTTAGGATTAGTCGACTTATAACATTATCATCTTGGGGTCTAAGTAACGTCATGTTTACATTATTAAACAAATTAGAAAAAAAAATCACTATAAAAGTTAATTGACCATTGGGGATCTATCTACTTATAGCAATTTACAGCAGATGATTCTTGAGGCGAAGCAAATTTATTCATGAAAAACTCTGCCGTTATGCCAGGCTGGGTTGTATCTCAGAGCCACACCACACTCCTGGGACCACCTCCTTATTTCTCTCTCAAGAAACACACAAACTGAATATTACTCTACTAATAAAATGTATTTATTCTTTGTTCTTTATTTTCTGTTCGTTTAATAAAAAAATGTATCTGTCTGCCTGTCTGTATTTGTTTGTAATATAATTTGTTTGTTTTTGTTTTGTTTTGTGTTTTGGGATATTAAGCATTAATTCGTAGTTTTCTTCATCGAGGTTTGTTGAACGTGGGCATAAGTCACTGTCATTCTTGTCATAATTTGTCATGGATTGTGAGCTGGGGAGTCCGTCGTTGTTCGGGTTTGTATTTATGTTTTTTGTTTGTTTCAGGTTATGTAATATTCTTCATTACTACATGTAGGTAAAATGTATATAATTAATTTGATATCTACCTGACCAGACACTCGGGTTTCTTTTTATTAATCTTTTCATATATTGTCTGAAGCAGAGATCTATTCTTGCTGGAAAGAGTCGATACGTAAAGTAACAAACTTATCTGACAATAACAATAATATATATTACGTAAGTTAGCCTACTCCAGGTTAGGGATACCAGGAGACGGGTTATGAAGGTACAGAGGGAAAAATGGTCAGAGGCAATAAAGAGAGAGAGACGTACAGGGAAAGCAATAACAGGCGAGGAGAAAGACACTGGAAAATAAATAATTTTCTAGAGCAAAAGACAGAAGCAACCGAACCTTCTTTTCCTCCCCCTCTCCCACCCCTTCCACTTCTCTCTGTCTGTCTGTCTGTCTAGTATTTTTTTCTTTCGTGTGGTCATGAGTGTAGGCCGAGCTAGTTCTCTCTCTCTCTCTCTCTCTCTCTCTCTCTCTCTCTCTCTCTCTCTCCTGAACAACTCTCACCATTGTTGACATCTGAATAACTTATTAAGGACGAGATGAAACAAGACAGCAGTTTGTTGACATTTCTGACAACTTGTGGTAGTAGTATAGGTTGAGGTCCGGCAGAGGCCAGTAAGGAGGTGAGGACGTCTCTCAACCTAACCTAACCTAACCTAGCGAAGGCCAGTGATGTATTAGAAGTAGGTGAGGAGGCATTGTAGAAGGACCTTGGAGACGTCAGGTGAGAAAATGAGATATAAAATGCAGTAATTAACGAACAGGTATGCAGGTATCAAAGAAATACGTGAAGGAATTGAATACAACGGGGTAAGAGGAGGTTAGGTTTGGTTAGGTTAGGTTGGATTGGTTAGGTTAGGTTGGTTTAGTTTGGTTTGGGTTGGGTTGGGTTGGGTTTTTTTTGGTTTGGTTAAATTTAAGTTAGGTTAGGCTGGGTGATTAGGTTAGGTTAGGTTAGGTTAGATTAGGTTAGATTAGGTTAAGAGTAAATAATACAAAACAAGAATAAAGCAGCGGTATTTCATGGGAGAGGAGGTGGAGTTTTAAACAGTGCTTTATGTTGGGGAGGTGAGAGGTTGAAGAGGGTACTGAGTTTTATGTGTCTGGGAAGGGGGTGGAGGCATTTTTAGTGAGGCCGGAAGAATGAACACGGAGATACCAGGAAAATTGTTGCAAGGACGGCAAGGGTGATGGTGGTGCAAGGGGTAGTGTTGCAAGGGTAGTAGTGGGGTGGTGGTGGTGGTTGTGTTGCAAGGGTAGTGATGGTGGTTGTGTTGCAAGGGTAGTAGTAGTGGCGGTAGTGATGGTGGTGCTGTTGCTAAGAGAAAGTATTTAGAGGAAAGAACTTAGATTTGTGATGATATATTTGACGAGTTATTGTTCAAGTTAATGTTTGTGTGTGGGAGACATAGTTGTATAGGACAAATTGACTTAGGAATGCAGGGCGTGTAAAAAAAATAATATATCTATTAACCTTTCTGTTTTAGGTGTAATAATAATGATAATGATAATTGGTGATGATGATGATGATGATGATGATAAAAAGTAAGACCAGAGAACATAACCCGACAACACCTTATATAACTTAAGGGAGTCTCTAGCTACATGCGGCATTAGCCAGTATTTTTTAGTGGTGGTAGTGGTGGTAAAAGTACCTGTAAGCCTCATGAGTCCTCGACGAGACCAAAGAGCAGCCCGGAAATATTAAGCAACAGCAGCAGGCGAGGGAGATTACATTGAGTAACAAGAGACACGACGGTAAACGAGTGTGTAATAGGATGAATACGTTTCCCGGGTCCTCAGATGTATACACTGTCGAATTATACAAACTGAGAATAAGAGAAAACTTAGTGATGAAGAAAAAGAAGAGTTTAATGTAATTGTAATGAGTTTTACATATAAGAGACAGATGCAGTGAAACCTCCATATAACGGATTTCTCTCTCCATATAATCCGTTAAAGGGAGGTTTTACATCTAACAGTCACTCGGATATAACGGACTTTCCTCTATATAACCCATTAAAGAGAAATTTCAATATAGAGAGAAGTAAAACCACAGCCTCTCAACCTTAACCCACTCCTGAAATAACACACTCTCAGGTTAATAGACGAAACAAATCCGCCATAAGCAACCTAGAGCTTCCACCTGACAATACGCAACGTAAGAGGAGGTTCAGGGTACAATATAAGGGATTTAAACGCCATTGTGGGGGATCGGGAGAGAGTTTATCGTCAAGTGAATCTTATTACTAAACTCTCTCTCTCTCTCTCTCTCTCTCTCTCTCTCTCTCTCTCTCTCTCAGAAGCTCCAGGATTGTTATTGTTAAACTTAGTAATGTTGAAGTGGTGTGTGTGTGTGTGTGTGTGTGTGTGTGTGAACAAGAGAAGGAAGGTGGGTGGGCCGAACACAAAAGAGAGGTAACTGACCATGAACTGATAAATGTTTTCGTATTGCACAAATACAAAACACAGACAGCAACATCTGTTAGTTGCAGTTATTGCAATATTTGTGCTATGTTACCCTGTTTCAATCCTGAGAGAGAGAGAGAGAGAGAGAGAGAGAGAGAGACTGTTCCTCCGTTACGTAACTATTATGGATTTTCTATATAACTTCATCTGTTATTTTGTCAGTCAGTCTGTCTGTCTGTATTTGTTGTACGTATTGCTGTTGTTGTTTTTGTTGTTGTTGTTACCCTCGTAGTTGTTTGTCTAGATGTTAACGCCTATGTTGTAACCTCGTGTTATTGTTGGCCAATCTTATCGTTGATTATTTGTTATTATTGTTGTTTTTATGGTTATTTGACTTTTTGTTCTTGTTCCTTTTGTTGTAGTATTTGTTATATACTTCAGTTTATTGTTGTTGTTTTTGTTGTTGGTAAATAGGTCCAGTGTTGTCATAAGCTGCCCGTCAAGAAGTTATTTTCCCCGTGGTCATGATCAACGGATTAAATATATTTACAGGGGTATATAATTCTCTCTCTCTCTCTCTCTCTCTCTCTCTCTCTCTCAATTTGTGTACATGTGACCATCCATGCGTAAGTCTGTATCTATTTTTGTCTGCATGTGTAAGTGTGTGTGTGTGTGGGGGGGGGGGGGGGTGTGTGTGTGTGTGACAGGTGTACCGGTATCCCAGGCCTGTGTGGGAGGAGAGGTCACCTTTATACACAGTTTATGGTCTACTTAAAGCTGTTGTCTCCTTTATTCTTAAATCATGTCTACCCTTGATCTGCTGTAGGGAGGCTAAATACACACACACACACATACACGCACACACACACACACACACACACACACACACCAACCATATATATATATAGTTGTGCCTCTCTCTCTCTCTCTCTCTCTCTCTCTCTCTCTCTCTCTCTCTCTCTCTCTCTCTCTCTCATATCATTTGTTTTTCTATCTATCAAGCAGTCTATCTAAGTGTGTGTCTGTCTGTCTGTCTGTCTCTGTCTGTCTGTCTGTCTGTTTATATGTGTAAGAACTCACAGTATATATTTTGGTGTGTTGTGAAGAAGAGGACAAAAGTTGCTGTAGGCAGTGAGAGCAAAAGGTAAAACTTTGTCATTAGGTGAGAGAGACATAAGTTGACCTCGACCCGTGTTAAGGAAGTCTCTTGTTTACCCCTTTTGGTGTTGGTGAAGCTAAAACACAATTATGTCATGTTGGAGAAGGTGTTGTGTGTTGGAGAAGGTGTTGTGTGTTGGAGAAGGTGTTGTGTGTTGGAGAAGGTGTTGTTTTGTTGGAGAAGGTGTTGTTTTGTTGGAGAAGGTGTTGTTTTGTTGGAGAAGGTGTTGTTTTGTTGGAGAAGGTGTTGTGTGGTGGAGAAGGTGTCGTGTGTTGAAGAAGGTGTTGTTTTGTTGGAGAAGGTGTTGTGTGGTGGAGAAGGTGTTGTTTGTTGGAGAAAGTGTTGTGTGGTGGAGAATGTGTTGTTTGTTGGAGAAAGTGTTGTGTGGTGGAGAAGGTGTTGTTTTCATTGTTGTTGTTTTGATTGTTGTATTGAAGAATCCAAATGCCTGTGTAGGTCATGGGAATACACACACACACACACATTCTCTCTCTCTCTCTCTCTCTCTCTCTCTCTCTCTCTCTCTCTCTCTCTCTCGTGTCTGGGATCGTAGATAGAGAACAATGAGGTACTTCTCGTCTTTACTTCGGCCTACCTGATCAAATTTATAAAGTGTCAGGCAGGTAATGAGAACACTTTGTTTATATTGATTTTCCTGTGGGGCTTCTTTCTTCATTCTTCTTTTCTACTTTTTTCTTTCTTTCTTCTTATTGTTGTTTTCGTTGTTTTATTTTTATTATTATTATTATTATTATTATTATTATTATTAGTAGTAGTAGTAGTAGTAGTATTCATAAATAATATTCCCTTCATAATGTAAACACACACACACACACACACACACACACACACACACACCACTTTAACCCATTTATAGCACCTGAAGTACTTGTAATCCATCAAACGTACGGTTATGATACAGCTGTATAATTAAGCCGAATATATATCACACGAATATGTTATGATACAAGAAGAATGTAATTTATATCATAGGGTGAAAATTGTTTATTAAATTGGTGGGAAAAATACAAGGTAGAGTGACACAAAATTAGACAACCAGGGGATATTATGCTACCTTGATTAATGTTACACCTGGGGAACCTTACCTGCCTGAGATGAGTACAACAACAACAACATTTTAGAATTCATAATAATAACAAAAACAACAACACAACAGTAAGTATAACCTTGACTACCGAACGAACATACAGCAGATAGGAAAAACATAACAAATTAAAATAACAATGTTGACACCCGCTCACATACACGACTCACTGGCCCGACAGAATTCCAGTTCAAAGCGAGAGTTGGTAACACTGCTTCGGGGAATGGGGAGGGGGGGGGGGTCAATATACAGGATTAAGGTCAAGGTGAAAGTTGAGTTCACTAAAGACTAATAATAGTTGTAAATATCACTCTCTCTCTCTCTCTCTCTCTCTCTCTCTCTCTCTCTCTCTCTCTCTCTCTCTCTCTCTCTCTCTCTCTCTCAAACATCACGGCCAGGGTGTATGTAACAGCCTCTCGTTTCAGTCATTTATTCACTACAAGATACAACAAATTTCTAGATGATTTCGGGTTCATTAAATATCCCGACAGATATTCATGTAATCTTGATGAAGAATACCAATAGTTGTGTGTGTGTGTGTGTTGTGGTTTTAGTCACAGAGCTGAACACTGCAAAAAAAAAAAAAAATAGTGCATTAGGTAGTAAAATTAATCACACGTCAATGGTATTTACCTGCTGCCCCGTGTTACTGTTTACCTGCGCTAACGGGATGTGTACTGGTGTGGGGTGTACTAACTGGGTGTGTACTGGTGTGGGGTGTACTAGTCTGGGTGTGTACTGGTGTGGGGTGTACTAGTCTGGGTGTGTACTGGTGTGGGGTGTACTAACGGGGTGTGTACTGGTGTGGGGTGTACTAACGGGGTGTGTACTGGTGTGGGGTGTACTAACGGGGTGTGTATTGGTGTGGGGTGTACTAACGGGGTGTGTACTGGTGTGGGGTGTACTAACGGGGTGTGTACTGGTAGTGGTGTGCTGGCTTGCTAACCTACTACCACCACCATCATCATAGTGTTCATTGCATCTTTCAACACGGACGTTTATCCTCGAGGCTCTTAATAATCTATGGATGGCGTAAAGAGAGTCAGAAGGGATTGTTTGTAAATATTTTGGTGTTGAGTGTGGTAGAGAGTGTGTGTTTGTTGGGGGTTATGTTATGTTATGTTGCTGTGTTGTGTTGTATTATGTTATCTTCTGTTATCTTATGTTATGTGTTATGGAGGTAATTATTAGGTGTATTGGCCAGGTATTCGTGTGGTAGTTTTGTTATTTATTTGGTCTTTTTTAATACAATATTCAATAATGACTTTGAAAGTAATTTAACATTTCTCAAGACGATAATTATTATTTACCATGTCAACAGACTATTGTTGGCCGATACTAGAGCGGGATTAAGCTATATTACCTGCCTGAGTTAATAACCATCTTTATTACGTCTTATTTGTTTACCTGTTTACTGTAGACAACAAACAACTTCTGTAAATTAATACAAAAATGTTACATATTTTACCTGATCAAAAAAATCAGAAAATCGAATTAACTGCAGATTATTATTTTTTCATCGTTGAGTAAATACAAAAAATATCAAGTAAATAAATGAAAAGTTGGGATCAGCTAATTATCTCATTACACGAGGAGAGGAAAAAAACACATTACTGGAGTGTGTATGATTAATACCATCCAGTGTATAATGTAGTTGGGTGATTTACAACCAAAAGTAAATGGAGGACTTTGTGACGTCATGCAAACACAGCCAATCAGTGACCTCGTTTAAGATTGGCCAATTATCAAATGCTATACAGTGAAACCTCCCTATAGCGTGTGTGTGTGTGTGTGTGTTAATAATTAGCTCTGGTAGGCTGCCATCTGGTGAGATATTCAAGCATGAGAATAACACACCCTCCTCCTCCTCCTCCTTCCAGAAATTGAGTTACATATAGCGATGAGCACTTAATACGGCTTCGCTTACTCGCTGAACGAACACTCACTACCATTACAGTGACAGTACTCACTGTATACCGGACTGGCTGTTGGCGTTACAAGACAGTCAAAGTTCTTTAGTCTAACATGAAATATTAATCTGTTAAATGAATTCCTGACTTTAGAAATACCTTTATGAATTTATAGTTCATTAATGCATGGTTGGTTAGGTTAGGTTAGGTTAGGTTACATGCAATTGGTTTTTTAAATATAATTGCTAAGTAGAAAAACATTAATATATTTCACCTCGGGATAGTTAGGTAAGTAATAATATGTATAATACTTACTTTGAAATAATATCCTAAGTGATTTAGCAAAATTATGAGACTTACCTGGGGAAGAAAAAAAATATGATAATTACATCTGTTTACCTGGGCGTTCATACCTGGCTGGTGGGTGGCGTGAGGCAGCCATACCACCGGTAGTTTAATTAACGCACAAATACGTCAGAGAACCAGCTGCATTAAAGAGACCCAGACACCATTAATGTCATTCCCACAGTAGTTAACACCGACAAAAATATCCCCAGCACATATGTACACAGCCGAGTAAATGGTCATTAATTATTTGGAAAGAAAGAAGTGTACAAAACCGGCAATGATATATAGCAGGACTTAAGTGTGTGTGTGTGTGTGTGTGTCAGGGGAGCGCTCTCAGCTTAACAATTACCCCCTTGTCAAGTTAATATCGCCTTCCTCCCGTCTCTCTTAAGTGTTCAAAGCGCAATTATTCCTTTTTGTTCTTCACAGACGCATTTTTCATAAAGGAACTTAACCACACATGTTTAAATTACTCTTTACTGTATATTTTATTTAACTTTTTCTTCATATATATAACTCTATGATTTTCCCTATATTTCACTCGTGTTCTTTGCAGATTATAGCAAAATGTATAAGACAAAATTTGAATGAGAATTAACTTGGAGGATAACTATGACTTATGTATACAATAACAATAACCCAACATAAGATTATACATGCCTATACATCATACACTTATACATACAATTATAACAACTGTGTATAAAAGGTTAATGACAAGTACATTATGAATAATATCTAAATGATCCCATTACGTGATATTAACATACTCAACCAGTGATTAATATTACCATAAATCCAACTAATTTATTTAAATATAAATTCACAATCTGTTTAAGGTAACACAGATACGGTTTAAGAATTGACCTCCGTTTCAGAATGATTTGCAATAACCTGAATGTCAACTCTATTAACCACACACACACACCCACACACACACACACTGCTCTCAGAACAGTGGCCAGATGACATTTACTGCAGCCAAAATCCTTCTAAATGACCAACGAGGCTAGATTGTTCCTGTCTATCCCTCCAATTCAGTCTAATTAATATTTCTCTTAATTTAAAGCCTCACGTCCGATTGAACTGTCACCTCCTACTTCTCGGACTCGGGGATATTACTGTCATTGGTACCAGGTGAGGTAAAAAGTCTTGTCGCCTCTCCTCCTGAACCACGAACCATCGAGAGATTCAGACTCGTGAACCCGAAGCAGTAGACTGATACATTGTTCTGTCTATAAATGCTTCGGATTCATGAGTTTGAATCTCTCGGGGGTTCGTGGTTCAGGGGGAGAGGCGACAGGACTTTTGTGAGTGACTGTACCGTACTTTGAGTAGTGACCCTACCTGAATATGTTTATAGACGGATAAATTGTAGGGCTCCTAAGTCTCTATTGCGTTCAGTGTCTCAGAATGAAACTTAAAATTAACCGAAACGTGTGTATTTAACCCTTTGACGACGATGAACTAATCCGTCAGGACTCAAAGGGTTAACCAAGGTGTGCCAGGTATTGTGAACTGTAGAATACCTCGAGTGTAAACGAGTCCTATATCCACTCGGTCAAGGCACCCCTCCACATACAACAACAGGTAGAACCAGTCAATATTCACCAAAGACTCGACAAACATATACAAATCTTTAGCTTTGAGTTAGTTGACACCTCCAGCTCTCAGGTACAGTACAGTAAACACTCGCCTGATGAAGCAAAGAATAACACAAAAGACCTCAAAATTCCTCACCTTAATATCGATCACTAACACTACAAATAACAACTTAAATAACAACTTCAATAACAGTGCCTTCAAGTATGTGTGTTAAGAAGTGAAGTTGATTATAGTATGTAGTTGAATAACGTGCAAATCTTGTGCAATTTTCAGTATTGATGTCGGGGTGTTGAATCTGTGCATGGTGCGTTGTTATTACTGTGTAGTGATCAATCTGGGGTGCTGGTGTGCTCTGGTTATGATCAATAGGTTGGTGAAGGAGACCCGCTCGTGTCCATAACGACGCCATTACTCAGCCTGTCATCACGGCATCAAAGTACAAAGTTATCATGGGTGGAAAAACATACTTCACTGTGTTTATATATGTAGGTATTTGTTGTAGTGTGTGTGTGTGTGTGTGTGTGTGTGTGTGTGTGTGTGTGTGATGTATCGTGGAGTGCTGTTGTTTCATTTTTTTTG
The DNA here is from genome assembly GCA_958450375.1 of Homarus gammarus. Lineage (NCBI taxonomy): Eukaryota > Metazoa > Arthropoda > Malacostraca > Decapoda > Nephropidae > Homarus > Homarus gammarus. The sequence goes on along the minus strand of CAUDMG010002087.1, from coordinate 897,067 downwards.
AGGAAATCTGATCTCGCCTCTTCACGCTGGTTTTAGTCGAGAGGAGAAACAAAAAATAATCTTTTAAACGTTTTTCTTGAGTGTAACATTCTGATTTTTTTTCACGGGAGGAGGATAGTTTATTGACATTGAATTCATTACACACACACACACACACACACACACACCGAGGGCAGGGGGAGGGGGGAGTGAGCTGGTAAATTATCCTAATTGCTGGCGTGCGCTTGTCAGTACGAGTTTGTATGTCCTGTTTTTTGCTAATGGTCCGTGTACGTGAAATGTTTGTCGTAGTCAACAGGTTTGTAAAGAGGAGGAGAACGAGGGTGAAAGAGAGGAGGTGGAAGAGAAGTAGGAGAACGGGGAAGAGGAGGATGGGTAGATGGAGGAAGAAGGAGGAGTAGGAAAAAGGGGAAGAGAAGGAGGGGTATAAGAAGGAAAGGATGAGAAGGGGTAGAAGAAGGAGGAAGAGGATAAGGAGAAAGAAGAAAAGGAGAAAGAAGAAGAGGAGGAGGAGTAGAAGAAAACTGAAGAATATGAGGAGTAGAAGATAATTGAAGAGGAGGAGGAATAGAAAAAAAATGAAGAGGAAGAGGAGGAGGAGGGGTAGAAGAAAATTAAAGAGGAAGAGGAGGTTTTTCCCAGAAGGCACTATATCCCACAGGTGTTACAAGACTCGCTGTCATTACCTGTGAACAAAAAGATAATGACGATAGGTGCTGACTTACATAAGGAGGAGGAAGGGGGGGGGGGGGGTAAGATCCGTGACTCAGTTCTTAATAGCAGTTATTACTGATGATGTTTTGAATATTTGTTAGTCTTGTTGATCAATGACTCTCTCTCTCTCTCTCTCTCTCTCTCTCTCTCTCTCTCTCTCTCTCTCTCTCTCTCTCTCTCTCTCTCAATCCAGCATACGAAAAATATAAACATCAGAAAAATTTAGAGTGAGTATTATAGCAAAGTTAACTTCTTGGGTTTTGGAGGAAAAGTTTGCGTTGATCACGAGAACTAATAAAAGATCAATATATTTATGTAAATGAAATATAGACAATTACAATGAGAAACTACATGAGGAAAGGTAAATTTTAAAGAATAATACGTTGAGGAGAAAGGAGAGAATCAGGGTGTGAGGTTCGGTCAGACGGCTACAACTGGAAGGCATCACAGAATTTCAAGTATCAAGGAAGCGAGGGCGGCGGCAGCGTTTCCCAGCCAGGGCAGAGGAGCGGATCACCAGATATCTGAGAGAGACTGTTGAAAGGTAGACAAGTTGGTGGTGTGAGCTCGCTGGTATGTAAGAGAGTTTACCTGAAGGACAAAGTTGAACCTTATTTAATGTTATGTATTGTAGTGAAACATGGGAGTGAAAGAGAAGGAAGGAAGGAGGGGAGGGGGATGGTGAGAGGACAAGGAAGGGTGAGAGTGGAGAAGGAAGCAGGTGAGGGAGGAGTGAGAGAGGAGAAGGAAACAGGGGAGGGAGGTGTGAGAGAGGAGAAGGAAGCAGGGAAGGGAGGTGTGAGAGAGGAGAAGGAAGCAGGGAAGGGAGGAGAGAGAGAGAGGAGAAGGAAGCAGGGGAGGGAGGAGTGAGAGAGGAGAAGGAAGGGGTGAGAGAGGGGAAGGAAGCAGGGGAGGGAGAAGTGAGAGAGGCAGAAGGATCGTTATAAACGCATACACAACAAGAGCGTCTATGAGTATTTGTATGTTTACGTAGAAAAGAAGTATTTTGGAATCTCATTTGACCGTAAAACTAGGCTTGGGTTTCAGAAAATACTCAGAATATTAAATAAAACCATAGAAACAAAGAAACAAATAGATTAGTGTAAACAACAAAGAAATCAAGGCGTGTTTTCCATGTAAACAAAGAAATCAAGGTATCATCTCCGTGTAAACAAAAACAAAGAATAGGATTATTATTTGTAACGATGGCGTCTTTAGGGAGAAATATTTTTCCCATTTTATAACCTAAGGGAGAGAGAGGAGGAGGTGGGCCGGGTGAGAGAGGTGGGGAGGGGAGTGTGACACAACCATTTAATAAACTAATGTACTCCATCGATGGTGCCTTATGGTAAATTATTTCTTCCTTTTAATGTCCCCAGGGTGACAGAACCATTTAATGAAGTAATGTCCCTTTACGCTCCCGCTGTCAAATCAATCATTTCGTATCCTGTAGTTCCCTCGCCTGCTCTCCCCGCTGCTGCTGCTGCTGCTGTCTGTGTGTCCTGGAGGGGTAGGGTCTCTTACATACATACATACATACATTCAGAAACAAACAGGTACACACACACACACACACACACACACACACACGCACGCACGCACAGCAAGTTTCAGGAGTGACAACACAGATCAACAATGGCACCAGTGACACCAAACAGTGCAAGAGCGACAACATGAGCGGTAAACAACACCAGTGGCATTACCATCAATAGTGACAGCAATACCAGCAATGCCAGCACTGACACTAGTGGCGACATCATCAATAGTGCTATCAACAGAAGCAGTGACAGCACCAGTGATAACGGTATCAACAGTAACAGTGATGAAAATAACATTACTGACAATTGAAGTAGTACTGACAACAAGAACACGAAATGCAAGAGGGCAGTGACACCAAACAACACCATCGGTGACTTCAACAGTAACAACAGTAGCATTGACAACAAAAATGTTCATGACAACAAATGCAGCAGCTGCAGTGAAAACAACAGCAGTGCCAACAACAGCAGCAACAGTGGCACCCAGACCATAGTGCCAGGAGGGGGGGGGGGGGCAAGCAGGCAGTGGTCGGGTTGGGGAGTATAGTGAAGCTCAGTGTTGCTGCGACCGTCGTGGTGAGAGGGGGTGTCGACCCTTCGCTCCTGCAATATTTCGCTCCTTGACTTAACTTTGTGCCGAGACTGAGTTCGACGCCCAGGACGGGAGAATTCGTGTACCTTAGTGGATGTAAACGAACGTGTTCTCAGTTTGATGCTTAAGCTACCCAAATTAACGCTGGTTTAACTTATAATCCAGATTGTGATTCTCAAGGCGAATTATGACAGAACTGTTGTCAAAAACTTTTATGCCAGTTTTATGATTCGGTCGATTGTAAGTGTTCTTTTATATACTCTGTAAAAGTCAATATTCTTGTCTTGCGTTTAAGTTTGAAAAATAAATATATTACAGTATCAACAAGTTATACCCAGACTCTCCCACAAAAAATATAATCAGTGAGATCCGAAATCTACTTGAATATTCTCTTTGTGAACCGAAGTGGGACGGAGGCGAATTACACACACGCACACACTCGCAGGTACAAACAAACATACATTCACACACACACACACACACACACGGCGTAGGAGGCAACCTTGATGTGGATGTCAGCAAGGGAAGTGTCAGCCAGCCTCCACCAGCCACTAAACAAGGTGGGTACTGACCTCCTCTCAAGGCTCTTTCATATAATCTCTCATTACGACCTTTTCAGAGCCCTCGGACGGCCCTCCATCTATGACTTCCCCTCCCTGGCCTTCTCATGGTTCTGTTAGTTCTCTCAAGGCCCATGTATTTCTCATGGTCCCTCTCAAGTCCCTCTCCTCTCATGGTCCCTTCCACGTCCCTCTCATGATCTCCCTCACGTCCCTCTCCTCTCATGGTCCCTTTCACGTCCCTCTCATGATCCCTCTCACGTCCCTCTCCTCTCATGGTCCCTTTTACGTCCCTCTCATGATTCCTCTCAAGTCCCTCTCCTCTCATGGTCCCTGCCACGTCCCTCTCATGATCTCCCTCACGTCCCTCTCCTCTCATGGTCCCTTCCACGTCCCTCTCATGATCTCCCTCACGTCCCTCTCCTCTCATGGTCCCTTTCACGTCCCTCTCATGATTCCTCTCAAGTCCCTCTCCTCTCATGGTCCCTGCCACGTCCCTCTCATGATCTCCCTCACGTCCCTCTCCTCTCATGGTCCCTTCCACGTCCCTCTCATGATCTCCCTCACGTCCCTCTCCTCTCATGGTCCCTTCCACGTCCCTCTCATGATCTCCCTCACGTCCATCTCCTCTCATGGTCCCTTCCACGTCCCTCTCATGATCTCCCTCACGTCCCTCTCCTCTCATGGTCCCTTCCACGTCCCTCTCGTGATCTCCCTCACGTCCCTCTCCTCTCATGGTCCCTTCCACGTCCCTCTCATGACCCCTCTCACGTCCCTCACATGGTCACTTCTCACGTCCCTTTCGTGGTAGACCTCTCTTGGTGGACCTCTCACGTCCCTCTCACAACACTCACGTCCTTCTCACAGCTCTCAAATAATCCTTTGACGTCCTTCTCGCCTCCCTTTCATGGCCCTTTCATGTCCCTCTCAACGCCCTCTCACTGCCGCGCCACAACCCTCTCCACAAACAGTTGCACGAGGTAAAAAGGCACAAGGGAAAGATGGTAACGCTACAGACACACGAACAAAACACAATAACTAAAAGAGAAAAGACACAGCACGAGCAATCAACAGTGTCTGGCGTTACCCCTTTTTTCCCTCCCATCACAGTGACACATTTTATGGGACAATTTCACCTGAAGGACTAATTACCTGCGGGGCTTCTACCTGTACTACTGATGGTGGATGATCTGAGGACTGATGAGTTGGTGTGTGTGTGTGTGTGTGTGTGTTTTTTTTTCAGTGATTCATGACCAGCAAAACAGGACTTGGTGGGAGAGTCCAGTTTTACTTCTACCTGGACTATTCATACTGGTGGTGGGAAAGAGAGCGAGTCTTACGTGTCCTCCATTAACTGTTGACTGTTATTGTTAGTTAAGTAGAAGAACACCTTTGTGTCTCTCTCAGCTCAGGTAGTTGGGTTAGAGTGTCAGGAAGGAGAACATTGTCACTCTGTATTAAACTAGAATGTATATAATGTTTCTTGTGTATATTTGAGGGGTTAACACACACACACACACACACACACAGAAGCTGGAATAACAACATGACACACTAATCAAATAAGCGCCTTGATTGGTGTACATGACAAGTGAGCGTCAGCCAATCAGCGCTCTCCAACCTCAGGAAAAAAAAATACTTGTAGAGGAAATATTTCTACGTTTGTCTGTAGTTTATACGTGTGTGTGTGTGTGTGTGTGTGTGTATATCTGTGTGTGTGTATGAGTGTGTATGTATGTATGTATGTATGTATGTGTAACATTGACATGGTTACCTTCCCGTATTTATATGAACTGAATGACTCTATGAAGAATCCTCACCGCTTTATTAAATTCCAAATTGGTCAGTGTTTGATGTTGAATTTCTGTTTATGGGTTAGTTGGCTGAGTTCATGACAGCGTGTGATGTGTGTGTGTGTGTGTGTGTGTGTGTCTTTCGTGGACTTGTCACCTAAACGAATAACTGCAAAAAAACACACACAAAAAAAAACAGGTCCCGATTGTGAATGTGTGTACATATATAGTGATTTCCAATGACTTTGAGGACCGGGCGTATTGACGTGTGAATGGATGAATGTCTGTATGCGTGTATGTGTTTGTAACTATGAATGTATGTATGATTGTTACCTTGAACGTGACAAATACGCAAATTACTGCAAACAAAAACCTTCTGATAGTGAATATAAGTGTGTATTGTATGTAAGTGTATAATGAATTGATTTTCGATGGCGCTGACGACCTCGCGTTAACGTGTAGGAAGAGAGTGAACGAGTGAGTAAGGACTCGTTCACTATAAGCAAGAGAGTAACACTCATACGTAAATCTTAAGAGACTCGTTCAAATCCAGGAAAACCTTTTACTACCTAATCTGAACAAGGAAAGAAGTCAATGACGTTGTTTTGACTACGTGCAAAAAAAACACATATTTGAGTTGTCGTTTTCTGAGACTGTATGAAAGAGTCTTAGTATGAAAGAGTCTTAGTATGAAAGAGTCTTAGTATGAAAGAGTCTTAGTATGAAAGAGTCTTAGTATGAAAGAGTCTTAGTATGAAAGAGTCTTAGTGTGAAAGAGTCTTAGTATGAAAGAGTCTTGGTATGAAAGAGTCTTAGTATGAAAGAGTCTTTAGTCTCGATTCATAATGAGGTTTTATGAGTCCTGAACTTAGTATGTTTGACCCTGACTCATATGAGCTGATGTGGGACGCTCCGAAACACTGACTTGTGAAATGGTGTTATAATATACTCTACTCAAGCTCTAAGCTATATTCAAGCACTATTTAAGCTCTACTCAAGCTCTATATAAGCTATACTCAAGCACTATGTAAGCTCTATAATGGGTGATATTATTTTTATTGCATATTTTCTCATAAGTGCTCTCTTGTGAGTCGTTGTCTTGTGAGACTTTGTGAGAATATATGAAACATTCTTCAGTAATGCAACGTCCCCAGTGTGTTATATGGGGCACTTAGTATGTAATATGTTAGACATTTTCTATCTCTTTTTCTCTTTCTCTATTTTTCTCTCCATTTCGTTCTCTCTATTTTCACTTCCTTTCTCTTTCGCTTTCTCTTTTTCTCTCTACGGTCTCTTTCTCTCTCTTTTTGCCGTTCTCGTTCATCCTCATATCTCTCTCTCTCTCTCTCTCTCTCTCTCTCTCTCTCTCTCTCTCTCTCTCTCTCTGTGCTTATCTTTACTATATATCTCTCACTCTATTTATCTCTCTTTCCCATCAAAAAATACCAGGAACAATTTCGTATATGAAGTTGAATTGCGAGAGAATATCACATCATTCCTGAAACAGTTACACGACACACCTTCCAGAAGAACTGTCATAAGACTGTCATAGGACTCATAAGACTGTCATATAATACCATGTTATGAAACCATTTTCTTTTTGAGACCACATTTGAGAGATAGCGTCATGTGAAACAGACTTGTGAGCGAACTATTTCATGCAAAACGAGATTTACGAAGCAACGAGACTTTTGGAAGGATTCAGAATAATGGATATGTCGTATCTCGTTTATGTGTAAGTCGTTTTCAAGTGAGTGAATTGTATGAAAAAAAAGAAAGAAAAGAAAAGCAATTCCCTACCTGTTTCAGATGTTTCGAGACAGTGTCATTTGAGATAGTATTGTGAGACTGTCATTTGAGACGGTATGGTGAGACAGTGTTATGTTGTAGTATGATGAGACAGTGACATTAAGACAGTATAACATTGAGACAGTAATCCAGACAGATATGTGGGACAGTTTCACGTACAGTAAAACACCAACGCCAGACATTGTCAACTGAGAACACTATCACGAGACATTTCCATATGAGACAGTTACTTATGAGATAATATAGTGAGACAGTCTCGTATCAGCAAATAATGAGAGACATTATGTTACGAGACAGCATTGTGAAGCAATATTGTGAGACAGGGGTCGAGTGAAGCAATATTTTGAGACAGGTTGAGTGAAGCAATATTATGCGACAGCTCGAATGAAGCAGTATTTTGAGACAGGCTGAGTGAAGCAGTATTGTTGCACGGGTAGAGTGAAGCAATATTTTGAGACGGGGGTCGAGTGAAGCAATATTTTGAGACGGGGGTCGAGTGAAGCAATATTTTGAGACAGTTTTATGCCAGATGAAATTGGGAGACTGTTTCGTGTGGGACAAAGAGACAGCCATGAAATTAATTCCTAATAGAGTCATCACAAGACGAATGGCCAATTATTATTATTATTTATACACGAGAAGAATTATAAATTATATAAATGATCCCAGATTAGTATATTAAGTTATCAATTTAATTCTTATTATTTATCTTACAAAATAAAGCTATTATTATTGTTATTATTATTATTATTATTATTATTATTATTATTATTATTATTGCTGCTTAGTAATAATAACCATAACAGTTACTGGAAAATTTCTGGCGCCGTCAGTTGAAACAGAACAATTCTTTCCACATTTTATTTTTCCCTTTAGTGTACACGAGCTGCCTCTTCACCAAGGTCAAGTTAGCCTATATAAAGAGGAAAGTCCGCTATATCAAGGGTCTATTAGATATGTAACCTCCCATCGAACGGATTATATCAAGAGAGAAGTAGGTTACATCCACTCCACTATATATGAATCCTCCAACTAACGAACTATAGAGAGATCAAAGTCCGTTATATTGAATTATCCATTTGATGTGAAACCCCTATCGCTCATATAACGGATTACATCGAGAGAAAAGTCCGTTATATCCAGAGAAAAATCCGTTATATCCAGAGAAAAGTCCGTTATGTTGCTACACATAATACAAACAAAGAAAGGTTATAAAATTAAACTTGTATCTTCAAGCAACACAAACCTTAAGTCATTCATCACAAGCACGTAACTAATGCAAACACACGTCAGAACAAGTCAAAGAGGAATTTCTACACTCCCAAATCACAGTCACTACAACACGCACTCAGACGAGGACAAAGGTTTTACTGTTCTTAGCTAAATCATTTCACCGTAATTCCACCAACGTTAACATTACATTTGTTCTGGACTCTCTCTCTCTCTCTCTCTCTCTCTCTCTCTCTCTCTCTCTCTCTCTCACGAAACATTTTAAACCTGATAAAATTTGGCATTAATTTTTTTTCCCGTAAACTTCCCTAATATGATCTTAATACTATATAATAAATCATTAAATTATCTTATGAAGAGTTTTACAGGTGTGTCCCAAGGTTGTGTTCTGTCCCCTACTATATTTATTTTGATGTCTCGGGGGAATTCATAAGACTCGTTACTATAATCCTCATCATTATAGTCTCACCAACTCCCCCTCACCTTAACCCAACCTAACACACACTCACACACACACACACACACACACTCACTTAACAAAAGCCATGTCAGTCAACCAAGAGAATACTCCCCCTATTTCTGGCTATGTCGTTCCACTCCTGCCTTGACACATCCTATCTACACACACACACACACACACACGTATGCTTATCAATGATCCTACTTCTCTCGTCCCTCTTTCCTCTCCCCTTCATCATTCCGTATTCTCCTTCTATGTCCTTCATGATAGGGGTTCCATCAAATTCAATCTGTTATCTAATGATTTTGTCTCTTTTAGCGTTCAAAGTCAAAGAGTCGATTCGGTTCTTTTTCCATTGCTTGTCATTCATATATGTTGGATGTGTTGTGTGTTCAAGTATGTTTCCCTCTCTCTCTCTCTCTCTCCTTTATTCTATCCCTCACTCCTTCCCATTTTGTCTTTTTTTTCTCTGTGTTTACGATAATATAACTCTCTCTCTCTCTCTCTCTCTCTCTCTCTCTCTCTCTCTCTCTCTCTCTCCTCTCTCTCTCTCTCTCTCTCTCTCTCTCTCTCTCTCTCTCTCTCTCTCTCTCCTTCATATGTAGAACAAATTCACGCTCTAGGTATCCTGGAAAGACAGACAGTGTGACAGTCTCATATTGGACAGTAATACGAGATAGCGTCAGGAGGTGTAGCTATAGCAAGACATTTGTGATACATTTGTGAGAATATCTGAGAGTCTTGTAAGGAGAGAGAGTCATCTGAGACAGTATTGTGGGAATTGTATTGTGTTTATTTTTGCTTTCAGTGTGGCATTTATTTGCAAATATATCATGTTTTTTTGTCCCGTTTATTATTTTCTATTTCTGGTTCTCTCATCATTTCTTTCTCTCTGTTTTATTTTATTTTTCTTCTCTATATGTTTGTATTTTTGTTGGTCTTTTTTCTCTGTCTGCCTGCCTGTCTGTCTCTGTCTGCCTGTCTGTGTCTTACTGTCTCTTTTCTGTTTCTTTTTATCTATCTGTCTGTCTGTTTCTCTCCCTTGATCTGACTGTCTTGTTTCTGTCTCTCAATCTATTTGTCTCTCTCGCCTATTTCTCTTTACCCAAATTATCAAAATATGAATTTGATAATAAAATTACCGTCCATGTTTTCAATAATATACACGGCTACGGGAAAAGAATCCTGCCCAAATTATACAAATATTCTTTATATATTTATATAACGATATAATATAATTTGAGTATTTTTTTTCAATGACACTGTATGTATTTTTTGATTTGGAGTTGGATTCAATTTTATGGAAACCTTGACCTTAGACGGAGGGAAAAAAATATTATAATGTTTTTCCTGTAACTCCGAGAACTTAAAGCTCATGTGTCAGTAAGAACGATAACAAGTGTATGGCACGACCTGATTGGTGGATGAAGATGTTACACTGTTTTTGGAGAATGATACAAACGTTGTACAATACCGAGAGAATGGGAGAAACGTTTTATTAGACTTGGGAGATTGACAAAAACGTTGCAAAGTCTTGATAGAATTTCAGGAGCGTTTCGCATTCTTTGAAAAATGGTAGGTATTTTCCGTACACGTAATAGAATGTTATACACTTTCCACAGTCTAGCAAGAATGTTACAAACGTTGTACACACACACACACACACACACACACACACACACACCAAAACAAACAAAAATATATAAACCATTGATCAAACGTTTGTCTCAGAGTCCTAACAGGATGGTGGAACTGAGGAAAATCCTACGTAGGATATGAGGAGAGTTCCTGATTAATACCAACAGGGAGGAAGAAGTTGAGAGCAGGGAAAATTAGGGACTCGACAGGAAAGAAGGAGCGAGGTGTATTTTTTTCCTGAGAGGGGAGAGGAGGAGTGAGGGGGAAGTGCTTTGGTAAGTTGAGAGAAGTGAGGAGTCCTGGAGAGATTACGGGCCATAAACATTCCTGGAATATTAATTAGGGTTCAGACCTCAAGGCAATGTTGATGGTAAAAATAAAGGAGGGGGTGGTGGTTGTGGCGGTGGTGGTAGTGTGGAGGGGAGTGGCGATGGTGGTGTGGGTGGTTCTAGTGGTGGTGTGGAGTGGTGGTGGTGGTTTGTGTGGGTGGGTGGTTATAGTAGGAAAATAGGAGAGTGGTAGTGGTGGTAGTGTAGATGGAAGTAGTGGTAGTAGTAGTAGTAGTAGTAGTAACAAGAGGTGGGTGGGTAATAGTAGATGGAAATTCATTTATTCTCAGAGAAACTGGTTAGTCGAATTTGATGATTATTTTACCTATGGCATTTCAATCACCAGTCAAGAATTCAACATCAGTAATCGCTTTATACCGTGATCCTGCAATAACTGTCCTAATCCAGTGTATTATTATTTTATTCTTTAGTAATTACTTTTTTTTTTTTTAGGTATAACAGCTGTAGTTCACTCTAACTCCTTCTGGGTGATATATAAGTCTATTTTTTAATTGTATATTTAGTCCCTCAGTTTACTTCCTGCTCTAAACAGTTCCTTCACAAAACTCTAACTCTATCTCTTTAATTCATATTTTAATTTGCCCTTTTACAAAATTCTATCGTTCTATATCTTTGTTATTTTAGTTATAGAGCCCATTACACACACATACACGCACACACACACACACACACACACACAACACCTCTAATAATGACCCTTTAAACTCATTTTCTTTTTCTCATTAACATCACAGGAAGAACATTTACCTGAAAATTCTGTAATGTTTGGTCATAAAATTCCACACCCCAAAAAAGTGACTCTGCATTCATACGAGATTTAATTATAATTTCCAGGCAAGAACTGACCGACATATTGTATTGCAATGTGATGGGTTGGGTTGGGTTATAGCTATTGGTAATATATTTATGCTCTGGGATTCACTGTTTTATGTACCTAGTTCTGAGAAATAAAATGTTAGGGATAATTATTATTATTTTATTTTTTATTTATTATTATTATTATTATTATTATTTTATTTTTTATTTATTATTATTATTATTATTATTATTATTATTATTATTATTATTTTTTTTTTTTTTTTTTTTTTTCATTATCACTATTAATATTATTATCATTTCAACTTTTTCCTCCTCTATTACATGTTATTCTCAAGAGGGACTTGTGCATTTACTAACCTAGAATACGTGCATAAAAACCTTAATTGTTGAAATACATTTATACATTATTACACCAACAGAAAGCGTAGTAGAGTAAAACCTCTATTTAACGGATTATATAGAGGGGGAAAGTCCGTTATATCGAGGGTTCGTTAGATAGGAAACCTGGATGTAGCAAACTATATAGATAAAAATCCATTATATAGAGGGTCTGTTAAATATGAAACCCCCATCTAACTGATTATATGGAGAAAGGAGTCCGTTATATGGAGGTTTTACTGTAAAAAAACAATACATTATAATATCATCATCACCTCTAGGCTGGCAGTGAACGGCGCCTCCTGGAAGTCACTCACTTACGTTACGACACTTGACACTTAAGAGGGTGTAGGAGTGTAAGTAGAGCCCCCCTCATGGACGCCCACAACACTGTTAAGTCACCATTTGAGAAAAGAGGTCGTAATGGTGCGCTAAATGGTGATTGGTCGTGGTGGGTGTCTGGTGACTGGTTGTGTGGTAACTGTGTCTTGGTTGTCGTGACTGGACTAGACTGTTTCGTAACTGTCTAATCGTGTTAACTGGCTGTTTTGTGACTGGTCGTGGTGACTGGCTGTTTGGTGACTATGTCCTGGTTGTGGTGACTGGTTGTTGACTGTGTCTGGTATTGGTGGCTGTCTGGAACATGATAAACTTACCTTTGTCATACTTGCTGTAGCTTAACTGTACCAATTGTACCTTAATCACCCTAGCTGTATCATAACCTTGCATATTGTACCCTAGACATGCCAACTGTGTCATAACTGTCCCAACTGTACCACAACCTAGCAAATTGTACCATAGCCTGGCAAGTTGTACCTTAACCGTGGCAACTGTAGCTTACTCGTGCCAGCTGTAGCCTGGTGGTGGTGACAGCGTAACCTTTGGTGTTCAATACCCGTCGCTAATCGCTGTCGAGCTGTCAAAGAGAGAGAGTTGCCGTCCACTGGCTGAGTCCTGCAACTCCACACAAGTTTTGATTAACGGGTTTAGAAACTGTCCTACTCTGCCCTGCTCTATCCTGTAACTGTACTGGTTTGTCCTGTAACTGTCTTGCTCTGTCATGTAACTGTCCTGCACTACCCTGTTCTAGCATGTGTCTACCCTGCTCTATTTTGCTCTATCCTGTGACTGTCTTGCTCTGTCCTGTAACTGTCCTGTTCTATCCTGTTCTAGCATGTAACTGTCTTGCTCTATCGTTCCTTAGCCCGTGACTGTTCTGCTCTGTCCTGCTCTATCCTGCTTTAACCTGTGACTGCCATTATCTACAGCATGTACCATTACACAGTCTAAGTGATTATGTACACAAATACACAAAGAGTATTAAGGTGTACATCAACGCGTGTTAAACTAACTGGGTGGATGATACGCTATATTTCATGTCAGTGTTTTTGTTTTTGTTTTTGTGTGTTTTTTTACAACGCCAAATCTCTTTAATGAAACAACGAAAATTATGGACGTGTATCTTATTATTTCCTGGGTTTAATCTCCTGTTGATTACTGACGGTGACACAACCTCAGTTCAAATTATTAATAGAGTAAATTAACGCGTAAAATACTTAAAATATATGAAGAAAATCAACCTCCTTCCTTCCTTCCTTCCTCCCTCCCTCCTACCTTCTCTCCTTCCTTCCTTCCTTCCTCCCTCCCTTCCACCTTCTCTCCTTCCTTCCTTCCACCTACCTGCTGCATGTTCCTGAAAATTGTTCTTTAGCGGTAAAATACGAAGGGGGAAGGGGGGGGGGGAGGGAGAAATTACCATAAATGAATATATTTGGTTTGCAATGTGTGTAGTTAGTAAGGAAAGCAACATTAAATAGGTTTGGTATTTAGAGGTTAATGTTGGTGTTGTTATTTGTATATAATTTCTAAAACCTTTCTGAGTTTATTCTTTTCTGAATTCACGATAAAACATTTTTTTTTCTTTTTACACAGGCTTGAGTTAATTCATTGCATTTTGGGTTTATGAACACTGGATTATTACAGAAGGTAGTGAGATGAATTGCTGTGTGTGTGTGTGTGTGTGTGTGTGTGTGTGTGACAATTATGATTTTAAAACTAACAAAAACATTGAAAGAGAATAATCAATGATGATAAACAAAAACAAATTAGAGTTGTAAAAGTAAACAAACTCAAACAATAACAAAGACAGATTTAAAACAATGATCGAGAGAAGGTGGACACACAACACACGTAAACAAGGATGAACTGAAAGAAGTCGAAGATGGATGAAGGCAGTTTAAGAATGCAAGCAATTTTGCAGAGTGCAGCTAAAGTATGTGAGAAACAAAAAACAAGTATAATGAATAACTAGGATGAGAGGTTGGTTGAGCTACTTAACAAGAAATGAAGGACTTGTCATCATTAGTTGCAAGTGTCGAGTGAGGGGAAAGTGTCGAGTGAGGGGAAAAGTGTCGAGTGAGGGGAAGTGTCGAGTGAGGGGAAAAGTGTCGAGTGAGGGGAAAGTGTCGAGTGGGGGGAAAAGTGTCGAGTAAGGGGAAAGTGTCGAGTGAGGGGAATAGTGTCGAGTGAGGGGAAGTCTCGAGTGACGGAAGTGTCGAGTAAGGGGAAAGTGTCGAGTGACGGGGAAAACTAGGGAATGGCGTATGTGTGTGTGTGTGTGTATTATTCATGAACTAAACATATATACATATACACACATCTACGTCTATTTATGTATTTATCTGGGTCTATATCTCCGTGTATATGCATGCAACTACCACAAAACCCTCCTCCCTCCTTCTCCCCCACCCCCTCCTCTCCCCTCCCCCTCCTCTCCCCTCCCCCTCCTCTCCCCCCTCCACCCTAATACACAATTGCTCCAGTGCCACAAATTAAAATCAGGACCATTTGCCTAATATCCCCCAGCCAGACGTGTTTATTTTGGTGGCATGTCGCTGTACCATTCATCTCTCTTTAATGTGGTGAGTTACGCTCTGGCAGGTCTCTCCTTGTGTAATATATCATATAATAATTGCTTTAAAACTGTCTTCCTGGGACCAGCTTGGGCATATATTGCGTTCTAATGCTACTGCTCCAGCACGAACCCCGGAGGTGAGTTACTGAGGGGGAGGGAGCAGAGAGGGGGTTCAAATAATGCAAGAACCTCGATACTGTACTGGGGATTTATTCGGGGTTCTGTCTACCATGGGAGGTAAGGGGGGATGGAGGGGTTTTACCATGGGGGGAGGTGAGGGGAAAAATTAGTAGGGGGTTCATTTTTGCAAGAGGGGGAGAGGGTGAAGGATCTTAGTTGAGTACTTTATCCGGAGGTTCACTTTTACATGACTTTTTGCTCTAAATCCCAAATTGACCTCTATAATAACAAAGACACCTGCTCTATATGTAAAATTTTAATTATTTTATTCTCTATAGCTGTTATTGTACCCTCTTACTGTACTTGTGTTGTCGTGTTCAATCCATAATTTTACATTCTTTTTCCATTGGATTTGTTCACCTGACAGTGGTAAGTTAGGAGGTCTGAACTCAGGGTTTTACGATCACGTTATGTTTTGTTTTATCAAGCTTCATACTCTCGCTGTCAGACTTTGTACCATCTGTTTATTTGTTTACCTCTCTCTCTCTCTCTCTCTCTCTCTCTCTCTCTCTCTCTCTCTCTCTCTCTCTCTCTCTCTCTCTCTCTCTCTCTCTCACACATCCTCCCCTCCCCCACCCCCTACCCCCACCTTCATCTATACCTCGTTACCACCCCCCTCACCCCCCTCACCCCCCCCCCCCCGCCAAAGTGCCGCGTTTGCTCTGCACCCTAAAAACTTTTTTTCTTATTATGAAAGAATATTACAACTTTGTCCTCTTAAATATTCCGCCGCGGGGAAAAAATAAATAAAATACCTCGAGTATAATGTCTTTCCGATCCTGTTGCTGCTTTATTGTAATGCATAGAAGCACTTGAGATATAATGGTAATAATAATGATAATGATAATAATGATGATGATGATAATAACAATAATAATAATAATAATAATAATAATTATAATAACATCAAATTGATTACATTAAAACAACAGTAATATTAGCAGTATCAACAACAACAACAACAACAACTCCTTAAATTCATTAAAACTCCTGTAGCAACAACACAACAACAATAACAAAATTAACAAGGTCATTAAACAAGTCTTATGAACAACTCCAAAGAAATAAAGCTTCAACAACAGTTAGGATATTAGTACAGTACAGGTGCTGAAGTACACTAATTGGCTGACTCTCAGGTGTACCAGCCAGCCTTAATTTACAGTGGTATTCATAGTACCTGTACTGTAACTTTCACCAATACAAGCATCGTTAGTGCCTACACCACCACTACCACCACCACTACCATTATTTCCACGACCAACATTATCGTAACTACCACCAGTACCCCCATCATCCTCACTACTACCAACACCCTCCCTCACGACCACCTCCATCTCAAACATCATCACCACTACCACCACTATTACCACCACCATTACCATCACTACCATTACAACCAGTATTGTCAATAACATTATCACCACCCCTACCACCATTACCATCACTACTGTTGCCACCATCACTAATGCCATCATAATTACCACCACTACCACTATTACCACCACTACCACCATTACCATCACTACTGTTACCACCATCACTAATGCCATCATAACAATTACCACCACTACCACTATTACCACCACTACCACCATTACCATCACTACTGTTACCACCATCACTAATGCCATCATAACAATTACCACCACTACCACTATTACCACCACTACCACCATTACCATCACTACTGTTACCACCATCACTAATGCCATCATAACAATTACCACCACTACCACTATTACCACCACTACCACCATTACCATCACTACTGCTACCACCATCACTAATGCCATCATAACAATTACCACCACTACCACTATTACCACCACTACTACTATTACCACCATTACCACCACTGCCACCAGCAAGGCACTATACATACTCTACTTAATTACGTACATAGGATGTCTCCATTAATTCTGTTAATTGTAGCTGCTTTGTATTTAGCACGTTATAAATATTTATATGCATTTGTCAACGTCAGGGCGTGGACTCCGCCAGACCCTTCCTGTGTGGGCGAGACCAAGGGCTGTTAGAAACTATTTGGGTGTTAGAAGCCAGTTGGATGTTAGAAACCTATTAATTTTTAGAAACCAGGTAGGGACTAGAAAATGAATTAGTGTTAGAAACCGACTTTGCTATTGATCAGTTGTGTGTGTGTGTGTGTGTGTGTGTGTGTGTCTCACGTAATCATGATGTGGGAGCCAACAACTCCTGAACACTAAATGGGTTGTGTAGGATAAATTAACTGTTGGACTGCGGAGGAAAACATACGATCTGGACGTGTGTGTGTGTGTGTGTGTGTGTGTGTGTGTATCCTTAACCTAACCTAACCTAACCTATTCTGTGGCTTCAGTATACATATTCGTATCCAAATACAGTTATTAGTTTACTCACAGGAACGCTATTCGATATCTACAAACGTTTGTGAAATCCAACGAGCGATGTTCCGTCTGGCGAAAAGGCCCGTCTGAGCTTACAGTGGCTTCATCTGGGAGGGTCTACTGGAAGGATGGAGAAGGTAGGAAGTAGGAGAGGGGCGGGGGTAATAAGAGAAAGGAGGAGGATAGAAGAGGGAGGAGAAGAAAGGAGAAAAGAGGAGTGGGTAGGTTGGAAGAGGAAAGGGAAAGAAACAGGAGAAAGGAGGAAGTACAAGGGAGAAGAAAAGATGGAAGGGGAAGAGCAGAGGTAGGGTGGAGGAAGAGAAAAGGGGGAGGAAAAGGAGAAATGAGGTAGGGTGGAAGAGGGGGGAGCAGGAGGTAGATGGGGGCATGGGCGAAAGTGAATAGCAGGGGGTAGAAAGATACGCATTTAGAGTGGTGGAGAGAGAGAGAGGACCAGCCAATGAGAGCTCCCCCGTCTGGTAGTAGAGTCAACCTAGACGTGTCCCTTCGTAGACGAGAGAGAGAGAGAGAGAGAGAGAGAGAGAGAGTTTTGTTAAAGTTAGATTACCATATTTATTTCAAGCAAATGTTAGTAAATCATGAAAATACACACACACACACACACACACACACACACCGTAAAACACATACTAGGAGAGCCATCTACAGCGCCAATACTTGTACATACATATGAGTTCGACCCTCACATCTGCGCCGTTGCCAGAGTTCGGCTTTATCGACGTCATATGAAAGATTGATGCCTTGATCTGTAGTCTGTTGAATAATGTAGGTGGCTCTGGCGTTGCTGGCCGTGGAGAAGGTTGTGTGTGTGTGTTTTTATTCTTCTCTAAGCCGTGTGTGTGTGTGTGTGTGTGTGTGTGTTTACGGCTACCTGAATGACGATGTGTGCTTGCTTGCGTGTTCTGCCTCTGCTTGTGTGAACTTCCAATAGGTCAATAACTCTTACGGTAATTTATTCCCTTAAAATATGTACAAAATTGTGGCCTTAATATATAATAAACGAAGACTAAAGAAACATTATTTATCTATTATGCACAGAATATTTCTCGTTATATCGTATCTTAATCGTAATCATTTTAGTTCTTCATTATACACTTTATCAACGTTATATTTTGACTGTATATACACTAAATTTTAGAGAGTTAATAGCACTTTAAAGTTGTCACTATATTATAAGAGTCTTGTGTTTTAAGGTTTAAGCTAACGAGTATCCATAGTTCCTCCAATATATGTGTACGTATATATATTCATAATCTTTTAGCGATATATGTACTGTATATCTAATAGACACACATGCCAAGTTTCTCAGCCAGTGTGACCTGTATTGAAGCAGAACTGTCCTCGTCTTTATCAGAAATGAGGGGAGGTTAATCCAGGTCAGTGATATCAAGGCGTCCCTGTTTGACCTGCACTTGAACAGCTGCAATTTATATGAGTGTCAGGCTGAGTGTGACAAAGTGAGAGGGGGTTTCATTGTCGTGATGTTTGAAGAATAAAAGAGAAGAGAGAGAATGTATGTATGTATGTATGTATGTATGTATGTATGTATCAATACTGTGTTTTTGACAACCTAACCTAACCTAACTTCCTTGGGAGTCGATACTATGATATGAATTTTATCAGTGACGAACTGTAAAACTACTACAGAATAATGAAGAGGGTGACACTGATCGACTGTGTCCCCGAGAGGCTGGGAGAGAGAGAGAGAGAGAGAGAGAGAGAGAGAGAGAGTCACTGATGAGGTGTGTGTGGATTGAGAGTAGATCTGACTGAGGAGGGCGAAAAGAAGTTGGGGGGGAGAGAGGGGGTTAGTGTCCCAAGTGTAATATATTCCATGTGGAGACGAACGCGATTTTTGTGAACAGTGAAGATGTGAGACGGGAAAAAATATCAGACGAAAAAAAAAAAATACGAGTGAGATAGAAAAGCCGCTTTTTAGGAGGATTTACTCAGCTTCGGGAGAATATTGATTCCCAGAGACTCTTAACTATCTTGAAATATTGATGTGGGGGTGGGTGTGAGAGCTGGAAGTCTTACTGAAGAGGTGGAGAAAATGTGTGACAAACCTGAGGTACTTAAACCGCTCGAATCTGGAAGCTTGTGATGATGATGTTAGGTTTGCATCATTAGTTCTTGTGGTGGTATAGTGATCATTATTGAAAGTAGACAGGCTGTGGAGGTGATCTACTGGGAGGTTGTTGTAGATAAGGACAGTTAAGTATTGTAAGAGATGGTACTGATGCTTGATAACGTCTTAAGATATGTTTACATGGATATTGGCTATTGCTAGATGGTCTCTGATGTGTAAGGTCAGGAGGATAATTAGTGGTTTGGGGTAATTCAAGTTTTACGTCTAATGGAAAGTAGCCAAGGTGTAGTAATGCACTCATAACTACACTGGGAAGAAAGATTGAAAGAAAGAAAGACGAGAAACAAGAGAAAGCGAAAATACAGCAAAAACATAATGACCAAATGAAAGACTCTCTCTCTCTCTCTCTCTCTCTCTCTCTCTCTCTCTCTCTCTCTCTCTCTCTCTCTCTCTCTCTCTCACAAAAATGATCTCCAACGGCAAACTTCATCAAAGGCTTTTTGAGATATCTAAGATAACAAGAAAAGATTTCTTCAAGTTATCGAGAGCAGAGTCAAAGTTGTGAGTGAAGAGATTAAGGAATTCTTCAGAGGACCGGACCGGGACGAAACCAAAATTGTGTTTTAGAGATTAACTTGAGTCTCCCAAGATCCAGGTGGGGGGGGGGGGGGGGGGACTTTACCCTTTGAGTCCTGAAGGGTTAAATGAACGTACGTAAAGGGTTAAACTAGTATCGTCAAAGGGTTAAATCATCATCGTCAAAGAGTTAAAGACGACTTTTATTAATGCTTATACATTCTTTTGTACTCTCTCTCTCTCTCTCTCTCTCTCTCTCTCTCTCTCTCTCTCTTGCTCTCTCATTGTCTAAATATGTTGTGACGCGTCCACTTTCCGCTACGTGCTGTGGTAACTCAAGATTCCAAAGACGAACTTGTCCTCTTGACTGGCTTCGTTCAAGAATAACCGAGTTACCTTAAAATACCAAATTAATTAAAAAATATTCATTACGTATTGAACAGAACAACTCTTACGATTTTCAATAAAGCCTCTTTTTACATATATTTTAACTTGGTTTCATTATTTGTTATTAATTTTAACCTGGTCAGTGGGACGTGAAAAAATAATTGAGTAATACCTGTTGCTTACCTGTTGACTTTATACTCAGAATACTTAACTTTTTCTGAGTTTTTCTTTCACTAATTTCGCTTTGCATGTTTTTACTTTTTGCTTCCTACTTACATACATACATACATACATACATACATACATACTCCCACTAAAAATATACAAACGTTTCCGTCTATATAATTAATCATCTAATTAAATAACAAAATAAGTTCATTTAGCTTCACGTTTTGGTTCCCTGATTGACCTAGGGTAGTCTGAGTTGACCTGAGTGGTTTACGGGGTCAATTAACAGGTTGTCGCCAGGTTACCGCCACACACCGTGATGTTAATCAACTCCGGGGTCACCTGAGGGAACACCTGAGTGATCAGATAAACATCCCACCCACCTGTGTGTCTGCATATGTAATGAGGATTTTAACACCTGGTTCTGAGATGACCTTTCACCTCGATTATGATCGTGTTTCTTTTTTACTCTTTCTCTCTTTCTCTCACTTTGTCTGTCTGTTTGTTTGTCTTTTTTATCTCTTTCTCTCACTCTCTCTTTTTCTCTTTTACTATGCCCCTTTTTTCTCTCTCTCTCTCTCTCTCTCTCTCTCTCTCTCTCTCTCTCTCTCTCTTTAGTACTGAGCTCACCTGCCCACCTTGATGCTTATCCAAAGGTCGCTTCCCTGCATTAAATATTCAAGTTCCGCTTCGTAATCCTCTTCCACCCCGTTTCCCATGCTCTCTCTCTCTCTCTCTCTCTCTCTCTCTCTCTCTCTCTCTCAACATTTTATCCATTTCTCTCTTTAATTCCTTCCTTGCTCCCCTTTCCCACTCTCCTTTTCTTTCTTTCCTTCCTTTCCCCTTCTCCCTTCCCTCCCCCCTTTCTTCCTCTCCCTCTCCCTTTCTTTCTCTATTTCTCTCTCCTTTCCATCTTTTCCTCCCTCTCCCCTTCCTTTCCCCCACTCCTTCATTCTCTTCCTCCCTTTCCCATCTCCTTCATTCTCTTCCTCCCTTTCCCATCTCCTTGATTCTTTCCCTTTACTCCTACTTTATTGCCAAAAAACTTTACTTAGCATCACAACCGTTACTTTGCCGTCATGAACGTTACTTTGCCGTCATAAACGTTACTTTGCCGTCATGAACGTTACTTTGCCGTCATAAACGTTACTTTGCCGTCATTAACGTTACTTTGCCGTCATAAACGTTACTTTGCCGTCATGAACGTTACTTTGCCGTCATAAACGTTACTTTGCCGTCATTAACGTTACTTTGCCGTCATTAACGTTACTTTAACTTAAACTGTATACGTTACTTTGCCATCACAAACGTTACGTAAGCATCAAAAACGATACTTTTTCATCATAAACGGCAATAAGGGATCGGCTGCCGGTACAAACGTTCGTGTCTTGGATCAAAGAAGTGGCGGCAGGGCAGACCAACCGCTTTGCATGTGTAATGAGCTCTTAAAAATTCTCTTTGTGGGCCAAGTATAATGAACGTCCCCCCGACCACCCTCCTTCCCCTCCCTCTCCCTACAACACCTATTATCCCCCTTCCCCCTCCTCTTCCTACCTACATACAGTATCTATCACCCCCCCCCTACCTCCTTTCCCTTTCTTACCAATAATACCTATCCTCCTCTCTCCCTCTTCTCACCTTCCCTACCATACTTCCTCCCCACGAACACCCTAACATATCCATCACCCTACTCCACACTATCCACATCCACCCCTACCTTTTGCCACCATCTACCGTTCCTATCTACATCCTCCCCTCTCCCTATCCATCATCTAACCTTAGTATTCCTTTCTACCTGTCCCTTTTCCTTTCCACCGTCCCCCTCTCTACCTCTTCCATCAAAATCCTCGCTCTTTGCTACCATTCCTTCACCCTCCCCCCTCTCGCTCTCCACCTCTTCCTTGTATCTCTCTTGCCAGCATACTAGTTATCATGTGAGTGGGGGGCGTGGTCATGTTGATTGAGAAGTGTGGGCGTGGTCGTGGTATAATGGTAGACGTGGGCGTAGTCGCTGTAGAATGAGAGGTGTGGGCTTAGTCACGGTAGAATGATAGGCGTGGGCGTAATCCTGGTAGTCGTGGGGGTAATCATGGTAGTCGTGGGCGTGGTCGTGACAGGACAAAGACACATTCGGAGGTCGTGATCTCTTGTATTCAGTTAAGCGAAGATTCCTGGAAAATTGTTCGCTTGAGAAAATCCGACAAAATCTGGAAGAGAATCTGCTGCTGTATAAATGACTAACAACACGTCTCTCTCTCTCTCTCTCTCTCTCTCTCTCTCTCTCTCTCTCTCTCTCTCTCTCTCTCTCTCTCTCTCTCTCTCTCTCTCTCATATATTAATGTATAGAGGAATACATACATACATACATACATACTCGTACATGTGTATGCTTGTGTTTACTTTGTCAGCTTGTCTCCTTTCTCACGCCAGGGGTTACATAATCTCTCTGTTTATCTCTTTGTCTCTCTAACACACACACACACACACACACACAACAAGCATTACAGTACAAAACTTGAAGGGGGAGTGTGGATAAGGTATGGGTGTGGGTAAGGTATGGGTGTGGGTAAGTCATGACGGAAGGCTTGCAAAAGGTCAGAGGTCAGGTCACAAAATTAATTATATTTAACTGGAGTCAACAGAGCGAGGTGGAATATTTTCACGGGGACAAAGTTTGTATTGTGATGTGCAACTCCTAAAAAATTATATAATACTGGTGGTGTGTCGTGATGGTGTGCCCTCGGGAGTTATCACAAGAGATTTATGTAAAGTAGATGAAGTGAATAACGGAGAGATATAGAAAGAGGAAGAGAAAGAGGAAAATGGGTAGAGAAAGGGGAAAGGAGGTAGATTGAGATGGAAATGGGGAAAGTAAGATAGAAATGTGTAGATGAAGATAAAAATGGGTGATTAAAGATAGTAAGAAGGGAAGGGGTTAGTTAAAGGAATTATCTGAATAGGTCGAGACAGACAGACAGACAGATATAAACATAAAAACGAAAATGATAGATTCATAAACAAATAAAAATGAGGATATGCATAAACAAAATAAAAAGTAAACAAAACAAAGAAACAAAAGAATAAATAACAAGATAAATATAAAGTAGAAACACCAATAAATAAAATAATAATAAAGGGGGAAAACCGAATATCGGAAACAATAGGAAAATGGATTAATTTGTTCACTTTTTTGTTTGGGAGGGGGAGGGAGGGGGTAAATTGTTCCTAAAATATATGTTGTATTTTGTGAATGTACGGAAAATTGGGTTCTTTTGTGCGTGTGTGTGTGTGTGTGTGTGTGTGTTGTGGTATTTCACTGATGCTCATAATTTTTAAAAGGTTTAGGGAAAATTTTCTTATTGTTTCACACGTCATTTTTGCCTGAATTCGTATCTTTATTATTTATGTTATAATTTTTTCCCTAAAGTCATAAGTTTAAGCATTTCTAGGGATTTTTTTTTTTTGCATAAATTTGGGGGATTTGGGAAGATTTTTTTTTCATTTCGTGTAAATTTTCCCTAAAGCCCAAGTTTTATTATTTTTTCCCTTATATCCTCTGTAGTTTTTCGCTGAGGTCTCAAGTCTTAAACCTTTCAGGGAAAATTTATCATTTCCTGAGATTTTTTTCCCTGAAGTCTCTGAAATTCCTGAGGTGGTGTAATTATTACTGCCTGGCCAACACAAAGGTCTCCCCCCTTCTCCCCCTCACTCCTCCTCACTCCTCCTTACTTCTCCTCACACCCTCCTCCTTCTCAACCCCTCACTCCTCACCCCCACCCTTCACCCCTCACCCCTCACCCACGTAGAGGCCAAGGAACAAAGAACAGTCATTACCATCAGCTGCCGGTGGTTGGTGGGGGGAAGGGGGGGGGCTGGATGGAGGGAAGGAGGAAGTGAGGTGTAGAGGTCAAGCCACCACTGACCCTACATGACCTGACGCGCGTGTTGGGGTCAAACCTCGCCTCACTGTTTTTCCACAAGTGTGTAAACATGGAGTTAGGGTAGGAGGGTTGGGTGGGTAGACGAATGGGGAGGGAATGGAGGGTGGGGGTGGGGTCATCGGGGTGGGTGGGCAGGAGGGGTGGGTTGGGAGTAGTCAGCTTTTTAATGTAAGTATTTGTCTTTTGTTTACGAGTCAGAAGTTGAAATTTACATCATCGAATCTGAAAGAAAAAATCTTGTCTCTCGATGGGAAAAAATAAAACTTTATAGTCTGTGATTAACTGTAAACAACGATGGAATAAAATGAAAATGGAGGGTTATATTCTCAGGTGATCAAGACATAAGGGACTTTAACCTCTATAAACTACTGATATAAAGGATAAAATTCCCCTCTGAAAATTGTCTTCAAGTTTGTACTCAAGTTTATGGTTTATCTTACGAATCTTTGTAAATATTTAGAAGACTAACGTTCACCCGACCACACAACCTGTACCTACCCCAGTCAAGTGCTCTCTCTCTCTCTCTCTCTCTCTCTCTCTCCGATCGTCACTTGCTTGTGTTAGGTTGAGAAAATGTTATATAGGAATGATCTCTCTCAATAGTCTCTCATTATCTCTCCCTTCTCTCTCCTTAAACACTTTGAATTTACCTCTGGAGCTAAGATATCTCCCATTGAAGTTAAATAATTTCCTCGTAAGCTAAATAGCTTCCTTGGACGTGCGTTAACTCGTAAACTGAGTAGTTCCTCGACTCTATATTGTCTGTAGATACCTTATACACCCCCATTCGTTCCCTATATAGACCATTCACGGAAAAAATAGCTCAAAATTTCTTAAACAGCTCCTTCGTGTACTCATACCTCCATCGTAGCCAAAAAACTATTTAAGCATAAAATATTTCCACTACATAACTTCCCCACCTTAATATCACCATGTACCCTAAGCAGCTCCCCTAACCTGTCTACCTTCCTGAAGTCGATCAGCTCCTGAAGCGGGTATTGTTCCCCCAGGACCGTCAGATGCAGCACCTGGAGCAAATTAACTTTATATACAGTATATATTCCATGCTTAAGTTATCTCAGTCCTCCAGTATGTTGTCTGTTTATTACTGTACATTAAAACAAATCATAATATAATCGAAAAAAGTCAGGCTTTTTTTTCAATTCACAAATAAAGAAGTAAAAAAAAAAGGAAAGTTAAATTTTGTAGGTATTACTGGCACTCAATCTTTGTATAACTATTTAGATACTATGAACATTTTCACCTCCCAGTTGGTGGTGGAACGACGGTCGTGTGTGGGTTCTCTAACCGACTGCCAGAATAGTTTATTCATCGTCGCGTATATTAAGCATATTCGTGGAGGTTGTAGTAAGTTTAATATGCAGTTCTGCTCTTTTGCTGAACTTAATTTACATAAAAATACCATCAGGGAAATTAATGGTATTTATCCACTGGGTGCTGTACCTTATTCTCCCCGTGGTGTGGCCCTGAGTCACCTCTGTCCCCGTGGTGTGGCCCTGAGTCACCTCCATCCCCAGTCTATATGTGTGTGTGTGTGTGTGTGTCAGGTGGTGAGCGTCCATGGATTAGTGTTGTGGCGGTGAGCCGGAAAGTAGAGCCCCAGGGAGGTTGTTTATGATGTGGAGTTGTTAAAGGTACAGAATGAAATGGATACTACTACTACTACTCCTACTACTACTGCTACTACTACTACTACTACTACTACTACTTTTTTTTTTTTTTAAACGTGGCCTCCAGCCTCCCCCAATAGCCACACCTTCGCCACCATTTATTTACCTTAATATTAAATATCCTACTACTACTACTACTACTACTACTACTACTACTACTACTACTACTACTACTACTACTACTACTACTACTAATAATAATAATAATAATAATAATAATACTAACAATAAAATGAAACAGGGAGAGAGGAGTCGATATCCTGTTTATGACGGAAAGAAACGACGGGAAGAGACAGTAACTATTAAGCTTAACAGAGGTAAAGAATGATAAGTGAGAGAGAGGTGCGACAGGTGTAAACAGGACAGGCTTAAGAGGTCTAGGGGAACCAGGTGTAGATAGCATCACTGTAGAAAGGTTAAGGTAGAGAGGTGGAAAGTGATAAGAATAAACGATAATAATGTATAGACTATGCATGGCGCAGGAAAGAAAGCCATACACTAAATAATATGGAAGAAAGTTTATATATTGCTGGTGTGTTGCAGGCGTGCATTGCTGGTGTGTGTTGCTACTGGCTGGTGTGTACACGAATGATCTAACATGTACTTGCATTAGTGTAGAAAACAAACGCTTCTTGCTATGTCTTCTGGGCGTTAATACAATTTCCTTTATCTCTTAGTGCCTGGATTATACCGCGAAAAACAGCAAGCGTAATTTCCCCGGGGAATGGGAATTTTTCAGCCAGAGTTAGTTAAAGCATCAGTAAGCCATACCCAGTTTATGCAGATTATTCGGCCAGTTTCCACCAGCGGGAGGATGACGGTGTATTTAATAGTCACACTTTAAAGTCGTGTTGGCTGGCTGAAGCACTTTTATGAAAATTAAAATTACATTGGCGGGAATTTTGAGTTTTCAAGATCAGGAATAAGATCAGAATCCGAAAAGAACAATTTCTTTAAGATTAGACCTGGGAAAATTATAGGACTAACAAACATGTCCTAACCTAACCTAACCACGAATACATTAATGTTGCGGCTGCCAGATTAACAGGAAGTATAAGCGATTCATAGTACTAATACCTGATTAATATATGTACAACTTGAGGGGTCAAACTGGATATGACAATTGTAACATGCAGTCAATTACCTGGAAAGATGAACTACAGGAGGTGTGTGTGTGTGTGTGTGTGTGTGTGAGAGAGAGAGAGATAATAAACGGTTTATTAATAGAGTTGCAGCCGGTGGCTGAAAATATACAGACTCACATTTGATCTAGACATAGTGATATAATATGCGTTGAATACGTTTACAGGGCTGTGCAGTACATAAATCAGGAGTTGTTTATTATTTTAACAATAGATGGGATGGTGCTGTTTTTATATCTATCAGTGCGGGCTCTTATGGGCTGAATTTTGTTGTAGTGGCGAACTGCACGAGTTGGGTGGGGGGCTGCAGGAGGTGGCGAGGATGGTGCAGTAGTCCACGGCCAAACCTTTCCAGTGCTTGGTGGTGGAGGTCACTGAGGGATGGCATTTCCAGGGTGGAGAGAGCGTTGGTGTGGCCGGAGTAGTCTGCGCCGAGCATGATTCTGCAGGCCCTTTTCTGTACCTTCTCTAGCTGACGTTGTTGGGTAGAGTTGAGAGAAGACGACCAGGCTGGTGACGCATACGTTAGTTTGGGGAGAAAAAAGGCGTTGTAGATGGTCCTCAGCTCTGGCGTGGATGTCCCAAGTGACCTAAGTCGTCGTAGCATGTAGAGACGATACGAGGCTGCCTTGACTGTGTTATTTACATGTGTGTGTGTGTGTGTGTGTGTTGCTAATGTAGACACCTCATGCTTTTTGTTACCTTTATTATCGTGTCCCCATTCTTTACTTCCATGTTGAACACCAATTTACCGAGAGAGAGAGAGAGAGAGAGAGCATAGAAAAAAATAAGTAGAGAGATAGTACACAGAGAAAGAGATAAAGAGTAAGAAACACTTAACACAGGTGTATCCTGGGGAGAGAGATAGAGAGATAAAGCTAAGGAGTAAATAAACACACACGCGAGAAAGAATTATTCCGGGAGATATTTACGACGGAACTACATCACCGAGAATACTAAGTAGCTACTGACAGTCTGGAGCAATGAAGGAGTTCCTTACTCTCGCTCCAGCCTTCTATTTTCTTGTGAAAGTTCGTGTAAACAGACAAAACTTTTTTCCTCACCAATGGAATTTTATTGAATTTAGATTTTTTTTACGGTGTGTGTGTGTGTGTGTGTGTGTGTGTGTGTGTGTGTTAATAATAATAATAATAATAATAATAATTAACGGTTTATTGAAAGAGCATGGCAGCCGGAAGGCTGAAAACATACAGTTACATAATTGGGGAATGGGTCTCTTGATTTACAAATAATATACAAGTAACATAAGTGATACAAATGCGATATATAATAACTAGGTGGGGAGAAGGGCAAACTACAGGGCATTTCAACATAGTGACAGTGCAAGAAGTAAGATTGACTGGGAGTGAATACACTGGTTGATTACAAGTTATTGATAGGTTTTACAATGGTGGGGACTGGGCTTTTCTTATAGCGATCAGTTCGTGCTCGTATGGGCTGGATGCGGCTGTGGTGTCGAACAGCAATTTTCGGGCGAGGGATCTCAGGTGGTAGTAGGAGCCGGTGTCGAGGATGGTGCAGAATCTTCTCACCAAATTTGCAGATGAGGTCGTGGTGATGGTCAGTGAGAACCGAGAGGGTCAATGTGTTGAGCGCTTCTTGATATGTGGAGTAGGAAGGGGAGAGAATAATCTTGCATGTGTGTGTGTGTGTGTGTGTGTGTGTCAAATTCAAGTCATTTTACACTTACAATTCCCCAGCTTCTCATCACTCAAGGGCCGTCACGTCTCGTCACCTGATTATATGAGCATTTTATTTCGTTCTGGGTGTCAGGTGCAGGTGTTGTAGTGCTGTGGAGTCTTGTTACAACACCAGGTTTACCAAATATCACTGCATCGCCTCGCCCACTAGGGAATATCGGCAGAAAAATAGAGAAAAGATAGGAATTCTCACTTTTTTTCTCCTGTTTCCACAGACAGGTAAAAATTTTGTCAGGAATTTACGTCATAAATTTTTTTCTGTTTTGTTGGTTCAGTGATTTGGTAAAAATAGTATTGAAAAAAAAGAGAAACTTGGAAAATGAATGTAGAATTTCCGTAGATTTGTATCCGTATTGTGACGCTGGAGAATATTAAGTGTTTGACCTCGAAAAGAAAATGAAACTAAAAATTAGAAAACGTGAACACAGAGGTATAACTACACCAAAAATAAAATAAAATAAACAAAGAAGAGCATTACAGATGTTTGCAAATTATATTCACAAATTTTGTTCCGGACTGAAACTCTTGACATGAAATCCCACTGGATGCCAAGAGCAAAAGGAAGAGAAAGATTTGATATAAAACGCCAAAAAAAAAAACCGGTCGCGTGAACTACTTCCAGATGGCGATGAAGAGAACACCCAAATAACAGAGCTCAGGGGAATCTAATGTCTGACATCAAAAGAAAAAAATGCGAAGGAAAGTCGATTGTGTTGGGTCTCTCTCTCTCTCTCTCTCTCTCTCTCTCTCTCTCTCTCTCTCTCTCTCTCTCTCTCTCTCTCTCATATATATAACAAGGTTTTTGCACCAACACACCAGCTAACCACAACAGACACAGAGATGGGATAATGACACAGAGAGAGAGAGAGAAGCTAGACGTCAATAAGATTCGATTGGATACGACAGAAAGACAACCCACAAGGGAGCTGAACGACGAAAATGTGAAAGAAAGAGACAGGAAACGGTAAAAAAAAAAAATCAAAACAGACAGAATATGTCCAGGAATGTGAAGGTTGAGCACAGAACACAATGATACGTACCAACAGAGAGACACCTATAATACTCCAAACATAATAATTCATTACCTATAACATCCCAATACATAACTACAATAACTCGGGAAAAAATTCAGCCTTGTGTAACTCCCCTCTTCATGATGCTTACACTTCCGGAGGTGGATCGGCAGAGGCATGAGAACTTGGCAGACTTTTTAGTTATAAGCTTGAGAATTCTGGCAGGTGGTGGACTGAGAGATTTTTTTTGGAGAGGGGGGGGTGGGATGGGGGGGGGGGTGGTAGGTGGGGGTGTGGGAGATGGCGGAATGAAACGGAGTGAAGCGAACATCACCCACCTACCCACCATCTTCCCTGCTGAGTGTGAAGCTATCTGAGTCCTGGTGTGTGTGTGTGTCCTCTTGCTTCTTGCTAACTTTCTTATTCTGCTATCTTCTCTTTCTTTCTTTCTTTCTTTTTCACTTATTCTTTTGCTTCTTCCTCATATTCCATTCATTCATTGTCCTGCCTTTCTGTATTTCTTTGTTTCTTATTCCCTAACCTTTTCTTTGTCTTCATTGTTATTCTCTCTCTCTCTCTCTCTCTCTCTCTCTCTCTCTCTCTCTCTCTCTCTCTCTCTCTTCAGAGCTAAACCAAACACTCAGGTAAGATCACACAAGAATTACCTGATGGAATACACTTATCAAGGCAGTTAATCTCCCTAGAGTTTATTTCTTATTTAGACGTATACCTTCTCAGGATCTCTTGTAACACGTGTCTAAGATGATTTTTTTCTCTTTGACAGGTAAATATGAACGTCTTAATTAAGGAGGTACACCTGTGTCAGACGTTTACCTGTCAACACACGTGATCCAGAGGTTAATTAAGGTAAGTACAGTTCTGGTGTAATTAATGCTAATAGGACGGTCCGTCTTTTTCACAGGGCAAGAGGTAAAAAAATATAGATTTGTAATTGGTTTATCGTCTTTTCTCGCTCTATATCGTCTAACGCTTTTGTGTATCGTTATCATCACGTATTTCTTATCTCTCTTCATTTTTTATTTTTAGTTTTTTTCATCTCACTGATTTGGTTATTGATCTTCTTGGACCACTTGTTAATCTTTCACACACACACACACACACACACACACACACACACCTACCTATTCTCATCTATACACATCTCACAGCGTCAGACATGTCACTAATTGGAAGCTTGAACGAGGCACGCAGCTGTTCTGAGGCCGGCACACTCGCCCCCCCCCCAAGCCGCCGGTCACGTACAGCTATCCTTTAATGACGGACACGAACACGGACACCCTTGTATGCCGGACAACCCCCACCCCTAATAACCCCTACCTCTCCCCACCACTCCCACCTCCCCCTCCTCCCCAACAACCCCACCCCACCCACATCCTCTCCCACCCCACCCCACCCACACCCCTCACCCACCCTCCACCTACTCGCTACTGAATATTGGAGAGCCTTGAGTTATTAGTATGATTGAAATTGACTGCGGATTAGTGATGAGATTGTGAATAAGCTGATGATTCGTTTAGATGATGATTTGGGGAGGTCAAAGATTGTGTGATTGAGTGATTGGAAATATGTGAAATTGGTGATTGGTGATCCTTGGAAATTGGTGATTGGATGAGTAATGTGAATTATATTTTTGTTGTAGATTATCATTGGGATTGGTGATAATCGTGTATGTAGAACTGTAACTGGTAGAGATTATTGAATGATGTACTGGTGATTGGTGATTGGTTTACATTAATGAGAAATACAGTGTGTAGACTTATAATTGGTAGGAATTAGAGAGTGATATGTCAGAAGGCATATCATTGGTGGAGATTATTCTTTCCGATTCCTGATTGGTGGGGATTTATAAGGAATATATTTTTCTGGCTCCTGATTGGTGGCGATTAAGGAGTGATACATTAGTAAAAAGAATATATATATATATAAATTTTTCTTATACAATATATCACTTGCTTATGCAGAGAGACAGGATAGTGGAGAAAAAATACAGAAATTGAGAGATAGTGAGAGAGAAAGAGGCAAACGTGAGAGACAGAGAAGGTGCGGTGAATAGGGAGAAAAAAAGAGATAAGAGAGAGAAATAGGAACCAAAAACTTTTTAATAGAGAAAAATGAGAGAGAGAGAGAGAGAGAGAGAGAGAGAGAGAGAGAGAGAGAGAGAGAGAGGCTGTGCACTGGAGTAGTCACAAGCGAGACATCATAATAACCACAAACAGGGGTTAAGCTCCTCACTTAACCTAACCTAACCTCACCCCAGAAAGCATAAAGGTTAGACCACCCATAACACCTTAACCCCCCTCCCTCTCTCCCCCCCTCCCTTCATCTCCCACAAGGTACAGAAATGCCTCACGGACGATCCACTAAGGGCGAAATTCACCTTAGTTATGCCTTCACTGGTGGGTCATAACGGCCTGAAGGAGAGGAGGGGGTGGGAGGTGGAAGAAGAAGAAGAAGAGAAAAGACGGAGAGGAGGGGGAAGAAGAAGAGAAGGAGGGGGGGAGGGGAATGACGGCCTAAAGGTGAGAAGGAGGGGAAGGCGAGGAGGAGGAATGGCGGCCTAAAGGAGGAAAGGAGGGGGGAAGAAGGAGGCATGGTCTGAAAGATAGAAGAAAGGAGAAGGAGAGAAGAAGGAGGAGGAGGAAGAAGGAGAGAAGGGGGTATGGCTAGTACAACTGAGACGTTCCCTCATCAACTCCTTTTAGCCTGCCATTCGCCTTGGGTTGTATCATCAAGGGAGGAGGACATCTTGCAGGTAGTGGCAGTAACCTTGTTGTTGGCCCATTCTCTCTCTCTCTCTCTCTCTCTCTCTCTCTCTCTCTCTCTCTCTCTCTCTCTCTCCCACACACACATCATCTGGCCAACTTACTAACAGAAAGTAACACCATGTAGTAAGCGGCAGTAGAGGCAGGTAACGAACTCATTGCTAGACTCTTATTTCATTTCCGACTTCGACATGGCAACTGAATAACACGATTCTCTCTCTCCCCCCCCCCCCCCCATCTCTTCCCCCTTCTCTCTCTCTCTCTCTCTCTCTCTCTCTCTCTCTCTCTCTCTCTCTCTCTCTCTCTTTCTTTCTTTCTCTCTTTTCTCTCCCATCACTACCTATCACCACCATCGTCACTCACCTTCACCACCAACATCATTATCACTACCTCTCATCACCACTGGTAAATGTTACGTGTAAGTCAATATATTTATATCATATCAAACATGGGTAGAGAGAGAGAGAGAGAGAGAGAGAGAGAGAGAGAGAGAGAAATCATAACTCTTGTCTAGTTTGTTATCACATCTCCTTGAGGGACCTGCAGACCTCACAATCAGTTATACCACCAAAAGCCACTTTCCTTGGCCCGGAGAACAGCACTGTGGTCTTCTCACTGGCTGGCTGGCTCCCTTCACGTAGCCCCTCCCATAAACAAACTAGAATTCTAATCCAATATTGAAGGCTGGAACGCGAAATCACGTCTTGAACGATCCAATATTGTTTTTACATTTTGGTGGAGTTTATGTGTCTCTTGTAATGGTGAGCGTGCGGCGGCTGTTACCTCTTGACGTGTTGGCCTTGTAGCGTCCTCCATAACTCTTTGATTTTGATTCTATTTTTTTTGGAGTGGGGGGGGGGGGGGTAAGATGCTGAAGCGACGTGACGGTGCCAAGTGTGGTTAGTGATGATTAATGATGCTTGGGGGATGTGATTCTCTCTCTCTCTCTCTCTCTCTCTCTCTCTCTCTCTTAATCTAAATATATCCCTTTTTCTCTCTATTCACACACACACATACACAGAGATTAAGGTGAACTCTTGTAATACTCACCATAAACATAAATCCGGTTTGGATAAGTGTATGTATTCAAGGTTATGGAACGGTCAGTGGAACTTTAATATGTAAATGTTGAGTTATGAGTTCTTGTGGGGCTTTGAATTGTCATCAGACGTCTGGTTCTGACTCTAGAATGTGAACTGTATCAACTAAGACCTGGGAAATATCTAGAATGTGAACTATATCATCTAAGACCTGGGGAAATATCTAGAAGGTGGCAATCTTGTTTTAGGTCATCAGAGAACAGATGTAAAAAAAGATGTCATTTGGTTGGAAGAAACAAGGCATTTAGCGTTAAACAAATAAGATCACTACACCTTTTGACGTCAGATTGAGTCGTTCCTGGACCTTTACTGCGAAGTCGTGGGAGGTCGTGGAGTCGTCTAAAGGCCATTATGGGTTGTAGAAACTGAAATATATTCCACCACATTTGGCTGTGCTTTAGAAAACGTATACACACTTAAACTGAGTATAGCCACGGGGGGGGGGGGGGGGCTGGGCTGATTGAGTTAGACCACACAGAAATATATAAAATAACCCCCAACAAGTGTATAGCTTCATATAGTACAAGTTATAGCCGCTGACACGTATAGCAACACAGTATATGATATAGTTTAGACGCGGTAAGATAGAATATTTACTGTATCTCATATAGGGTAGTGGACATTGACACACTTGAACAGGTTAAGATATATTCCACACGATGCTCCAAACCTACACCTACTGAACTGATTATAAGTTAGATTGGGTTAGTTTAGGTTTGGTTTGGTTGGGTTGGGTTACTTTGGGTTGGGATGGGTTTGGTTGGGCTGGGCTGTGTTGGACTGGGCTGTGTTGGGCTGTGTTGGGTTACAGCCATGACACTACCACACACATACACACGGTTTTTGGATACTCATAAGGGTTCTAAGACACTGGTCATTTATAAATAATCTTTTAAACATATACTATACAACACAAGTACACAGAATAACCCACACCTCCATCTTGGTTGGTTAAACTCATACGAACCCACAGACATCATACTCTACCCACAACCCACATAGCTACACTAACTCGTACAGAGCCTTGGGGGATATTTAAACACCCTCTTCAGGCTATGTAGAGGCTCACAAGACTCGTGGTTAAGTAAATAAATACATGTAAATGCTTCAGAGAACGAGTGAACAGGCGCCTACAGCATTGTATTCCCTCACACACACACACACATAGTCGCTCGTAAAGACCCCGAGACGCGAACACACAGGCGCCCACAGAATTGTAATAGCTTTAAAGAGACGCTCGTAAAGCCTCCAGACAAGGGTAACACAGGCGCCCCAGAACTTCCTGCTGGAGAGGGAGGTCGAGGGAGGGGGGAATTCAAGACACACTCGTTAAAGGCTCCGACGAGAGCAAAACACGCGCACCACAACCTCGTAGTCGCTTAAATAAACACTCGTAAAGTCTCTCGTTGTTGGCATGGAGAGACGCCCGCAGAATCGCACTTCCCTCGGACACCCGCTCGTAAAGGCTCGGACGAGAGCACTGAGGCGTCCAGCACCTCGTAGTAAGAGGAGGAAACCCGGAACACTGGTGAAGGCTGTGTTGTCGTCCTCCTTGATTAAGACGACAGGAACTCTCTCTCTCTCTCTCTCTCTCTCTCTCTCTCTCTCTGTTATTCACCTATTCTTTTCCTTACTATATGTTTTCCATTTTATCGTAATTTCTTCTTTAGTTATCCATTTGTTGCTTGTTCCTTTGAATCTATTTTCAGTTGATTGCTATTTCTGTTTCTCTTTTATTAATTTCATCTGTTCCTTTGTATATCTTTCCCATGTCTTTTCCATTTATATATATATTTTTTTTCATATCTATCCATTTCGTTTCTTTCTCTGGTCATTGTTGTTTGTTCTATATCCGTGTTGTGTTGTGTCTCCGTTTCTGTTCCATTTGTTTTTGTTATTTCCCTTACGTGTGTGCCTGTTATTTTTCAGTGGAAAGGTGGAAAAGGGGAGAGAGGAAGGGGGTAGGGGGGGGGGAGGGGGGTGTGACAGAGAGGGAGGAAATTTTCTTGTATTTTTATATATATTTATGTGATGTTTTTTGTTATGGTATTTGTTTCCTTTGTGGGATTTTTGGTTAGTCTCTCTCTCTCTCTCTCTCTCTCTCTCTCTCTCTCTCTCTCTCTCTCTCTCAAATCAACACACTCCCACATCGTCAACACACTCACTCTCACATTCCCACATCCACACATCCATGGCAATGCACCCACATCCAAGCTTACATATCCACACCATTTCCTTCACACTGCCTTGCCACTTCTTGCTCTCACGGTGAATATATTGTAAGATACCTGGAAATTCTGACGAGTCATTTTAAATTCAAAATCACGAGCGTAAAGTGTTTCCCGTGTGTGTGTGTGTTAAGGTGCGTATATGGGTGAGGGTGTGTATGTGGGTGGGGGTGTAGGTGTAAGTGTAACTCACCTGCACCCCCTACCTCCAGCCTCACCTTTACACCTACCCTCATCCACTCCCATCCACCTACCCCCATCCACTCCTATCCACACCCCTAAACCGATGGAGGAATTTCAACACAAGTGGTAGGGGTTGTAGAAACTAGGGGTAGGGAAGGGGAACAGGGGGAAGGGGATCAGGGGGAAAGGGATCAAAGGGGGGGGGGGAGAGGGAAGACATCAAAAACCACAAGAGGGAAACGGAGTCACAGGGATTAGTCAGTTCATGTCTCTCGTTCGTTCGTTGTCTCGTTAATATCCGAAGCGTAATATTAGCGAGACTTTTCCCAATACCCGGAGGTAGGAATTATCAGCGGTGGTGCGGTACTTCAAACACATCTAGTTAGAGGAGGACTATGATTACGATAATTTATGGCGGCAGGTGTTGGGGAAGGTGAGTGAGGTGGGCGGCGAGAAGAGAGAGAGAGGGAGAGAGAGAGAGAGAGAGAGAGAGAGAAAGAAAACTAAAAGAAGGGAGACTGTATGTGTTGTTGAGGAGGGGGTGGCGTGTGAGGCGGGGAAGGCGTAGGTAATGATGGGGGGCAGAATAACCTGAGTGGGGCGAGTCTGTTAGGGACAAACGATCGTACGTGCAGGTAGGGGTGTGTGTGTGTGTGTGTGTGTGTGTGTGTGTGTGTGTGTGTGTTCCTCCCCTTCTCCTTTCTCTCACTACCCCTCCTTTCTTCCCTCCAATCTCTCCTCTTCGTACCTTTAATAATGGCAGCATCTCCCTAAAACATTCTCACTTTATCTCTTTCCTCCCTGTCTCCTATTCCTCTTCTTCTTTCTCTGTCTCTCTGTAGTTCTTCCTCCTTCCTGGCTCCTCCTCTCTACCCCCCCCCCCAAGTGATTGACGAGTCTCTAAGCACTTAAATACCAGATGTCATCTTCCCCTTATCTTCCTTCCCTCCTCTTCCTAATCTCCCTCCTCTTCCTCTTCCTAATCTCCCTCCTATTCCCTTTGACTCTTCCCTCCTTTCTCTCAATCCTCCTTCACCTTCCCTTCGCTTCTCTTTCGTCTCTCACCCTCGCCCTTCTCTCTTCTTTTTCTCCCATCCTTCACTCCTCCTTCTCAATCCCTCTCCCATTCTTTCCATCCTTACCTCCCTTCCCCCTTCACCTTGCTTTGATTCCTCCTTTCTTTTCTTAATTATCCGTCCCCTCCTCTCTCCTATCCTTCCTTCCTCCTCCCTTCTCCTTTCCTCCTTCAATTCCTTTTCTTAATCCTCCTCCCTTTACGTCTCCTTTCCTCACCCCTACTCCCTCCCTCCCTCTCCATCATCCCCTGCTCTCTCTCTCTCTCTCTCTCTCTCTCTCTCTCTCTCTCTCTCTCTCTCTCTCTCTCTCTCTCTCTCTCTCTCTCTCTCTCTCTCTCTCTCTCTGCTACCTGAGAAAGACGTACAGGGAGAGAGTAACTCATCTTGTTTACCTGGGTCCAACCACAAGGAAATTATACCTTTAATGACGCGTGAGGAAACGTGCGCATTTTGTTGTTGTTTTCTTTTACACCTGACGAGAAAAGAAGCCATTATTTTCTTTCTCTATTTCTTTTGTTCTGTTTATTAATCTATTCATTCATCTATTTCCTTAGTTTAATCTACAGTACAGGTTAATTATACCGTAGAGGTGATTAATTATCCATTTAAAGTACACCTGATATTTTTTCGTTAATTATTATTTATTTTTATTTACCTGTATGGTGTTTTGAGGAACACGTAGCCAACCAGGTGAAAAATAGAGGTTGTGAGTTACCTGTGAGAGGAGACTTGGTATGGTGGAGGAGGAGTAGGAGAGTGAGGGGAGGATGAAGAGGAGGGGAGGAGGAGGAGAAGGGGAGGAGGAGGAGGAGGAGGAGGAGGATTTGGGTGTAAACAGAACAGTGTGTGTGATAGAGACCTTTCCACAAGAAGACGAAGAAGAAGAAAATGGGAAAGACATCACAGTTGAAAATTCTCAAGTGTGCCAAAGCTATCCTAACCTAACCTAACAAAGCCAAAACTAACATGACCTAATTAAGTGAAAAAAAAAGATCAAATTTTATCTTTGTTGACGAACACTTAAGAAATTTCCTTCGACATACAGAAACAGTTTTAGTTTATTTATATTTTTGTTTGTCATTAAGTAAAGAAGCGGCAGAATGGTCTTTCAGGTCTTCATAGAGAACCGAGTGAAAGGAGAAAGGCTTCTTGTATCATTGTCTAAGCATAATTGGACATTTCGGCGGCATATCTCGACATTTTAGGAATCCTTTGGCATTTTTAAGGAAATATTGGCATTTTTACGGCTATATTGGTGCTTTTAGGGATCCATTAGCATTTTAGGGTTGCATTGGAAATTTTTAGGGATGTTATGGTATTTTTTAGGGATGTATTGATATTTTTAGGGATGTAGTGGTATTTTTTTAGAGATATATTGGTATTTTTTAGGGATATGCATTGACATTTTAGGATTTTAGGTTTATCTTAAGATTTTGGTATATTTTGAAATTTTTAGGGATAACTGTACAACTTTTAGGTATATATTGACATCAGTACCTTGATAATTTGGGATTTGACGACATTTTTAGGTATACCTTAACATATTTCCGTAAATCTTGACATTTTCTCATATATATCATGACATTTTAAGTATATTTTGATAAATTTTAAGTGTAACATGACATTTTTAAGTATACTCTGCCTGCTTTAATCATACCGTGTCACATTTTAAGTAAAGCTCGACGGTATTTTGGGTGAACCTTGACAGTTTTTCATCGACGTTACCAAAGAGAATTTCTGAGCTATTGTTTACAAGTGACTCAGCTGCACAGCAGAGTCTGAATGCATTTTTTGGGGTGGGGGGATACTTTCCTATTTTAGGGGCATACTTCACTATTTTCTGGCATACTTTCATATTTTCTGGCATAGTTTCCTATTTTGAGGACATACTTTTCTATTTTGGGTGTATACTTTCCTATTTTGAGGGCATACTTTACTATTTTCTGGCATATTTTCCTATTTTCTGGCCTGTTTTCCTATTTTACTGGCATACTTTCCTATTTTTAGGGCATACTTTCCTAGTTTGCTGTCTTAGTGTGAGTATACTAAGCTTGGAAGGAGTGTAGGTAAACATATTACCTCACTCAAGAGAAAATCCCCCCACCATCCGTGTGTGTGTGTGTTTGACTAGCGGGTATACCTAGTTAAAAGACCTCACAGTGAAAAGGAAAAAAATACTGCTTGTGTGTGTTGAGGGAAAAACGCGTCTCTCGCTTGTCTGTGTGAAACTCGTCCGCTAATGGTCTCAACACACCTCTTTGCAGCCTTCCTCTTCTTCTTCCTCCTCCTTTTCCTCCTCCCCATCCTCTTCTTCCTCCTCCTTCTCCTCTTCTTCCTCCATTTTCTCATTGTTGTTTTTGTTTCCTTCTTTGTGATGTTTCTCTTCACACTTCTCACCTTTCCTTCTTATTTCCTTCTTCTCTCTTTCTTTTTTGATTCCTTGTTATTCTCTTCTTCCCTCTTCCCTTCTTGCACCCCTTGGCTATTCTCTCTTCCCTTTCCTTCTTCTCTCTTCGAACCTTTTCTCTGCAGTCTCCAAACGATGTTCTTGTATTTCCTAATGTCTCCTCATACATTCTCACTAACCATCTCCTTTCCCTTCCTTAGTC
This sequence comes from Homarus gammarus, assembly GCA_958450375.1. Taxonomy (NCBI): domain Eukaryota; kingdom Metazoa; phylum Arthropoda; class Malacostraca; order Decapoda; family Nephropidae; genus Homarus; species Homarus gammarus. The sequence goes on along the minus strand of CAUDMG010002087.1, from coordinate 856,980 downwards.
TCCACACTCTCTCTCTCTCTCTCTCTCTCTCTCTCTCTCTCTCTCTCTCTCTCTCTCTCTCTCTCTCTCTCTCTCTTACCCTAACCAACACCCACACCCACCCACACACACACACACCCACACACAGAACACTCTTAATTAACTCTCACTGAGGCAAATATGGAAGAAAGCTCCTGTATATAATTACGAGAACTGGGCTGACGTCGCCTCAACAGCTTCAGAAACGGAGGAGATAATTTAATTAAAACTACAGCGTCCGTAAGGCCACACCGTCCATTGTTCGAGTCGGAAAAAATGGCCCTTGCTGACGCCTCCTTGAAGATGGGGTGGAGGAGGTAAAAGATGGAGGAAGGGTGGGAGGAGGTAGGGAGGATTTCTTGGAAGACACAGTTCCTTAAATCAGCCATAAAGTCCAACCTGACGGAACAGTTGTTGAGTGTGTGTGTGTGTGTGTGTGTGTGTGTGTAAAACATATCACAAACTTGCAAAGAAAATTCTCAATACAAGCAAACAATGTAATGAAAACAAACAATATTTTACAGTGAAAAAAAATATAAATAAAAAATGAGAATATGCAAACAATACCATGGTACTTAACAGACAATACAATACACTACTATAGCATACAGTATTACCAAAGCAATCAGAGCATTACAATACAATATAATGCAATACAATATAACTATGTAAACAATGTCAATAAACAATAACAATACAGTAGGACAGATAACTAAACAATAGAAAACAAAAGCACAGTTTAATACAATGCAAACAAACAGTCAGTTCCTATAATTGGTGTATCGGTCAGTTAGTTGTTACAGTCAGTCGATAAGGCAGCCAGACAGTCATGTAGTCAGGCAGTTAGTTATATGAGTCAACCTAAAACACAATTCATTATATTTATTTATGTTTGTGTTCTTAGTTTATACCTTCCCCCTTCCTTCCTTCCTTCCCTCCTTCCCGCGTTCTGTTTCCTACTTTTCCTTCCCCTCTCTCTCTTCTTCCTCCCTCCTCTCTATTTATCTTCCTCCTCTTTTCCTCTCTTTCTCTCTCTCTTTCTTCCCCCTTCCCTCTTATCCCCCTTCCCCCCCTCTCTCTCCCTCAATCTTTCCCCCCATCTTTCCTCCCTCTCCCCCCCCCCCCCATTCCCCTCACCTCACACCACTCCACCTTGCATGACCACCGTATTGCATATATTGCCAACTGTCACCTGCAATTTCTAAGGATTTACAATTCCAGGTAATTTTACACGTTCACTAACATTTAAACCAACTTTTTTTTATCTTATCCACAAGCTACGTCTCTATTAGGGAAGCAAGGATCATAAACCACGCTCTTTATACTCCTGGCGCCTCGTAGTTAATGTATGCTATAAGGGAGTTCAATCAGAAGACCTAAAGCATGGAGTCATTAATTATACACCTGTGGGTTGTTTATATACATACCTGGTGAAGAATTTTTTTTCCAGGGTGGTGATAACACAAATAAGACGTTATCCTGGGTTATATATTGTGTGGTAATATTTTTGTATTAAGGTTTACTTTGTGTTTTGAGGCCTTTGTTTTTCATTTCTGTTTGGTTTATGTTTTTTTTTGTGGGTATGTTTATCTTGGTGTTTGTTTTATTTGGTGTTTTTATTGAGTTTATTGTAATTATTATATTTATTGTTGTCGTTTTTGCTGTGGTTATTATTATTATTATTATTATTATTATTATTATTATTATTATTATTATTATTATTACTTATATAGGGACATCAGGTTATTAAAAATTGATTGATCATACATTCAGGTAAACAGGTCACAATTAACCAGGTATGATAATGATACCTGGTGACGTATATTCATCCAATCAATTATTCACTCATAATAACAAAATAGTATGAATGAACGAACCTGTTATTCATTCCTTCATTCATGAGTAATACTGAGTCTTGTGTTACATGGATGGTGTTCCTGATCTTCCTCATAATATATGGGATCACTCATTCACTCATTCATGGGGACGATAGTGAGACATGTAGAGAGTTATAGTTAGCTTACGAGACGATTGTTTGTGTGTGAGAGTGAGAGAGAGAATAAGAGGGAGACCGATAAGTGTTAGAGAAATGGAGAAAGGAAAGGAATGTTGATGAGAGAGAGAAGACAGAGAGACAGACAGAGAGACAGACAGAGTGGCGCGCGTATGTTTACATTTGACAAAACGAGCAACGCGACCTTCCTCCCCCCACCTTGACCAACGCCCTGACGTGATGAAACAACCTAACCTAACCTAACTTTGCTTAACCTAACCTAACCTAACTTAGCTTAACCTAACCTAACCTTAGGTCCAAGTTACCTCTCACCTATGCTAGTTTAACCCCCCTTCTCCCCACTTCCCTCCTTCCTCCTCTCCCTCCTTGGGCTCCTAACTACCTCGTTGGGTCGTTTGTATGACCGCACCACCCTATCCAGGAGCTTGTTAAAAGTTAAGAGGTGTAAATTAATGGCGCCCGGGTGGTTAGAGTGGAGAGGGGGAGGGAAGGGGGGAGGGGAGGGAGGGGGGTATATTGGTAGTCGATAGTTCGTGATAGGAGAGAGTATTGGGTACTCCTAGGCGAGAGAGGGCCTTTAAAACTTTTCTCAGTGTTTGTGAGTGATGGTGGAGGGGGTAAGGAGAGAGAGAGAGAGAGAGAGAGAGAGAGAGAGAGAGCATATGTGTTAGTGTAGACTTTCTCTTCATTTCACTCTTCTTCCTTGCCCTTCTTTTTTTTTCTATCCTATATTCACTTTTGTCTATCTTCCTCTCCCTTCCTCTTTCTCTCCCTTCCTCTTATCTGTTCGATTTCCGGCTCGGGTACTCAGTTGTCCTTCTTTACTTACACTGGAAAATGAAGGACAAATTCACCATGAACAAAGAATTAAAAAAAAAAATTCTTCTATCCTAGCATATCATTATCCTTCTCCCTAGCAAAGATTTACATAATAATAATAATAATAATAATAATAATAATGGACCTAATGACAATAATCGCGTCATGATATCATTTACAACCTAATAATTAACGGGGTAACAGTAATAATCACAATTACTGGAAAATCGGAATTCCTGGTGCTGCGACAAAAACCCATAAACCTCCACCTTTACTTGAGTTACCCCTCCTGCTACCGCCGCGCCTTACCACGGACATAATCCTCTTTGGTACTTAGGATTAACCTCTACCAAGGTCCGCCCTGCCCCTTGATGAACTGTGTCATCGCCTGTCGTAAATCAACAAGATTATGGGGAGCGGATACAGCCCCGGGGAAAGTTGGCTATCTAGGGATCTTGAGCCTAGTTTATGGGCGCATCTGAGCTGTCCTCTCCTACCGTATTCGTCAAGATGGTCTCGGGGCATCGCGGGTAAAGTACCACTCCGAGGCGCTTGGATGAGGATTCCTCTGCTACCCTCAGGAGGGAGATGGTTATCGCCGGTGTTCAGAGGCGTAGCCCAACCTGTAACTAAGGTGGGAGGGAGGACTTAACCTGCCAGAAGGACGTGCCCTTAATTCTCTCCCGCCAAAGCTGCAGAAGAGATACTCTCTCTCTCTCTCTCTCTCTCTCTCTCTCTCTCTCTCTCTCTCTCTCTCTCTCTCCTTCTCCACACTTCCAGAAAGAAAAACAATTCACGATAAAACTGTCTTCCCCAAGTAGCAGAAGGACCGGCCCGTATTGTTACCAGGTACTCAGATGTCCCCAGACTTTATTTACTGTTTGTCAACTCAACATTCAGTGAGAAAGTTGGCCTCCTCCTCCTTCTTCCACCTCCTCTTCTTCTTCTCCCTCCTCCTCCTCTTCCCTTCGCTACCCCAAAGTTCAGTGAGGAAGTTGGCCCTCTTCTTCAGCCCACCTCCTCTTCCCACCTCCTCTTCCTCCTCCTTCTCTTCCCCGCGTTACTCCAAAGTTCAGTGAGGAAGTTGCCCTCCCCCTCTTCAACCCACCTTCTCCTCTTTCTCCTCCTCCTCCTCCTCGTTTTCCTCTTATTCTTCCTCTTCCTGCTATTTCTCCTTTCACCTACTCTTCCACCTCCTCCCTCCTCCTACTACTTCTTCCTCCCTTCGCCACCCCAAACTTCAGACAATTTGGCTCACGCGTATTTTAGTATTTACTTTAAGACCCAAAGTTGAAGTCTTTGGAAGGAGAAATGAAATTGTCAGATTCTTGGTCTTGTTCAGGGTGGATATTACACACACACACACACACACACACACAAGACAGGTGAGCCAATATTTGACAGACGTTGTATACTTCGGCAAAACTCGCTGTGTAAAATCCCCGCGAGAGATCCTTCAACAATAATGTGAAGGAGGAACATAGGGAGGGGCTGAAGGAGGGGGCGAGGTAAGGATAGCGATAAGGAATACAAGGGAATGTGTGAGGGTGAGTATAAGAGGGAATATCAAGATGACTGTGAGGACGAGATGAGTATAAGTTGAGTCTAAAAGGAGAGCAAAAGGGAGAGTACAAGGGAGAGTACAAGGGAGAGTACAAGGGAGAGTAAAAGAGAGAGTACAAGGGAGATTTTGAGGAGGACGTGACGAAAATTTTGAGGAAAATATTCGGAACAGAAATACAGGAGAGTGAAAAGACTGAAAAATTGTGTTGATACAAGTGACTGCTGCAGGATTTCCTACAGATTCAAAATGTTCTTTATTTATATATACTGTATATTGTGTGTGTGTGTGTGTCTGTGTCTGTGTGTGTGTGTGTGTGTGTGTGTGTGTGTGTGTAATAATAATAATAATAATAATAATAATAATAATGATAATAATAATAAACTGTTTGCTATTAAATGTACAGGAGCCAAAATGTTGAAAATATACAATGGACAAAAATGACTTATTACATACAATGACACAGGGGAGGTGGGTCGTTTAATAAAATCTTTCATTAGAGTAAAGAAAAATATCATAAAGTGAACATACAAATTGTTTACAGTGGATGGCTGGGGGATGGTCTCTTGCCCTACTGTGTGAGGTCACGTAGGTCAGGTGTGCTGGCAGTAACTATTTCGCAGGTGTTGTCGTGTGTGTGTGTGTGTAGATGAAAAACAAGACTGGCTTCACCCTCGCCGCTGCCCCTTACACTACACACGACAAATTGAACAAAGGAATTGTTCGTATCGCAGACAAATCCTTCCTCGTCTCCTCTGCTTCAGGTCATCTCTCCTCCTCGTACTCCATGATCCTCCTGTCCTCCTATCTCCTCCTCTTTATCTCTTATCTCTGCACAACTCTCTTGTTTCTCCACGCTACCATGAATTTTTTTACTCTCTCATTCACGCTCTTCTCTATCTCTTCCTTGTTTTGTCTCTCTCTCTCTCTCTCTCTCTCTCTCTCTCTCTCTCTCTCTCTCTCTCTCTCTCTCTCTCTCTCTCTCTCTCTCTCTCTTCCTATCTTCTGACTGTCGCTCCCTGACGATACACAACATGTGATTCTCTCACAACAAATTGAACAAAGGAGCTGCTTCTATCCCGAACAAATCCTACCCCGTTTCTTATCCTGAGCCGCGACACACACACACACTCACACAGATACACACACACACACACACACACACACCTCTGCCTGGTGATCCCCTCCAGCTGAAGTAAGATAACAATTATAGATATTGCAAGAACCAGACTACCCAAGTATCATTGTGGTAAAGAAGGGAAAAAAGTAACTAGAGAAATATCAGACAAGAGAGATACAGTATTTAGAGGACAAGGCATATAGTGGTTAGAGTAGGTTAGGGTAGGTTATTTTAGGTTAAGGTTCAGTTTGTTTGGGTTAGGTTAAGTTGAGTTAATTTAGCCTATGTTAGTCTAGGTTAGGCTTAGTTTTGGTGAGGTTAGGTTAGAACACCACCAACTGTACCCGAAATTAATACAGAACCGGTGAGGACAGTGTTCAAGGACTCAATAGATCACTGACTGACAGATTGCTGGGCCCTGTGGAGACCTTCTGGTGATGAGGAAACACAAAATAATCAGCTCCTCCACAATACATCACACAAGCTTGAACGACACACGGGAGGGGGGAGGGAGGGAGGGGAGGGTCAGACAAGTTTGAACGAGACACAGAAGGGGTGGAGAGTAAGGAATTGGAGGGGGGGGGGGAGGGATGGGAAGGAAAGGGAGGGGAAGGGAGAGGAGAAAAGGTAAGGGAGGCGAGGGTCATACAAGCATGAACGAGAGAGCGGACAGGGAGGGAAGGAAAGGGAAAGGAAGGAAGGGGAAAGTGGGATAGAGAAAGGCGAAATGGAACGGAAGGGAAGGAAAGGGGAGGGGAAGATGCACGGATCCTACGCGTGTTTTCCAGGTTCTTAGGTGGACACCTTCTGAGTGATGAAACCCAAATGTTTTATGACTTACTATTGCTGGCGGCGAAGCAACTTGTTGTTATGTTGTTGTTGTAGTTGTTGTTATTTTTGTGTGACGCAACAGGCTCTCTCTCTCTCTCTCTCTCTCTCTCTCTCTCTCTCTCTCTCTCTCTCTCTCTCTCTCTCTCTCTCATCGAAAAGAGGAATAGACGCCTCCGGACCAATCAGCAGATTAATATTAAGCGATACAACAAATCAGCAGTCAGTATTAGGGGATACAACCAATCAGCAGTCAGTATTAGGGGACACAACCAATCAGCAGTCAGTATTAACTCAACTTGAACTCTCTATAAATGTGAACTTTTCTCGTTAAACTGATTCTTTTTCGTCTGTCTCATTTCATTCTTCTGAACTGTGTAGAGAGAGAGAGAGAGAGAGAGAGAGAGACTACAGGAAGCAAACAACAGCAACAAGACGACCATCAGAGGACTGAGTGAAGAGGCCTTGACCCTGCCCCGCCGCTACCTCCTTCAGGCACACCCACACACAGGAAGCTAGTGTGACCCCTGGCGCCCAGACACGGAGCTTGTTAGACACACGCGCTGTTAAACTGCCTCGAATTACCGGGAATAAACCGGGAATAAATATGTTTTACACGAGAGTCTGACAGAGATTTATTCTTATTTCATTCCCATAGGGATTATTAGGATTCGCTGAAACTAAATTGTGAATTATAATAAAAAAAACATTGCTAAGTGGATTAAAATTAAAACTAGTGAGAAGATTAATTTTAGGACAGGTTTTAATGCCACTTTCATCTGGTTTAGTTTGGTTTTAAAAGTTATTGTATTATTTTATTGTTTATTTATAATTTTGTTGGAAAAATTAATTAAATTATTTTATAGAATGTTTGTATTGATTATGAATTATTTTATGTTTATTTTCATCTCGAGGAGGTTAGATCTATTTACCTCTCGCATTTATTTATTTTATATTTTTTTTAGATAATATATAATTTTATGTTCGTTTTTTATCGCTTTAATTTATTTTTATCTTTACTTTTTTTTTTAATATTTCCTCATATAACTGTTAGTCCTTCTAATATTTCCATCCAGTTTCCTTATTCCTTCTTATTTATTACCATCATCTCCTTATTCTATCCTACTCCCTATCCATCTCTCCCATATTCCTCTCTCCACTAGCCAGCCCCCCCAGTGTCACAGTATTAGCCTCGGGGCCTCGGAGCGTCTACTTGATTTATAGCGTAGCCACAGCGGCAGTGTACAAGACCTTCAACGAGATAACTTATTAGTCAACCTCCTCTTGTTGTCCATCTATATTGGCCGCCTTGACAGAATAGCAATACACCCAATGAAATTTTGATCGTAGGAATTTCTAGAGAGTGGATGGAGGATGGTCGTGATTGATGAGGGATTCTTAGCGTCATAATAAATAATTTTAATGTTACGTAGGTTTTTAGTCATGTTAGTGTTATTGTTGTTCGTTCTGTGTTTGTATTTTTCTGGATGATTAAACTATTTCAGTGTTGAGTTTCCTATATGTTACAGCTATTTAGATAGTAAAAGTAGGTTCTGTAGTGGGATTGTAGATACAGAACGCTAAATATTAATACTAAAAGGTAAGGTAACAGGCACTGAACGTGACTATCTTCACTTCCTCAATTGTCAAGTCAGTAGATGGATTAATGGTATCCTTGGCGTGAACTAATGACCCTTAGGACAGTAGTTGAGCAGTGTATCCACTCGTCCACCTCATCCTTCATCCATTTTATATATTTTTGAATGATATAATTCTTACCTACATCATAAGTTCACCTTTACATGTCACTTAAATATTTTCCATCTACATAATTAATCTCTATCTTTATCTTATCTTCAGTGAGGTAATTCTTCTCACTTCCTACCATGAGTTGAGGTTTTGGGTGGTCATAAAAAAAAACATAACTGAGGCTCTCCTGACAGGTGAGTTTTATGTAGTTAACCTCTGACTGCAGGGTGATGGGGTTAGTGTGTGTGTGTGTGTGTGTGTGTGTGTGTGTGTGTGTGTGTTTATTTTACTGTATATATGTATTACAGTAGCTATGTATTACTCTTCCACTGCACCATCACTGTCCCACCACTGTACCACCACTCCTTCACTATACCATTACTGTACCACCACTGTACCACCACTGGACCATCACTGTACCACCACTGGACCATCACTGTACTACCACTGGACCACTCCACCATCACTGCACCATCACTGTCCCATCACTGTACCACCACTCCTTCACTATACCATTACTGTACCACCATTGGACCACTCCACCATCACTGTACCACCACTGGACCATCACTGTACCACCACTGGACCATCACTGGACCATCACTGTACCACCACTGGACCACCACTGGACCATCACTGTACCACCACTGGACCACTCCACCATCACTGTACCACCACTGGACCATCACTGTACCATCACTGTCCCACCACTTTATCAATGTCTGCCCTGAGAGCTGGCCGGTCAGCCCCCAGGAACTCGTGTATCTCAGCCATAAGTTATAACTCTCCCAGCAAGCCTCCGGTATATCTGGGAGAGGGAGAGGGATGGGAGAGAGTGATGGGAAGGAGAGAGAGGGATGGGAAGGAGAGAAGGATGGGAGATTGGGAGAAGGAATGGATGGGAGGGAGAGAGAAACGGATGGGAGAAGGAATAGATAGGAGGGAGAGAGGGAAAGGATGGCCGAGAAAGGGACAGCGAAGAAAGGAGAAGGAAAGGGGAAGAAGGAAGAGGGAGCAAGAGGGTGTCAGGTGTCAACACGCAATAGGAGCAATGTCGCACCTGCAACCTGGGAATTCCACTTCAGATTGCAACACACACACGCACACGCACACACACACACACACACACATACATACATACACATACACCTGCACATGAAGACAGATGTGACTTTTTCGAACAATTAGCACGCGATACACCTGTGGTTTCGAACATTCATTACACAATACACCTGCGTGGTTTTTGAAGAGGCAATATACTATACACAATACACAGGAAGCTACGAACAATGACAGGAATGACAGATGCATGATACAATGCTGACAGGAACGGCTAATACATGATCCAATAGTGACAGGAACGGCTGGGATGTAGGTTGGGGGCTGGAGGTGCAGACATTAGTGTTCCTCTCTCTCTCTTTCTCTCTCTCTCTCTCTCTCTCTCTCTCTCTCTCTCTCTCTCTCTCTCTCTCTCTCTCTCTCTCTCTCAGAAATAGAAGATGAAATAACTCAGCGGTACAGGCGATGTAATGGAGACTGCCGCACGATGTAACAGGTCTGACGGATGGCCAATGAATAATTCAGTAGCTGCGTGTATGAGAGAGAGAGAGAGAGAGAGAGAGAGAGAGAGAGAGAGAGAGAGAATTCCTTTACTCACTAGATTAGGAAATAGTGAACATCCGATAGACAAGTAGACAGATAGAAGTTAGACTAAAAAGAACAAAATATTTAAGGTAACCAATAGTGTAGGAAATTAGGCATAATTTCAGGACAAAAACAACTACATAATTTCCACTACGCGATACAGCAAATACAGCAGGTGGTAGGAGAGCAAAGATACAGAGTGAAACAGCTGGAGTATAGGAATGAACGCTGCCGATACAGGTTGAAACAGCTGGATGGTATTGGACGTTTCAGCACACAGGGTAACACCAGAGAGGGGGACGGCCGATAATCAATGCCTTATACGAGCCGACGCTTGCAAGCAATTTCCAAAGGCATTATGCAGCAGGTGAGATACTGTAGGTGACCAGGTGGTGCAGCAGGTGACCAAGTGATACATGATCAGCAGGTGAGATGGGTGACCTGGGGTACGTATTCAGTAGGTAAAGTAGATGAATAGTTCATCAATATACGATTCAGCAGGTTAAATTAACAACTATTTCACATTTTGTTAGGTTAGGGTAGGGTAGGTTAGGGTAGGTTAGGTTAGGTAAGGTAAGGTATGGTAGGTTAGGTTAGGTAAGGTAAGGTAAGGTAGGTTAGGAGTGTGAGTGTCCATTCCTCTCAGTGGGAGACAAAATGAAGACTCCATTACAGCGTTACAGCAGGGGAGAGGGACACCCATTATAACACTGCTGAGAAAATGAACTCCCATTACACCGGGTAAACAAGGTGAATGTGGAGAGAGAGAGAGAGAGAGAGAGAGAGAGAGAGAGAGGAGTTGGATGGTTGCTGTTCGTGAATAAAAGACGATCTTGTTTTTGTTTTGGGTGAATCACGGACGTCTAGGGCAGGAGATAGAATGGACGCTCCTTTTCTCTCTTGGTGTATCACGGACGACCAGAACATACAGCACACAGCAAGGAACAACACAAACCACGCACTTCAGACAGCAAACATGAAAGCAAACAAACTGAATAGCAGACAGCAAGAACAACACGTAGAAATAACTAGAGCTGTAGATTCTTGAATGACGTCCGCTCAAGCGCAGACTGTAGACAGATTAAGGGGTCGCAGAGGTCCAATAAGCGCACGATACAGCCCTGGCTCAAGGTGGCCTTCACGCACTCTCTACACGCCTTTCAGGGTCCGTTTAGCCCTGAACACACTCTTTCAAGTAGGTCCTCTAGGGTGGGGTGGGAGGGGAGGTGAGGGGTTGGACACACACTCTCTTAAGTGTGTCCAGGGGCGGCTGTGGGTACGCTTAGGCAGAGAAGAGAGGGAGGGGAAGTAGGGGGTAAGTGTTAGGGAGGGGGAGGGAGGGAGGGGAGAGGCAAGGAAGGGGGAGGGAGGGAGGGGAAGGAATTGAGGTGGAGGAGGGGGGAGTGTGAGGGGGGTATAAACAAAAGAGGAGGGAAGGTAGGGAGGGGATGCAGATGAAAGGAAGAGGGAAAGGAGGGATTGGAAAGGAAGGGAGGGGAGAGTGTAAACGAGCATATTGAGTGTTAGGGAGAGGGAGTGAGTGTTTGGGTGGATCAAGTAAGAGTAGGTTGTTTGCGGCAGTAATTCTCAGGGTTGGTGTTTGTGTTTGTGGGTGTTTGTTTACTTGGGGTGTGTGACCGTATGAGAACGTTTGTGGGTTTGTATTCTATGTGTGTTCGTTTGTGGTGTTTGTGTCTGTAAATGTTATTGCATGTGAGTACGTGTGTGTGTGTGTGTGTGTGTGTGTGTCGCTGAGTGTTTGTGTTTTGTGTGTACCGTTGTGTAGGGCGTGTGTTTATGTGTGTGTGAATATGTGTTTGTGTCAGTACATATATCATTCGTTAGTAATCACAAACCACTAGCCAATAAAATCCGACACAAAATTAAGTATTCTCATATATCATAAGTGGAAATGATATAGTATTATAAAGTGTAATTATACGTGGTGCTATTTTTATATATCCTAGTTATATTAAAACTAGCACTACTATTAGCATACTTAGCTATAATAAAACTACGGAAATTAGCATGTAAATATGTATTTTAAATTCCACTGTTTTACGTTCAAAGCTGAATTAAAATACCTCTTTTTTTACCTGTATTCTGTGTATTGTGTTGTGTTAAAATGGAAACCGTTTGTTATTTTTTCTCCAGTGTTATTATTATTATTATTATTATTATTATTATTATTATTATTATTATTATTATTATTTATGTCATTGTTGTTATCAAATTCCTATCCTTTTTATTACTATTATAAATTTTGTATTATCATTATTATCAATATTATTTATATTCTCATCATCATCACTGCTATTAATAATATCATCATTATCATCAATATTGCCATCAACGTAAACACTAGCACGTAACCTCCGTCTCTCGCTGTGGAAACATTTCACTCTGAACTGTTTTTTCCCATAAGTGTCCTGAGCACCAGAGAGAGACCCACAAAAATAACCCACATCTCTGCCCCCGACTGCTTACATAAAATGCCCCAAATCACCGGATGTGTCGCGAATGGCATGAATTGTACCCATTAGAGGGCTTGGCTGAGTTATGGGGTAGATTATGTCCTGTGTGTGATGGGCGGGGTGGGGTGGGGTGGGTGGGCGTGTTGGGAGGAGGGAGTGGGGGAAATAGTTACGTACCTGTGTGTTCTTAATCAAGTACACCTGAATTGTTGGATATAACTTACAATGGGAGGAATTAGTAAGTACTGAGGGTATGTGTACGTGAATATGTCTGGGTTCTATGGATGAGTGTATGGGTGGATGGGTGTATGGGTGTATGAATAAGTCGAAACAAGAGTTACTGAGAATAAACGTGAATGATTATAAACATCAATGGTTTAAAATGTGAATAGGCAGCAACACGAATGACTAACAAAATGAATGACTGAAAAAGATGAATGAGTGGTAAGGCAAATGAGCAAAAAACCATTGAATGAATAGAAACGAGAGAAATATATACGAAATATTTTATAAGAACTTAATTTATCTTAAGCTGGAATATATTTTGCTTAAGACATTATTAAAATAAGAATAAAAGGGCAAACTGGTAACTGAAAAAACATACATGGTTAAATTTGATAAAAAAATTAATAAAAACTCGCTAAATCACGTTGTTATTTAAACTATAAAAAAAATAAGAAATTTAATAGTAAATAAAATTGTAATAATATATTTAATAAAATTTACGCATGAATGATACGAGTCGGTGAGATTATTATTATTATTATTATTATTATTATTTTTATTATTAAAATCAAGAAAAATCATTGCATTTACTTTACAAATTATTATGTTAAAACTACCAAACTACTCGTGGCTGCGCGCAAACTACCACTGCGGTAGTTTCATCTCGTTGACAACCTTGGAGATGACAAGGTGTACAGCCGGTTGATGGTGAACAGTGCCATGATGACTGTGTGAGTGAACGGACGGATCTCCTGGTGACCACGAGTAGCAAGTTGATTGTCGCCTCCTAGTGAGTGACCACGTGTAACAGAAGTTGATAGTCCCCTTCTAGTGAGTGACTACGAGTAACAGAGGTTGATAGTCGCCTCCTAGTGAGTGACTACGAGTAACAGAGGTTGGTAGTCGCCTTCTAGTGAGTGACTACGAGTAACAGAGGTTGGTAGTCGCCTCCAAGTGAGTGATCACGAGTAACAGAGGTTGGTAGTCGCCTCCTAATGAGTGACCGTGTATAAGAAAGGTTGATAATCGCCTCCTAATGAGTGACTACGTGTAACAGAGGTTGCTAGTCGCCTCGCTTCCTAGTGAGTGACTACGTGTGACAGAAGCTGATAGTTACCTCCTAGTGAGTGACCACGTGTAACAGAGGTTGCTAGTAATCTCCTAGTGAGTGACCACGTATAAGAAAGGTTGATAATCGCCTCCTAGTGAATGACACACACTAGCACGGGGTTACTTGACTATGTGCTCGTAGACTGTGTGTTAATAAACCCCAGGTGTCCCCTATCGATCCTTACAGTTGGACCGAGTGACAATATACGCAACACAAGTGCCAAGTTCACCAGGTAAATCTACGGTGTTGCTCAGGTAAGAACCGACGAGTGAAGCGGCTTGGAAACTACTCGAAATCTAATCTGAGGAAAGGAATTTGTTCACAGTAAATTTAGAGTTATTTATCCGTATTGAAATTCAGGTTAGGTTAGGTTAGGTTAGGTTAGGTGAGGCTCAGGTATCCACAGGTAAAAGTAATTTGATAGAGTTGAGAGCCTTAGAATCAGTTTGGATTTGAGTCTTATTAAGGAATTTCTTGAGAATTCTAAAAAGAAAAAAAATAAATTACTTAGGTTGACGTCTTCTAGAAATAATTTAATAAATACTGTAGTCAAGTTCTTTATGACATAGATGAAAAGCAAACCATACAGGTATGTTATATTATTAATTAAAGTTTTGATACTGTTTACCTGACATACCTTAGGGTTAAAGCCCGTGTAATTCAAACCTTAACGAATGAACGCGAAAAGTAATACAAATTAAAAGTCTTTTTTTTATACTTCACATAAAATTTAATATTATGATGTTGTGAGTTGAGATATTTTAATAATAATTATTCAACATTTTTACTTGTAGATAAAAAAGAAACATTGCCTCATCAGTATCATAACGAGGGGGAAGATTGGTCTAAAATATGAGTGTCATTCTCTTCACCAAATTCATTCATGGTGACATTAAAAATAATAACTATGAGGAAGCACTTGACCTGACCTGACCTGACGGTGAAATAATCAACCTGGAAAATAATAAAAGTTGTCGACACACATAAACACGAACTCTGAATTTGTTCCTAATTATTTCTTATGCACTTCCATGGTCTTGATGTTATACCTGGAGATATTATTAAATGTTTAACTAGCGGTTCCTTTAATGAAATGAGATTCGACAACAAAACTGTCCATTACTCCTGCCACTACACACACTACCCAGTTATTTTATGAATACAATGAATTACCTCTGTATAACGGACTTCCATTTTCGGCTTAACCCAACCCCACCCCGTCCCACCCTGCCCCGCCCCGCCCCACCCCGCCCCACCCCACCCCACCCCACCCCGCCCCACCCCGCCCTACCCCACCCCACCCCACCCCACCTCAACGTAATTTCGTCCCTATCTTCAACCCAACGTGACGTAATTTCTTCCTTGTTACGTTACACTCAAGAAGTGGTCACCGTGTAGGCTCCTCGTAACCCCGGGGGAACAGCTCACGCGGTTTCATCTTCTAATCTCCCGAGTAGATGTGTGTTACGCTGCATATAAATTGACAAACTTTCACCAGAGGAGGAGCCCAAACTTGCGGCCCTTTAATTAAGAGAGTAAAAGGAGTGGGACAAGGAGGAGGAGGAGGAGGAAGGAAGGAAGGAAGGGAGGGTTATTGTGTCCTTTTTGACCAGGTGAGGAGGAGGAGGAGGTGGAAGGAGGAGGAGGAAAAGGAAGAGGTGGGAGGAGGATGAGGAGGCGTTGTGTGTATTTTTTGACCAATTGAGAAAGGAAGAGGAGGAGGTGGAGGAGGAGGAGAATGAGGAGGAGGAACAGGAGGGAGAAAGAGGGAAGAAGAACAGGAAAAGAGAGAAGGAGAAGAAGGAAGAAATATGTTTGTTTACAACTCAAGAGAATCAATCTATGTTTACCGTCGTTATGAAGGCAATGGATCACCTCACACCTGTAGTTAGGATCGTTGTTATGCACTTTTAGATGCGCTATTAATTACCATCCGTCATCATTTATAGGTGTATGATTGACCAACAACCTGTAGAGTATAATACCTGACCATTTATCATCCGGAGCTATTTAGGGGCATGATGAATGGTCAATAGGAGCTATTTAAATACATGATTAATGCCATGGGTCGAGCTATTTAGTGGTAATTTATAGTCGTTTATGACTATTTGAAGCCATTTACACACGTGATTATGCACCATTGATATAATCATTTAGGGATTAATATAGTAATGTTTGTATTGACCTTTGTAGTCATTTATGCTTATGGATCAATAATACAGGTCACTAATTATAGGTAATGAACTGCCCCGTGTAATTATAATACCACAAATCATAAATTACCACCAAGAGCCATTTAAAAGACTTGAGTCAGTATCAGAGAGAAAAATTATATAAAAAAATAAGATACATCAATTATTTATGTAAGATGAGATAATTAAAGGGATATTAATGAGTAAAGGTGAGGATAGGCGTGACAGGGGAAGGAAGACAATGACTGAATGAAGGAAGGAAGGAAGGAAGGAAGGAAGGAATTTAAAAGCTCTACCCCCCCTCCCTCCCCCACAGTGATATAACATCTAGCACTGTCTCGTAACCCTCTGGTGTGGAGGTCTGTGGTCACCAAGCGGCACCGACAAGAGGATGGCAACTTGATGGAGTAATTGAGGGTTTACAAACTTTTAGTAATGTTTGGATGAAGCGTTGAAAGGTTATGTTGGTCAGTAGATAAAACATTTAAATGGTTAATAGTTAGTCCTTAGAGAAACGCTTACTAGCTTATGGTAGACTTAAAGATACACTTACTAGCTTATGGTAGGCTTAAAGGAACAGTTAATAGTTTATAAGTAACACCTAACTACTTACCAGCTCATGTTAGTCCTTAAGTAAACGCCTTTAAGCTGTTTTAAGTCACCAAAGAAAAACTCTTATTGATTTTCTCATCCCCTGGAGATAACACCAGTACTGTAATGCAAAGTCAACGTTGAGCTCGTCTGAACCCCTCCCCACCTCCCCTCCCCCTCTCCCCTCCCCCTTCCCCTCCTCTCTCTCTCCCTCCCCTGAAGAGCAACTCTCCTGGTGTTTGCAAATTAAACATGGAGTGGTGGAGCTGGTCTTTGATTGGTCTCCATAAATTAAGTTGGCCTTCGATTGGTTCTCACAGACGGAGCTCCCCCACCCTAATCTTTGATAGGTGGGCCGCCTACTCCTCACCCCTCATCTACCTACTCTACCTTACCTAGCCTCCCTCACCCACGTGTTTAATTAGTTCATCAATGTTCGTTTCTGTTCAAGATGCTGCGTTGGCTTCTCGTTACTTCTACTCAGTGATGAAAGTTTTGGATAATTAATTCTTTTTTTGTCGAGGGAGGGAGAGGGAGGTGGATGGGCGGGGATTCCCCTTGCTTAATTTGCATACACCGGGAAAGTCTGATTAGCTTTCATGTATATGACGAAACTTTCTCCTTCAGCCCCATGGATACTGAGGCTGATTTTCATTAAAAATACCAAATCTCAAAGTTCTCTGCAATTGGCCCAGGGATCCACGCTCTCCGCCTCCTTATAACTCCCAGGATACAAACATTCTTTTCCAGGTAAGTGGTTCCGGCGGCAGGTAAACGGATATAAAACGTACAAGTTAACCCGTAATTGGTTTCAATATGCCCCCCCCCCCCCCCACCAAAAAAAGTTGTTCCTTAAATCGATTCAGTATATTGCAAACGCTCTTCTTAATTGACTTCAGCATGTAAATGTTCTCTCTAATTGGTTTTAAATGTAAACGTGTCTCTGGTATCGGTCCGTGCCAGTAAACCTGTGTTCGATTAGTCCTAGGATGTAGACGGCCTTCAGATTGGTTTTATAGGATTTAAACATTGGCTTCGACTGATTTTAGAACGTAATCATTGCCTCCTATTGGCTCTAGTAGTTTCAGATTCCTCCTATTGGTTCTATGACGTAAACATGGCTCGCGATTGGCCTTAACAAATAAACATTGCCTCCTATTGGCTGCACTACGTAAGCCTTGTATCCTATTGGCTATAACAAGTAAACATTGCCCCCTATTGGCTGTAGTACGTAAAGAATTTTTTCGATTGGTTTCTTGATGTAAACACCACTTACGATTGGCTCTTAGCACATACTATAGACACGGCTTTTGATTGGTTTAAGTGTGACTACAACGGTTCTGATTGGTTGCGGGATATACAGTAAGTATTGCCTTTTAGTGAGTCTTGACGGCAAATCTCTTCTCCGGCGAGTTCAGGGATTGTAAATACGAATAATGATTGGTTTGTATTAAACAATCATCACTATTTCCTGGGTAGTCAAGTTATCGCTAGATTTGTTTGAAGGCAATAAAGGTTATATCCGGGTTAACTCTCTCTCTCTCTCTCTCTCTCTCTCTCTCTCTCTCTCTCTCTCTCTCTCATACACACACAATTATTATTACTTCAAAATAAAAGTAAATTATAGAAATAAATCATAACTCTTTATATCAGAACTAGAACACCAACCAAGAACAATATATCACGTAATGGTGAATCGATTTATCCGTGAAATTCTTTAGTATGATTTATTGTGGAAAACAAAGGCTAACACGACCACTAATACATATACTCTTAATAACAGCTATTAACAACATGAAAATACAAAATTCACGTTTTCATCCAGCAGTGAATGTCCCTCTACTGATCGCTGTCACATAGCTCTGGGTATAATGGCGCGGGTTCAGAGTCATGACCAAATTCTCTGACCTCGACTTAGGTTTCATCTCACAGGGTACACACACACACACACACACACACAGGCTCCTTGGGGCGGAACACCTTTGCGTGCTTTGAATCCCCTTGGTTGTGTGTCTGTGTGTTTGCGTGCCTGGTGCCTGGTACTCTGAATTCCTGTGGTAGTCTTGCCTGTGTGTTTGGTGCTGGTACCCTTTGTCTGGTGCCTACATGGTCGTCTTGATCTTGGCACACATGAGTTTCCTACATAAATAAATGATAGGTAACTTTTGAAGATTCGTAAGGTAGTTGAACGCACTAAAGATGAATCAGCTAAATACAAAGACAAATAGTTAGCTTATTACATATCAAATTTCTTGACTTTATCACACATGAACTATACAAAAACACCATTCATGTAATCGACTTGAGTGTACTGAAGCCTCAAGGTATATTATTTATCTCTGTTCAGGTGAGTTTTAGACACCTGGCCCTGGTATACACACACACCACACAAAAGTTCTCTCTACTTCAGTGACTTTACCTTCGTGTGTATCATCTACCTCCACTTGGCAAGTTATATTTTGTGTGGGAGAATCAGTAAGGTGTTCCATCTCGCCGCCACCAAACATTTTTAGCTGAATCTCTCTTGTTAGACGTCTCATGCCAATACAGAATGCTTGGAAATCTCTCTCTCTCTCTCTCTCTCTCTCTCTCTCTCTCTCTCTCTCTCTCTCTCTCTCTCTCTCTCTCTCTCTCTCTCTCTGTATGCTCTGAGAAATAGGTTTAGTCGATTAACATAGAGTGTAATGTAGTTAAAGGGATAGATTAATTGGAATGGCTGTTATACCCGAGGGTGCTTTAACTGGGTCATGTATCCACTTCTCACTCTATCATATGTGACCTCTGACCTTTTTGTAGGGTCACCATCAATGACTTTTAGTGATATTGTCATTTTATTTTATTTATTTTTTCTGAGTTAATCTGTACTTTGTTGTATTCTGCAAGACTGACGACAGCATAATCTAACCAAACTTAATCAGACTGATCGTGACCTAACTTAATCTAACCTAATCTAACCTAACCTAACCTAACCTAACCTAATCTAACCTAACCTAATCTAATCTAATCTAACCTAACTTAACCTAACCTAACCTAACCTAATCAACCGTCATTAAAGTATGATGTCATCTATTGATTAATATACTTTCAATCCTAGAATTTCCTGACGTAACAACCTTGAGTACGATGGATTTGTGATCAGGTAGTTAAGTCACTCGATAGTTTGCAAGGGAGCCCAAGCCAGGATTCAGATTAGACGAAGCCGTAGCCAAAGCCAAGAGTAGTCGAGCAGGCATCAGAACGCATCAGACTGATCTGTAGTCCTGGCTTGAGAGACACCGCGTCCCAACTGGGAATGACTGCCAAAAATACACGGTGGGAATGAGGAGCCCGTCCGTATGCCCTGAACGTGACTTGCTTTCATTCAATTCGTTCATCAATTTATTTATTGATTCTGGGAGGCGCGAGGGTGTAAATAAATTTGTTTGTTTTGTGGGAGAGAGAAGAAGTTTATTTGTTTAAGTTGAGGGAAAAGTTTGTGTTGGTTAGAATAAATTGGTTTGTTTTGGTTGTGTGGGAGGAAATAAAATGTATTTTTTTGGTTGTGGGGAGAGAATGTGCCAATCTCTCTCTCTCTCTCTCTCTCTCTCTCTCTCTCTCTCTCCATCATCACAAGATTCTGAATAATGAGATTTTTTTCCTTTCACAGGTAAGCTTGAGCAACGATCAATCACCCCTGAGCTGAGGTCGTTAAGCTGAGATCATCCACAGGTGAGCTTAACTGAGATTGTAGTTAAATTGAGCTTAAGTTAACCCGTGATAAGTTTAATTAACTGTACGAAATGAGCTGAGGTCATACATAGACGAGATTAATATCGTTCTGAGATGAGTGGAAAGATTGCTAGATGGCGTACTTGTGGGTTGAGCTCACCTTTGGGCTGAGATCACCTGTTAGCTAAGATCACCTGTTGGCTGAGATCACCTGTTGGCTGAGATCACCTGGGGGCTGTGGTCACCTGGGGGCTGATATCACCTGGGGACTGAAATTACCTGGGGGCTGAGATCACCTGGGGGCTGAGATCACCTGGGGGCTGGGGTGAGAGAAGGTAGGCAGCATCTGGGGGCTTGTACTCTGACTCTTTGATGTAGGTGACGTGGGTAGATATTACTGGTGGTTGTGTTTGTTGTCTGAGGGTGACAGCAGGGGAGAGAGGTGAGGAGGTGAGAGAGAAAGAGAAGAGGAAGAGATGGGGGAAATAGAGAGGGGATTGAAAGAGAAAGAGGGGAGACGAGAGAGAGAGAGAGAGAGAGAGAGAGAGAGAGAGAGAGGGAGGTGGGTGGGATACAGGTAGAGGGAGAATGAGGGAATCTGAGAGAGAGAGAAAGAGCAGGAGGATCTCTCTCTCTCTCTCTCTCTCTCTCTCTCTCTCTCTCTCTACCCACTAAATTCATTGCCTCCTTAATATAACTCATTTTCTTCTACTCTCTTACACTCTCGTTTAAAACTTCGGTAATACCAAAGTTGTATATGAGAAATTGTCCCCCTTAATATTTTACCAACCACAAGTACCTGTTTTAGTTTATACCTCAGCTCTCTACAGTACACTTAGACTATAATACTCTATTTAACGGCTACTGTCTCTCTAAATGTACTGTCTGTCTTTGTGCACTGTCTATGTGTACCGTCTGTCTATGTATACTGTCTGTTTATGTGTATTGGCTGTCTAAATGTCTTGTCTAGTTATTCAGTAAATTTCCTATATTCAAAATGTGTTAAATTGAAGAAAAAAAGTAGAATTCGTAATTTTTTTTTTTTTAGGAGAAAGGAGGAGTCGGGGGGGAGGGGGGAGGTGAGGGGTAGGTGGTGGTGGGGGAGGTGGTGGTGGGGGAGGTGAGGGGTAGGTGGTGGTGGGGGAGGTGAGGGGTAGGTGGTGGTGGGGGAGATGGATAATGTTTAAGTGGGTGGGTGGAGGTAGGTAGGGGACACGAGATGGGAGGGGGGGGGGGAGGTGGAGGAGGAAGTGGGAATGAGGGGGGGTGAAATATGGGTGAGGAGGGAGGTAGGATATGATAAGTGAAGTGTGATAGGAAGTAAGGGACCATAAGTAGGTAGGGGTAGTAGGGAGGGAGGATGAGAGAGAAGAGGTAAGGATGGGTAGGAGGAGAGGGAAGGGCTAGGAGGGATAGGAAGAAGGAGAGGGGGAGTGGATATAGTGTGGATCATGGAGGCAAAAGTTAAAAAAAAAAAAATCACCCTAAAAATATTCACAGGTAAATAATGTACCGTAAAGTAAAGTTTAAACAACAAAAATTCAAACTTTTCCCGAGCTCTAATAACATTGGAAAATTACAACCTCGTGTTTACCTCTATAGTGAAGACATCTAGCCATCATTACCCATCATACCTACAGAAGAGATGTATTCCTTCGTCGGTATACACATGCGGGTCCTCCTGTCGTCAACACCTTGTATCTACGTTTACAGGAGAGGTGAGGGACGAGAGAGGCGTGGTACTATCGAGAGGGAGGGAGGGAGGAGCGTTGACTTAACAAGGTTGGGTTTAATTATTCATTTGTGAAACTTGTGGTGAAAAAGCGAGTGGTGTAAGCTGAAATCTTCTTCCGGTTAATAATATAAACACCAGAGGAGGAGGAAGGGAAGGGGGTTGGAGGAGGAGTAGGAACAGAAAGAAGAGGAGAAGAATAGGTAAGAGGAGGTGGAGAAGGGGGACGAAGAGGAGGGAAAGGAAGAGGTGTAGGGGAAAAAGAAGAGGAGGAGAAGGAGGGAGAAGAGGAAGAGGAGGAAGATCACTGACAACAGCAAGCTTCATCAACATGAAGAACGACTATGACAGCAGTAGTTAACAACCACAACCACCACAATCACCACTCCAATAACACCCCCCTAACACCACCATCACCGCCACCACTAACACCACCACCACCACTAACACCACCACCACCACTAACACCCCCCCACCACCACCACCACCACCACCACCATCACCACCACCACCACCATCACCATCACCACTATCAATCATCCATCTCACCACCACCACAGCAGGGAGCCACAGACCCGAGTAAACTGACTTAACACTACTATGAAAACTTGGCTGAGTTCCCGGTTAATATTCAGCAAAAATTTATCCTGGATTATGTCGTCTTGTTGGTTTGGTCTTTAAGTAGAGCCTCGAGGAACAGCCTGGAGGAGGAGGAGGGTGAGGAGGAGGGTGAGGAAGAGGGGGGGAGGAGGAGGGGGGAGGGGGGGAAGGAGGGGGGAGGAGGAGGGGGGGAAGGAGGAAAAGGACACGGTAGCTGAGCTTTATAATCCCTTCCACAGATGTCCTCTCACGGTATCTCCTCCTCGCCTTGTCTCCCTCATTCTCCTACAGTAAAACCTCCATATAACGGACTTCTCTCTCCATATAATCCGTTAGATGGAGGCTTCACATATAGCGGACCCTCGATATAATCCTTGGTAGTCCGTTAAATGGAGGTTTCATTATTCGTGTATTTTCTTTTAGTTGAGTCAGTTGGCTCTATGGCTGGTCTAGGGGGTGACTGAGTGACTGGTTAACTGATGTAAGTTATTATTCAAATTCATTGTATTTTCTTAGTTGCTTCAGTTAGGTCTATGAGTGATAATCTTGTCTGACTGACTGACTGACTGTGGTAATTCGTTGAGGCATCTAGTGTTGACCAGTTGTTAGTCTATGGTTTTATATAATGCTGTCTGTTGGAAGGGTTCATTAAGCACATATCAATATAGTAATTGTAAAGAGTAAGTAATTAAGGCCAATGCGATTATATTTCAATACAGTTTCCCTATATCTCCTTACCTCAAGTCTTAAGTTTGTTCAACGAGAAGAGATAAATCATTGTTCAACGAAATTGTAATAAACAACTCTCACACTGTCAGTAACTCATATTATTGATCTAAAATATATGTTAACTTGTGCGGACAATAGTTCACACACACACACACAACTCGGCGACACATGATCAGCAGTAACGGGGACGATCGACTATTTGTCACAATTTGACACTGGACCTCTGAAAACTCGGGGCAGGAATCCCCTTTCAAACAGCAGGCAGCACCTCCCCAGCAGGCAACACCTCCCCAGCAGGCAACACCTCCCCAGCAGGAGTATTAGCAATTATGTCTCTTTCCCCTCCCTGTGATATAAAGGTCTTGATGGCGGATGACACGAAGCACAGGGGAGGACACCATGGCTGGTGGTTAGGTGGAGAGGCTAGGTTATGACCACATTTGGCTGGACAGAAATGGTTGTAGTCTAATATTCATTTACATATAATTAATAGTAACAACATATGTCTGGACAAAATGTTTATAATAACATCTGTCAGAAGAGGATTAATAATTATAACACTTGTTTAAACATAAATTGCGGCGACGACATTTACTTCACCATAAATATGCTTGGCAGTACCTGTATGGACATGAACACTTGTAACAACACTTGTTTGTAGTCAGTTGCAAAGTTTATACAACTCATGTTTCCCCACAACACCACCACAGTGTGTACAGTAGATGGGTGTTTGATAAGCCAGACCTCGCGGGCATTAATCTCTTCCCCCCACCAACTTCATGACGTGCCTCCCTCGCTTGTGTGGGGAGGGCGTCTGCTTGTGTGGGGAGGATAAATGCTTGTCTGGGGAGGATACATGTTTGTGTGGGGAGGGCGCCTGTTTCTGTGGGGTGGGTGCCTGTTTGTGTGGGGAAGGCGCCTGTTTGTGTGGGGAGGGCGTCTGCTTGTGTGGGGAGGATAAATGCTTGTGTAGGGAGGATACAAGCTGTAGTATTAATTATTCTAACATAAATAACAATAATCATTCCTCTAACCAACACACTATCGTCCTTGTTATCAATCGTATACACAACAAAGAAAACATTACCTTAATTTAAACACAAAGGCGTAACTAACTCTCTCAACAGCAGATCGTCATAATACTAATAATAGTCATTCGGTATTAAAAAATAATCCTAAGTATTTTTTTTAATAAGGAAATCCAACGTCATTATGTAGGTTAACACACAGACTCACACACAACAACAAAAATAGACAATAAATGAACACAAATGCGAGCCGGTGGAAACAAAAGAACGTCTGTCAAACAAAGTCATTACGTGTGCAATAAATAAAAGAGAAACTTTGCAATATGTATTTTAGCATTGCAACAAAACGTCGTCATTTACATTTGCAACAGAGCAATGAGGTAATGCTAAATTTATACGACCGGGGCAGTGGGGGACAGTTATTTCCATTTGTGTGTGTGTGTGTGTCTGTCCGTCCATATTTACAATACATTGGAGTTAGTTTATTCTTTTTAATTTACAGGAGAGCAGCGAGTATGTATGTTATTTACAACACATCAGAGAGGAACTGATATGAAAACATAAATGTGCTTGTGTGTGTGTGGAGGGGGGTGTGGGGTGTGTGTGTTGGGTGTGTGTGGGGGAGGAGGGGTGTTGGGGTGTGTGTGGGGGGAGGAGGGGTGTTGGGGTGTGTGTGTGCGGAGGAGGAGGGGTGTTCGGGTGTGTGTGTGTGGGGGGGAGGAGGGGTGTTGGGGTGTGTGTGGGAGGAGGGATGTTGGGGTGTGTGTGGTGGAGGAGGGGTGTTGGGGTGTGTGTGGGGGAGGAGGGGTGTTGGGGTGTGTGTGGGGGGGGGAGGGGTGTTGGGGTGTGTGTGGAGGGGTGGGGTGTTGGGGTGTGTGTGGGGGAGGAGGGGTGTTGGGGTGTGTGTGGAGGAGGAGGGGTGTTGGGGTGTGTGTGGAGTGGGGCGTTGGGGGTGTGTGTGTGGAGGGGTGGGGTGTTGGGGTGTGTGTGGGGGAGGAGGGGTGTTGGGGTGTGTGTGGGGGAGGAGGGGTGTTGGGGTGTGTGTGGAGTGGGGCGTTGGGGTGTGTGTAGGGGAGGAGGGGTGTTGGGGTGTGTGTGGTGGAGGAGGGGTGTTGGGGTGTGTGTAGGGGAGGAGGGGTGTTGGGGTGTGTGTGGAGTGGGGCGTTGGGGTGTGTCCGAGTATATTTTAAACATATTTGACCTACTATATTTCATTTACTTCCCAGGGTAGTAGCGAGGGTGTCAAACAGCGTCACATTCTCAAACAATATATAACATTAAGCGTCAATCTAGTTAAAGTCTATTTATAATAACCTTTCACAGGACAGCGGCTCATTATGGTATTTCAGTCTCGTTAACGTCAGCCGATTTTATTCACCTGAGAAACACCTTTGTAGTGTAGTGAAGAGTTAACATGTTTATTTCCCCATTAATTTTGATATTAAAACAGTATATTTAGCCAGAAAAATACAGAGTGAACATTAATAACAATACTGAAGTGACTGAACTACTGTAAGTGGCAGGCAGGTGTACTCTCTCTGGCACCTGATATAGTATACTGTTAAAGTAAAACAATAAAGCAATGGCAGTCAAGTCCTATCTCTGTCTGTCTGTCTGTCTATCTGTCTGTCTGTCTGTCTATAAAACAGGGAGGTTGGATGGAGTGTCTGTTCATATATACTGACCAGCTATCAATTAAATCGTGTTATTTGCGTAATTTACTGAACAATGATGAATCACTAACCTGCTCTCTCTCTCTCTCTCTCTCTCTCTCTCTCTCTCTCTCTCTCTCTGTGAATGTCTTTATAAATATATATATGGATAACGTACATATATAGATAAAATATTTCGATAATTTGTTAGTATATATCTTCCCTTAACTCTGTGTGTGTACGGTGTGGGGTGGGTGGGTGTGGTGTGGGGCTGGGTGGGTGTGGTGTGGGTGGGTGGGTGGTGTGGGATGGGTGGGTGGGTGGGGTGGGGTGGGGTGGGTCAAGCATGAAACGCGTTGTTGTTGAGTCTACAAATATAGAATTATTATACGAATGGGATTTATGCATTTGGGTTCTTTATACTCTACAAAACTGCTAAAAGAGGTTGGATAACTTTGTCGGCAACTGAGTGTGCCCAATACCACATTGTTATTATGATTTTTATTGTTTTAATAACCAAGGTATCATACTACAGTTACCCTGTGGAGGTGGCGCCGCCCTGGTGGACAGAAGGGGGAAACACACACATAAATACAGAGGTGGCGCCGCCCTGGTGGACAGAAGGGGGAAACACACACGCATATAAATACAGAGGTGGCGCCGCCCTGGTGGACAGAAGGGGGAAACACACACATAAATACAGAGGTGGCGCCGCCCTGGTGGACAGAAGGGGGAAACACACACGCATATAAATACAGAGGTGGCGCCGCCCTGGTGGACAGGAGAAACACACACACACACACACACAGGTCGTTTCCTTCATTATTTCTAAATAAAAGGAGGAGTGGAATACTGATGGCGCTTTATATTAATGGCCGGCGCTTATTCATAAATGATGGGTATTTATGTGTGGGTGTTACAGGAGGAGAATGATGATAATGGGAATTTGTGAGTATTATTTAATCAAGATGAAGTTGGGAATTATTCTCCCTAGGAAATGTGGAGCCATGATGGAATAGGACACGGGTATTTTTTTTAGAGAGAGAGAGAGAGAGAGAGAGAGAGAGAGAGAGAGCTTTAAATATTCACTAATTTTGCCCCCTCCTTCCCCTTCCCCCTCTCTTCCTACCCCATCTCCCTCTCCCCCTTTCCCTCCTACCCCCTCCTTCCCCTACCCTCCCCTCCCCCCTCACACACACACACACACACACACGGAGGCTTCGAAAAACAGCATCGTATCGACTTAAAGAGACCTCTGACGTGAACTGTCTTACCCTCTTGAGACAGACACAGGTCAACGTAATGATGGTAATGACTGTAAGAAAACGACAGATGTGTGTGTGTGTGTGTGTGTGTGTGGTCAATACTCTTACTACTGATCACACGGGAACATATTTTTTTAAGTTGTTTATTTTGTCACGCCATCGTTCGTGATTTTGTTGTGGTGGTGTTAGAGACGATAATCCTATTGTCTATTGGTGGTTAGGGGAGAGAGAGAGAGAGAGAGAGAGAGAGAGAGAGAGAGAGAGAGACATTAAACTTTACCCTCTCTTATCTTTGTTCTCTTGTCGACTTATGGAAACATAATTTATTCTCACAGACGCTCAGACAAACACATCGAGTGAATACAAGCCGACACACACACACACACACACACAGACAGTCGCAGTTATAAATAATAATAATTTTATAAGACATTTTCGTAAAACAATTGTATACGGTATGTGGAAAATGCATTACATATTTCACTACATAGTTGCACGAGTGAAAATGCAATTGCACATATCCAAATACACGTGTGGATGGATGAAAATACTGTTTTGCATAAGAATAATATATGTATAAAATATATGTGTGGAAATATAGTTGTTTGTTAAATATATATTTATATATGTAATGTACGTGGGTAAAAATAACATGATATATTTTGAACTTTTGTATCATGTTGGGAATTCTTTTAGTTTTACGTCCGGATGATCTGAAAAACACAAAGTGATATCAATTCCTCCTCCAGTTTTTTATATATAACAATTTTACTTTATTCTCGATGTTAAATAATTTGTAATGGCATTTCAGCAGTTGATTAAAATACGACCAAATAGTATATGTTGTTGGTTGTATCGGTTCCGTGACAATCCCACCGGACAAAACCCGACGGGGTTGTCATTTGTCAACACTAACTTAACCTAACCTAACCTAACCTAACCTAAACTAAAGATAAAAGTGTTTTATTTTATATTTTATATATGCGACTGGGATTTTGTCCGTTGGGGTTTTATCCGGTCACCGGCTGTATCATTTGACTGAGGGTGTCATTTTCAATCAAGTAAATGGAGTGAGGAAAGTAGGAGAGAGTAGTGAGAGCTGGCTGGCGGGTGTGTGTGTGTGTGTGTTTAGCAGTTAACTGTACAGCGGCTTCAAGTCGTCTATACACGAATCATTTTTGACGACTCACCTAGACAACCCAATCGATTCGACGCCTCATTTGTCCTAAACGACTCCTCAACCCATCTGATCCACACCCAAACGACTTAATTATTACTAAACGACTCTTTAAACCTAACCCTAGTCGACACACCCAAACAATGCTTAAACCCCTACTCGACTCACTCAAACGACTCCTCAAATCCCCTAGTCGAACACACCCAAACGACTCCTCAAAACCCTCGCCTTCTGGTCGACACTAATAGACCAGACTGGCAATATCCACCGAGTATCGACCTGGTCACAACGTCTTATTATTTTTTGTTTGGTATTCATCAGACCAGGAGGTGTGAGGGGCGTGTCAGGTCCTCCTCCCACCATCAACTTCTTGACCACTTAGCGATTTTCTCAGCCCCCCTCCCTAGCCTCCCACCCGTAGCCCTCCAGCCCCCCCTCCTCTGTAGCCCCCTCCTCCACACCCGCAGTCCCCCTCCAGCCCCCCACTATGACCTGACCCGGGAGGAGGGGAGGGTAGGGGAGGGGGAGGGGTATGCTATTTGCTCAATTACCTGATCAATAAGTTCTTTTTACACGAGGAGGTTCAATGTGTTGTGGGGAGGAAGGGTGTGTGTGTGTGTGTGTGTGGAGGGGAGGGGAGTGGTCGTGTGTGCGTGTGTGTATTTATGTGTGTTGTGGTGTGGTGTGGTGTGGTATAGTGTAGTGTGGTGTGTTGTGGTATGTGGAGAAAAGGGGTCGAGTGTGTGTTGTCGTTTTGTAGGAGAGAGATCGTGTGTGGTGTGGTAGTGATGGTTATGGGGGGTGGTGTTTGTGTAGTGGCATATCGTATTATTAATGTGTACTATATGTGTAAAAGTGTTAGAATATGGTGATTGGTGGTAGTAGTGTTTGTCAGTGGTAGGTAGTGGTATCTGATGGTAGTAGTTTGTGGCAATGGTAGTAATGATAGTGATGGTGGTAGCGTATGTCAGTGTTGGTAGTAATTTGTAGCAATGGTGGTGGTAGTAGGGTATGTTAGTGTTGATAGTGATGGTGGTGACTGTGTATAGTGACCAGTAGTATCAATGATATGTGGTAAAGCTGCTGCAGGTGTTAAGGTGTAGTGGTAGTGTAGTAATTATAGTAACAGGTATTAGACGTTAAGGTGTATAGTCCTGGGCGACAGTGTGGAATGCTGTCCAGTATAATTTTCATGACAGTGACAATATTTCTTCTCCCTGTGGCGAATAATTATACTATTGTTTGTTGAGGCAGCGATATAGTGTTCATTTATAAACGTCGGGGAGTGTTTGAACATCTTGTAGTTGACATTTTAGGTTATCATAGATGTTTTAAAGATACTTATTCATAAATGGTGTAGAGTAGTGATGGAATGATGTGTGAGAGAACATGAACTAGCAGTAAGAACAGTCAAAAAGAGAGAGAGAGAGAGAGAGGGCGGGGGGGGGGGGGGTGTTCTCCATTATCAACATTGGGTATAAACATGAATCAAGAGCCTAAGAGGACTGGAAAGACCAAATGAAAGAAGTTGAAAGAGAGAAAGACTCATATCAAAGCTTTGTAAGAGACGATGAGAAAAGTTTTGACTTGACTTATAAAGAACGAAGCGAGATCTGTGATGGAGGTGGAGACAGGGATTTACATTGATACAACTCAGATAACATCATCCATCCCACGTGTCAAAACTCATCTCTTAATTTTTCCCTGTAAATGATGGAAAAGTTACAAGATTGCGATATATAGTTTCCGAGACTTTAACGAGGAACATTTTTTTTTTTTTTTTTTTTGGTCAAAGGCTGAGTTATATATTTGAAATGTTACTTATATTACATTAATGGTTGTGAGGATCTGAAAAGAAAACTTGTGTAAATATTTTTTTTTTACTTAAGAACATTTCCGAAGAACCTCACCCACCCGAGGCATATATACCTCGGGTGAAGCTTCCTTTCATTGATAATACAATACGGATATAAAACAAGGAAGTGAGTAATGAATAGTGAGGCTTCATATTATCAGAGAATAGAAAGATGACAATGTTGATAAAAAACTTTACTAACTGGCAGATACTGAGACACAGAGACGAGAAAGTTATAGTTGAAGATATAGTTGTAGTGGTGGGATCAGGAGTGAGTTTCAGAAGTACAATGACAGAGTTGAGCAAAAATTATGGTAAATTGATTCAGCCGAGAAGCAGGAAGATTTGTCGTTGCTTGTTGGCGTGCGTGTGTAGGGACAGTATTTTGGAATGTAAAAAAAAAAAACTACTACTTTTTCTACGTTGATCGCGGGTTTTAACACGACTCCGGCTATGACATATGTCTTACATCTTGATTGGAGTTACGTTTCTACCGATCGTGTGTAGTTTGTCTGTATTTTGTGGCTCCCTCACACGATAGGTCTTTGGCCAGGTTGCAGTAGGGAAGTAATGACTCTCCTTTCGTAAAAAAATGTTTCTAATTTACTTATTGTTTTAGATACAGCTGAAGTCATCAGTTAATAAAATGTTATAGATCTGTGCCCCTTCAACTATATCCTCTCTTAAATGAGAAATACATTCGGTTTATTTGGGTTTATTTTAACGTGAAGAAAAACGCAGAGGAGCAGGTGTAGGAAGGAGACAGAGACAATAATGGGAGACGAGACAGTGATGACCAGCAGACACAGGTCACTGCAGGTTGGTGGGACATTAAATATATATACCTCATCACCTGGGCGGTCAGGGATGGTGGTGGGTGCGTGAAGAAGCTGCCTGAGGCTACCTGAAGCTGCCTGGGGCTACCTGAGGCTGCCTGATGTCATTAAAGGTTTAGGAGATATGTGTTTCTACTCCTGAGTTATATGTTTGTGTGTGAGAGAGCAGAGCCTGAGCCAGTAAGCTTAATATCGTCAAGAATAAACCCATATTCCTAACACAAACATGGACATACTTTCTTTACAGTTAACTCCTAAAGTCCTTCCTTTGCCCCTTCCCCTGAACTACGAACCACCCGAAGCAGTAGACTGATACATTATTCTGTCCATTAATGTTTTGGGTTCACGAGTCTGAGAGAGAGAGAGAGAGAGAGAGAGAGAGAGATCGCTTAAACGCCAACATAATGTAGATTCATCAACGAAGAATTACAATACAGTGGAAAAGAGAACTTAAAAAGACATTTGGAAAAAAGGATGATTTTTTTTTTTTTTTAGTTATTGAGTAGGACAGTGATGCTCAACAAGTGGCTGCTGTGTGTACCGTTTTAACACCCCTTCCCCTATCCCTTCCCCTATCCCTTCCTCTTACTTTAAAACAAAAAATAAAACACACAGAAAAATACAGGATAGAAAATATATAGTTTTGTCGTTTGTCCATATAATAAATCTTTTGTCCTTTTTTTTTTCAATTCAAACCGAGTTTAAACGAATTTTCACTCCACTGTTTCTGTTTTCTTTCGGTTTTTATATAAAGTTTTCAAGGTTCAATGAGGTTAGGTTAGGTTAGGTTAGGTTAGGTTTGGTTAGGTTAGGTTAGGTTAGAAAAATAAATCTAATTAACCTGATGAAGAATTATCCATTTTTTGAAGGAATTTGTTTTATAATTTTTTTTTTTCAGAAGAAGGAAAATGAACTAATTTGGAGATATAATTATGGATGATGGGATAATGATAAAGATATTAATGAGCTAAAATTAAGGGTAGGAGGGCCAGGGAGGGTAGGAGGGCCAGGGAGGGTAAGAGTAGGAGGGCCAGGGAGGGTAGGAGGGCCAGGGAGGGTAGGAGGGCCAGGGAGTGGGAGGCCTGGAGAGTAGGGGCCAGGAGGTAGGGGGCCAGGAGGGTAGAGGCCAGGGAGAGTAGGAGGGCCAGGGAGAGTAGGAGGGCCAGGGAGGGTAGGGGGGCAGGGAGGGGGGCCAGGAGGGTAGGGGGCAGGAGGGTAGGAGGCCAGGAGATAGGAGGGCCAGGGAGGGTAGGAGGGCCAGGGAAGGTAGGGGCCTGGAGGTGGAGGGCCAGGGAGAGTAGGAGGGCCAGGGGAGGTAGGAGGGCCAGGGAGGGTAGGAGGGCCAGGGAGGGTAGGAGGGTCAGGGAGGGTAGGAGGGCCAGGGAAGGTAGGAGGGCCAGGGAGGGTAGGAGGGCCAGGGAGGTAGGAGGGCCAGGGGAGGGTAGGAGGGCCAGGGAGGGTAGGAGGGTCAGGGAGGGTAGGAGGGCCAGGGGAGGGTAGGAGGGCCAGGGGAGGGTAGGAGGGCCAGGGAGGGTAGGAGGGCCAGGGGAGGGTAGGAGGGCCAGGGAGGTAGGAGGGCCAGGGAGGGTAGGAGGGCCAGGGAGGGTAGGAGGGCCAGGGAGGGTAGGAGGGCCAGGGGAGGTAGGAGGGCCAGGGGAGGTAGGAGGGCCAGGGGAGGGTAGGAGGGTAGGAGGGCCAAGGAGGGTAGGAGGGCCTGGGAGGGTAGGAGGGCCAGGGGAGGGTAGGAGGGCCAGGGAGGGTAGGAGGGCCAGGGGAGGGTAGGAGGGCCAGGGAGGGTAGGAGGGCCAGGGAGGGTAGGAGGGCCAGGAGGGCCAGGGAGGGTAGGAGGGCCAGGCAGGGTAGGAGGACCAGGGAGGGTAGGAGGGTCAGGAGAGGGTAGGAGGGCCAAGGAGGGTAGGAGGGCCAGGGAAGGTAGGAGGGCCTGGTGAATGTAGAGACTAGGATGAATGAGTGTAATTAATATGTTTCTGTGGGCCCCTGGAAAGATTCATCATCTGAGTGTTGACAAAAACTACCTAAAAAGTGTAGTTGTGGAGTGAAGGACGCTGGTTAGGTTAGGTTAGGTTAGGTTAGAATTGAGTATTATACCTTGACTGACGTAACTAAAATACACATCACCAAAGAACTATTTGAAACATGTTAGTAATATCTGAATCTCTGTCTGACAATTAATATAAATATGAGTTAATATATTTGTGTTGTTATATAGTGAAGTTGGCGTTTGTATTTTGATTATAGTTTTGTATTTATTTTTTATTTTTCATTTTTTTGTGGGAAACATTTTAACCAAGAGCTATTCTTTCTCTGTGTTGGATATTGAGGTGGTGTTTCATTTTTTTTTTCGTTTCCTGGATATAGTTTTTCATTGTGTGTGTGTGTGTGTGTGTGTGTGTTAAAGGATCATATATATATATTTTTTTTTTGTGGTGGTGAGGTTATTGTGTGTTAGGGTGGGGGTGGTAGTTGGGGGTATTGTAGTTGGTTAAATGGTTATTGTATTTTCTCCGTATTGTGATTGTTGTAGATAGAATTTTTGCCTTAGTTGAGGTTATTGTAAATATTGCATTAGGGTAATCTAAGGGGAGGGGGGGTGGTTGAAGCTACGTTAAGAGGCTTTTGTAGTAGTCAACGCCGTAGTCATAGCCTTAGCGGTAATAGTATAGTCTCACTACTAGTCGTATAGCTCCGGCCACCACGTCGCCCGCAGTGTAGTAGTCGTAACCTGAAGAAAAGTAGTCGTAACGCCACCATAACCTGTAAATAGTAGCCTGGAGACCTTATTGTAACCCGACGAGGTATACGAGACGAGACTAACCTATATTTCTCCATAGTCTTGGTGTGTGTGTGTGTGTGTGTGTGTGTGTGTGTGTGTTAGGTTTTTCTTCTTGTTTATTCTCGTGTTTTCCTTACCCGAGGCGTTTGATGGCTCTTATGGCTGACCTGATTCTGTTTTAATGGCTCTTGATGGCTCTTACTGGTGCTGGACTATTTTTAATGGCTCTTGATGGCTCTTACTGGTGCTGGACTATTTTTAATGGCTCTTGATGGCTCTTACTGGTGCTGGACTATTTTTAATGGCTCTTGATGGCTCTTACTGGTGCTGGACTATTTTTAATGGCTCTTGATGGCTCTTACTGGTGCTGGACTATTTTTAATGGCTCTTGATGGCTCTAACTGGTGCTGGACTATTTTTAATGGCTCTTATGATCTGATCTTTTTTTTTTTCAGTGAAATACCCCCTTCTTCCTCCCTCCCCTTCTAACACCCCTCTCCCCGCTCTTCAAGCAATCCCCTTCCCCTCTCCTTCAAACAACCCCTACCCCTGCTCCCCT
Organism: Homarus gammarus; assembly: GCA_958450375.1. Lineage (NCBI taxonomy): Eukaryota > Metazoa > Arthropoda > Malacostraca > Decapoda > Nephropidae > Homarus > Homarus gammarus. Next base: position 822,699 of record CAUDMG010002087.1, on the reverse strand, counting down.
TCCCTTCAAATATCCCTACACCCACTTCCCTTCAAACACCCCTCTCCCCCTTCCCTTCAAACACCCCTACCCCTCCCCTCCCCTTCAAATAACCCTTAACCCAAGACATTAAGACGGGGTTAAATTATCGTTCATTATACAATATGTTTAGTATTTCCTTCTCTGCTTCCACACTCATTTGCATTATAATTCCATGTTAATTAAGGTATGTAATTGTACAGTAATGTCAAGGGTTGGTATAAGTTAATTAATCTGCTAATTATCTCAGTTCTGTTATTTTAAGCTTTACTGACCCCTCATTGCGTTAGTCAGCTCTATGAATGTCTGTCTTGACTGACTGGGTGTGGGACTGTGATTGACTGAGATTATTATTCACACAAACTGTTGTTTATTGTCTGTTGCGTTAGTTAACTCATTGGCTGTCGTTGTTGACTAAGTGATTGAAGGAGTGACTGACTGACATACTGAGTGACTGACTGACTGAAAAAAACTAACCCTGATGACACAACTAAATACTAATTCTCTGTCACATATTTGTCCTGTTTTCACTTCATATTAATCCCACATCAGTGATTTATTTTAGGTTAGGTTAAGTTTCTATCCTTTATCAACTAAGATCTTTCACCACTTAAACTAAATAATCTCAAACACGACACAAACAGGTAGAGTTAATCGCTTTATAGTTATTTAAATATATAATTCTCTGACAAAACACCTTTTTTATAATTTGTTTTAGTGTATTTTCTTCACCCAAAATTCTGTCAGATAAAACACTTTATCTAATTTATTTTATTATATTTACTTCAGTGTGAACTAAACAGAATATACTCTACGTATTTATTGGAAAACAAAACACCTTTGATTTAAGCCTTTATGAGTCTCACTGGAACACCAGAGTGCTGTGTTGACATGAGTTCACCAGGGAGCTGTCAAGCACCTTAGCTGAATGAGAGTTTTATGCTGAGTCTGGCAGTGAGCATGATTGATGATGGGGTGTATGTGTGTTTTATTGATGTTAGGATGAGAGAGAGGCAGCAGGCAGCTAACAGTGGAGGAGACGAGAGAAAGTGAAAGATAGATGGATAGATAGATAGATAGACCGACCACTCTCCCATCATTTCAAAATTAACCCTCTACCAATTTATGTTTATTAAAACGAAAACACACAAAAAAAACTGCCTAGAAATCCTAAATACTCCGCCTGTCAGAGTTATCAAGCAGCGTTCACTAGATCATTAATATTTTAGGTGCCTTAACTGACAGGGTGATTAAGCGTCAGTTCCAGGTCTTAGTGTTAGATGCTGTAATTGTCAGTGTTATTGACCCCTCTCAGTGAAGGTTGCTCATTGCTGTGTTATTATTTCTACAGCCAGAAGATTTTAGTTTGGCTAGGGGAAATATCCCATGATGTAGAAGGTTATGTGGATGTTGGTGGTGGTGATGTTGTTGTGATGTCTTTGCTTATAAGGTGTCTGTGCCGGGGGTCTCTAACACACACACAGCCCTTCTCCCCTCACCTCACTCCTCCTTTCCTCCACCCCCTCTCTCGATCTTGTCCTTTCCCTCTTCGACTTCCTCTCATTCTCCCATTCCCTTTCTCTCCACATCATTATACAGAGTCTCATAGAGAGAGAGAGAGAGAGAGAGAGAGAGAGAGAGAGAGAGAGAGAGAGAGAGAGGAGCAACACCTCTCGCCACTAAGGCTCCTCCAGTCATGGGTTCCAGAAACTCCATTTTCATGTATAAATAAATGCAAAAAGCCACTTTCACAGTCTCTCAAGATTCCCCGGAGGAAAACCCTGAATTCCGCTGTAATTCCGGAAAGTTTGAAAGCCACTGAAATGGGGCGGTCAACAGGAGAGAGAGAGAGAGAGAGAGAGAGAGAGAGAGAGAGAGAGTTTTTCACATACAAACTTTAGAGCTAAGACAAATATATATATATAAGTGCTTTAGAGTGTGTGTGTGTGTGTGTGTGTGTGTGTGTAACAGATTGAAAGAAGTCACATTAAGAGTAGCGAGAATGACAACACACTCCATTTCCTCAAGTGTAACGTCAGGTGCTGTAGGTGCAAACTAATGTCTCTTAGAACAAGACTGGATCCACTAACCACTCGGCCACAGCATCCCCATATAATTAAACTACCAAATAATTTTTTTCATATATAACTAAGTCAGGTACCGTATTAAATAGTCCACCACCTGGGAATTACTGTAATTAACTATACCGCGTTATAATTACAGTACCAGGTGTAAATGAAAAGGTTAATGAGTTTGTTAAATTACCAAAGCTATATAACACGATTCACTACGGTAGGAATGGTTGTACCTTTGTTGTCTACTGTAACTCAGTCTTTGTTGTCTACTGTAACTCAGTCTTTGTTGTGTACCGTAACTCAGTCTTTGTTGTCTACTGTAACTCAGTCTTTGTTGTCTACTGTAACTCAGTCTTTGTTGTGTACCGTAACTCAGTCTTTGTTGTCTACCGTAACTCAGTCTTTGTTGTGTACCGTAACTCAGTCTTTGTTGTCTACCGTAACTCAGTCTTGGTACTTGTGTCACTGAACAAAGCCTCTTCATCTCTTATCTGAGGCTCTTTGTTCACAACACCAGGGAATAGACGAGGCAGAAGGTGTGTGTGTGTGTGTGTGTTGTGGGAGCTGTGGCAATGATTGTTCTCTGAGACTGTGGTGATAATTGTATATTGAGTGATAAATGACTGTACTCTGAGCTCATGGTGGTAATTGTACTATGATCTTGTGGTAATAATTGTACAATGAACGTGTGGCACACACACACACACACACACACACACACACACACACACACACACACACACACAAATACAGATAGACAAATCAACACATCAAAAACGTGAATTCAGCTCCTCATTTTTAACCCTGTGTCGTGTTTCGCGCCGCGGGGAGGTCGACGCTTCCCAAGACCCGAGAACAACTTCGCTGTCTTAGAAAATTACCATCATTTGCCTAGTATGAAAGTCGAGCTTGAAGGAGTCCCCCTGAAGCGACCAATACGACCAGTAATCACGACACATGGAACCGTGCAAGAAGAGGGGAATGAGAGAGAGAGAGAGAGAAAGAGAGAAAGGGGGGTGGAGTAAAGGGGGGAGGACAGAGAGAGATGAAGAGATAGAAAGGATGAGGGAGAGAGAGAGAAGGAGAAAGGGATAGATGCATGAAAAGGGAGGAGAGAGAGGGTGGATGAATGAGAGAGGGAGTGGAGGAAAGGGACGACTAAGTGAGAGAGAAGCAAGAGGAGGGAGAGATTGGTAGTGTGTGTGTGTGTGTGTGTGTGTGTGTGTTTTAGAGACTCCAGAAAATGTCCTATGATTCCTGGCTTTTGAATTAGCTTGTATAATAGAATCTCTCTTAAATCAGGGTTATAAAAAAATGAGTCTTGATTATACGACCTGGATTATGCACACAGGTGACCACAAAACCCCGATAATCCATACACATCAGACTCCCAGGTAAAATTCCCCTTCCTAATCCATACTTTGAGGCAAATAATCTCCCCAATCCACACCTCTTGAGCACGAATCCCCAATAATCCATAATAACAGGGATAAAAAAAACAAAAAAACACTAAATCTGTTCCTAGTCTCGGGTGGAAAATAGACTTCAATAATTTATACCTTTAGACACTGCATGTAATCCAATTAATCTATGTAATCCAATTAATCCATAGAAACCAATTAATCCATGTAATCCAATTAATCCACTCCATAGTTTAAATACCTGGTAATCCATATTCGTTGTTGCAGATCTTCTCATTGATCTTTATATAAAGTAAATGACCTTGATTCTGATGTCAGCTATTATTATTATTATTATTATTATTATTATTATTATTATTATTAAAATAATGTTTCCTTGCTACTCCTCCTCCTCTTCCTTCTCCTTCTCCGTCTTTTCCTCCCTCTCCTCCTTCCCCCTCCTCCTCCTCCTCACCCCTCCTTCTTTCCTTCTCTCTCCTCACTTCTCCTTCTTTCCTTCTCTTCCTCCTCCTTCCCCCTCCTCACCCCTTCCTCTTCCTCCTCCACCTCGTCCTCCTCCTCCTCCTCCTTTCTCCTCCTCCTACTTCCTCCTACTTCCTCCTCCTTCTCCTCCTTCTCCTCCTTCTCATCCTTTCTCCTTCCTCTCCTTCCCTCCTCAGTTTCCCGGGTAAAAATTCAATACGGTAACTCCCTCATTGACAGTCGAGGAGAGAAAATACAGAGAGAATGACGAAGGTTTCTTGATATTTCTAAGGAAGCCTCGACGCGGAAGACAGTGAACCCTCCATATAACGGACTTATCTCTCCATATAACGGATCTCTCTCTCCATATAACGGACTTTTCTCTCCATATAACGGACTTCTCTCTCCATGAAATCCGTTAGAGAGGGATTTCACATCTAACCGACCTTCGATATAAACTGGAATTCTGGGAAACGTCATATAATCCTGGGTAAGTTGTCATAGATGTGTCGAGGGGCGTTAGTGTGAGGTGTTAGGATAAAATATCATGTCCTAATCCTACTTAACTTATCCTAATTTAACTTGCCCCTATCTTAACGTAATATACCCCAAGTAAAGCAAACCTGACCTAATTTAGATTAACCTAACCTAACCAAATAATCCCTAATCCCTAACTTAACCTATCCAAACAATCCCTAACCTATCATAACCTAACCTAACATAAGCTTTAATAGGTAGGATTTCTTTCTTTTTTTAGCTTTTCATTACCTCGGTGGTGTGAATTCTAGCTTCGTGTGATTTTATTCAATGGAATTTGATTTTTTTTTCATCTGGCATCGTTAGAGCACGGGTCATATACCACACAAAAGAACACGCCGCTTGGTGATGAACTCTTCAAAAACGCTTTTATTTTTTGGAGTGAACATTAAAGAAAAAACCTTAATAAATGCTGAGGATCTTAAAAAAAAATGACCTGAGAAAATGCCCGGGAATGGAATTTAAAAAAAAGTCTTCAAAGAGGAAGAATTTTGTGTGCAAGACTTAAAACAAACTAACAAGACGCCAAGACGCCATTCCGGTATTGTAAAGGAAACCACAAACCTGTTTCTTAAGTCACCGTGAAGAAAAAGCTGCCAGGCTCTTCAAACACGTAGCTTGAGAAAAGATGACTGTATACACGGGTCATTGATGCGTTCACACAAAGTCATCCTGAAGATCTTGAGCTCAGCACCAAGCATAAAGGAACTTGTAAACATGGGAGGAAAAGTTAGTGTTTATGAATATGTGTCGTTGTGGTGGATTGGTGTGGCTCTGTGTGGCTTTGATCCCTCTGTTGTTGTGGTGGATTGGTGTGGCTCTGTGTGGCTTTGAACCCCCTGTTGTTGTGGTGGATTGATGTGGCTTTGAACCCCCCTGTTGCGTGTTTAAACCATTCACAGCTCTCAAGGTCTGTTTTGGACATTTTACTCAGATATACCATAATAACTTTCATTTTCCTTTAAGTCAGTTAGTAATGATGTCAGACTTCGTGGCTCTACATCTTTCACTGACAGAAGTAAGAGAGAATAAACTTTGTAGTCAGGGAACACACCGTGCGACTAACAGCTGGCGACTTACAGCGAGCAACTTACAGCGAACGACTTACAGCAAGCGACTTACAGCAAGCAACTAACAGCTAGCGACTTACAGCAAGCGACTAACAGCTAGCGACTTACAGCAAGCGACTAACAGCTAGCGACTTACAGCTAACGACTTACAGCAAGCGACTAACAGCTAGCGACTTACAGCTAACGACTTACAGCGAGCGACTTAAAGCCACCGGCCAAACGTATCCTCGCATAAAAAGTTCCTCCATACGGTGTCTTACGAGTCAAAGTTATACTGTCGTCTCGTGCATTTGACTGGGCGCAAACGACAACAGTTTGGTGGATCAACATGCGAAAAAAACGAGATATGGTGGAAATGATGAGACCAGAGACACGTGTTGGGATATAAACAGACAATAAACATGATTAACTCTGGAACATGGAAGAATAATATGTTTTTTAAGTATTAGATATGTTGAATTTTTTTTGTGATTGGATATATAAACTTGTATGTACAGTCAACTACTAAAGTCCCCCGTTCGTATCTCTTCCTGAACCACGAACCTCCTAGAGATTCAGACTCGCGAACCCAAATCAATAAACTGATACATTATTCTGTACAATAAATGCTTCGGATTCATGAGTCTAACTAAATCTCTCGGGGGTTCGTGGTTCAGGGGGAGAGACGAATGGATTTTAATATTTGTATATATATAGATGGAATAGAAAGATAATTTTTGTGGATAATAAAATGCTCCTGATTTATGCCCGACTCGTACGGTAATACAAGTATAGTATATCATATAAACTCAAACAATTATACTTAACATTATATAAACTACCATATATATCGTTGGTATAAATCACATGATACGAGTTATATATTGTGGTGTATTGCCTCTGTCTGCTGGATTCTTAAGGGGCATGACAATCCTTGGCTGGGTGTAGTGTACAGTGTGTTCTATGTAGTGTACATAGTATAGTGTTTAGTGTAGTGCTGGTCCTCTCTACACCATACTATAGGGAGGAAAAAGTTGTTCCTCCAGATAATAATAATAATAATAATGTAACAAATAATAATAAAAACACTAATACAATAATAACAACAACATTTCAAGAACCGCGTATGAATTAAACTTCTCATCTAAACTTATAATTCAGAGAGTCTTTGAGTTCCCCACAAAAACGGAACCCGGAGTTAAAACCTTATTCCAGGTCCCAAGATTGAAGTTATATCTCGGGCCGTTTAGCGTTGAGGTAAGTTAGGTTGGCAGGGAGAAATTACGCATCTGGGGGGGGGGGGGATAGCAATCTTCAATATAACGTTGAGGAGAGGGACAAGTAGGAGGACCAAATTGCTTTAATGAGTCGTTAAGGGGATAATGAGGGAACACACTTTGCTGTGATTACCTCAGACTAATGGCCGTACCGTTCCTACATCACCTCGTCTAGTTTATGGTCGCCTTCATCTCACAACTTTAGGTCTTCTGGTCTTCTGTTCCTCTCCTTCCTCGCTGCTGCCTCTGCTGCTGCTAATTCTAACCTCCTGCTTCTTATTTTACCACTACAACGACCTGCTGTCTGCTGTTTCTCTTAATACTAAATGCTGATTTTGTTACGACTTACTGTAAGCTTACTACTACTACTACTACTACTACTACTACTACTACTACTACTACTACTATAATAATAATAATAATAATAATAGTGACATTTACTATTTACAAGTAATTCTAATCATATGAGCGATGATTAAACTAAATAATTAGAAATATATTGAAGTGTAATAATGTATTTACGTGAAAAAAGAATAACAAAAAAAAGAAACAGTTTTTCTTACCTGATAACTTATGAAACATGAAGTAGGCGTTTCTTTGGTCATAAACAAACCATACTATTGGCTGAGATTAGAACACAACTGATCCTTACAGTGGGCGGGGCGTAAGACGTAAACAAATCACACCATTGGTTGATTCATGGAAGGAACAGTACGGTGTAAGGTCTCATATGTACACAGACCACAGACTATGCCCAGTATTTATGGATACAAATCTGTTGATGGATGCAGTGGGCGGGGCCTAGAACATAAACAATTGTCATGACTGGCTGATACAAAGAGAGCTTTTGGGGGATTACTCCTCTTGTTTGGACGATGTTTTGTATTGACAGAAAGAGAGAGAGAGAGAGAGAGAGAGAGAGAGAGAGAGAGAGTATAATCATGAAATTACAGTGAAACCTCTACAGGTATATTTAATGGACTATATAGAGATTAAAATCCGTTATATCGTGGGAGGTCCGTTATATGTGAAATTTCCATCTAACGGACTATACAGTAGAGCTGAAAGTTCGTTATATTGAGGGAGGTCCGTTAGGTATGAAACCTACATCTAACGAACTACAGTATATAGAGGTGAAAGTCCGTTATATCGAGGGAGGTTCGTTAGATTTGATAACCCCATTTAACGGATTTTATGGAGAGAAAAATCCGTTATATGGAGGAACTATTCGAGGTAACATCCCCATCAAACTGATATATATGAAGAGAAACGTCTTTTATATGGAAGTTTCACGGTATGTAGAGGGCCACTGACGGTCCTTAACACACATTAAGCCAGATTATCAACCAACTTGTGGAACCATAGAGAGGATGAATACTGCCACTCCCGCCCTCGCCTCCACATAATGCAAGGCCACTTTCCACCACACACCACTAAGCCACACACACACACACACACACACATTACCAAGCTAAATCTAAAGCCACTACTAAGCCAAATCCTGCTGAGGTTTACATTAAGGCCAGATATTCGGGCGGCTGGGATGCAAGACAATATATTACAAACAGTGAGCAATACGTTATGACCTAGACGAGAGTAAATCACTTCAACAAGATTTATTCCTCACAACATACTACTACTACTACTAATGCTACTACTACTACTACTACTACTACTACTACTACTACTACTACTACCACCATTTTCTACTGCTACTACTACCATCTACTACTACTACTACTACCATCTACTACTACTACTAATACTGCTACTACTACTACCATCTTCTACTGCTACTACTACTACCATCTACTACTACTACTACTACCACCATCTACTACTACTACTACTACTACTACTACTACTACTACCTAATATATACTGTAAATTTACTGTATGCGTCACACTATCCAACCTCCTCCACTGTGTTCCATTTCGACGTTCTGAAGTGATTTATCGCCAAGCTTGAATATCCGAAGCGAGTCATTCCTCACCCGTTTGATATTTTTTGTTTACTCTGGTGTAGTTGAACGTGGACACCTGTTGGACTGAGGTAAATAGCTCTGGTACTCATTGATCACGGACAGGTATGCTCTTTCTTGTGGGAATAGTGTGGGTGTAAATATACTTTCACTACTTTCTCTACTTTCTTTTCTTTCTTTAGTGGTACTTCACCTTTGACCTTATACCTGTTGTTTGGGGATATAAGTTGTGTTATGCTTTTTCTTGGAGAAATATGACGCTTTAATTTTATTTATTTATTTTGTGGTGGTGGTGGTGTGTGTAGCCTTGTACTGAATATTGTTATATTATTATTATTATTATTATTAGTAGTAGTAGTAGTAGTAATAGTAGTAGTAGTAGTAGTAGGAGGAACGAGAACGACAGATAAGGGCATATGGGGAGAGAATTCAGAACGTTGATCAAGGCAGCTTCACTCCTCTAGTGTTCACAACCTCTGGTGGGATGGGACCAAGTGCAAGATGTTTCTACGCCAGACTCGCGGAGGTGATCTCCGAACAGAAGCAGCAGCCCAGAGGTTATGTTACAGCCTGGATGAGATGTCGACTGTCCTTCTCTCTCCTTAGGTCGGCTTTGTTCTGCCTCAGGGGAACGAGAGCATCGGCCCCAAAGCCGACAACAGCTGCAGATATTGACTATGAGGCAACAGTCACTGAATACCGCATAGATCTGCGGCTCAACTAACTCAACACAGCTAGGATACCTACTGTTCTTATGTAGTAGGATATTTAATTTTAAGGTAATGAAATGGCAGCGAAGGTATGGCTATAAGGGGAGGATGGAGGCCATTGATTGGTCGTAATAATAGTAGTAGTAGCAGTTGTAGTAGTAGTAGTGGCAATATAATTATCACCATTATTAACCATTAATATTACCTCCCGGGACTAGACCTGAGCCAGACTCCAGTATAGACTGAAGCCTTTGGTATATAATGAGTCTTTTGTCTATGTATAAAGTCTCTTGACGACTCACCCGCCTCAGAGAACACTAATTCAGACCGAGTATTCACCATTATGTCACTTTTATCCAATACCTCACGACTCTGTAGCTTTGAGACTTGTTGGGGTGTGTCCTTAGAGAGTTCCTTCATGTATTAAATACCTGAATTATATTGAAAACAGATATACTCTCTCATAGGTGTAAACTTAGGAAATGATTACCTATTAAATAATGGGAAGGGGGGAGTTAGGAGGTGGGGGGGCAGGGGAAGGGGTTGGGAGAAAGGGAGGGGGTGTGAGGGCTGGGTACACGAGCCCAGCCAAGTTGTTTATTACCTTGGATACAGAAATTAATAAAAAATACAAGATACAGATACTTTAACTTCATGATCAATTAAAAAAAAATATAGGTACACTTACAAATTCAGGTACAAAAGTAATCATACAGGTAGAGTACAGAAACACCTGCACTAATGATCTACCTGTGTTACTGTACCCTCTTGCGTCATCTTGTACAGGTGAAAATATAAACACATATTTACTTCCTTTAAGTCGAAATTTCACACCAGTTTGTCATCTCTCAGAGTTATCGGTTCTCTCTCAGCGCTCCAGGACCTTTCCCATCAGAGGAGTAAGCTGAGAGGAGTCCCAGGGCTCCGCATCATTATTTTCACAGCCTGCAGCGAAACATGACAGCGCTGCCGACCTGTGTATATTTTCAGAGATAAATTGGTTGCCGTCGACTGGGTGTTTAGGGAACACATCGTCAGGGCTTATGAGTTTTTAATACACAAGATTACCCAGTTGTTGAAGTTTATTACGACGGAGATTGTAGCGAGGACAATTACATGACTCGTCACTAATCCATTTTAAGATAATTGCTTTCCTCTGCTTCAAAGTTTCGAAAATGTGTTTCTTTTGGCTTCGTAATCTCAATAAAGAGCTTCGAATCTTGTATACGTGTGTGTGTGTGTGTGTGTGTGTGTGTGTGTGTGTGCTTCGTATAACAAATCGAGGCGTGTTATCTTGGCTCTCAAACCACAGTACAGGGATTTGGATCGGGATGGAAATCTGGAAATGGATTTTCTTTGTTTCGGATCTTAACAAAGTGCTTCGAATCTCCTTCTCCTCCTTCTCCTCGTACTAATACCCAAACGTTTTATTCTCAGTTCGAAAAAAAGATTCGAATCTTTGTATTAGTCAAGTTCGAATTGTAACTCCTTAGTTCAGAACAGGGACTCGACTCGAAATTCTGTTCTTAGACTTCATGAAGGAATTAAATGTCTTTGGATATTTCTAGACAAGATGAAACTCCAGCCACATAGTTCAAGATGGCAAAGGAAAAGTAAGAAAAAATAGAAAACTGAAGAAAGAGACAAACTGAGGAAAAATAAGATATAAGAAAATGAAGAAAAGAAACATGCTTAAAAAAAACGAAAATTTAATGTTCTGATAAAACAACACGAAACAAACACAATATCAAACCACTGTAAAACACAAATCAAAACAAAAGTTGAACGCTTCTGTCAGGTCATGTTCAGCGGCAGGTTCCCTTCATTCTTAATCTCCCTCCATCCCTGACCTCGGTTGACATTGGTAAACACAACCTTTTTTATATACACGGCTACTGTAAACTTGCCTTGCTGGTATTAAAGTCAGAATTATAATTTTGGTAAAGTATTTTCTTATGATTAGAGTTTTCTTGGGAGTGAAATATATAAGATCTGTTTTAGTAGTTCGTTACTGAGATATTTATTGATATATAGTTTAACCTCCATATAACGGATTTTTCGCTCTATGTAATTCGTTAGATGGAGGTTTTTACATCTAACGGACCCTCGATATAATGGACTTTCATCTCTATAAAGTTCGTTAGATGGGGGTTATACCTAACAGACCCTCGATATAACGGACTTTCATCTCCATATAGTCCGTTAAATAGAGGTTTTACTATAATCTTTCATCGATTTCCTTGAATTATTTTGTATTTCGTTTTTAATTTTTTGTAGTTTAACTTTGGCATACATTCTAGTCACCCAGCAATATACAGGGTGGCGCATATGCCGTATTACCGAAAACAATATCATAAATTGTTCTCGGAAAAACGACTTATGTGCCACCCTGTATATATATCACCTTTTTGTAACAGTATATCTCGATATACGCTGTAATCACTTATGCTTTCATGTTTTTATATAATTTTATTCGTTATACAAGTATATTAAATTTGACATAGCTGTTTTTTTATTCTTACAACTATGTTCTGTGTGTGTGTGTGTAATATTTTTTCATTCCTTACGATTTTATATTTTTATATCTCAATATTAATTTACCTATGGCATATATTATAACCTATCACAACGCCTTGCCTATGATGTCACGACCTAATTACAACAAATTCACGTTTTTTTTTTATTTACATTCATAAACCATTGAAACTCAGTCGTATAAAAGAGCTAAAATCAGATTCAACGAAGCTGAGGTTTTGACCGACCATAACACACGAGGGAGGAAGCGTGTGTATAGTCAACTGAGATACACTTCTCATGCTAAAGTCCCATTTAGTTACCTGTTGGCGTTCACTAGTGTTAAAACATTGGCGAATTCGACACTAAATACCCGTGTTTTGAAACCATTACCGTGGTTTCTATTCTTGGTATATTGTAGCTTAATATACGGTTTTATGTCAAAATATATCATGGTTTCTTTAATGTATTGTGGTATATTTTCATACAATGGGTTAGTGACACCGTGAGAGGATAGAGTAGAAACAAGACACAGGCGACATTTTACACCTTAACTAGGAAGAATAGACGATGAGAGACGATTGGACAACCACTGATCAGACGAGGAAAATTAATTCTCTCTCACAGCAGCAGCAGTAGTCTTTGACCCACGCCTTCCTGGGTGACTAAAGAGGGGATTTGTGAGGATGTGTTTTGGTTTTATTTTTTTTTTGGTGATTTTATGGTAAGACGGTGTTAAGAGCCAGCGTGGGGGGGGGGGGAGAGAAGATGAGGGGGGGATGTAGGTATGGGCGAAAGTGGGTGGAGGAGAGAGGTGGATGAGGAGAAAGGGAGAGGTGGATGAGGAGAAAGGGAGAGGTGTAGGGGAGGAGAGGTAGGTGGAGGGGGAAAGGAGGGGGTGGAGGGGGGAAGGTGAGAGAGGTGTGTGTGGGGAGGGGGGGGGGAGGCAAAAACTCTTTCAGAATTACTTAAGAATTCACATTAAAACTTGAGTTAATTTTAATACACTTGTCTTGCGTTCTCATGCCGAGGCAAAGTTAAGACTAACGGACATATAAAACAGAGTATTTTATTTTTGTTTTTGTAACGAATGAAAGACATGGAAATAGTGAAGGAAGGAAGGAAGGCAGGAAGGAAGGAAGGAAGGCAGGAAGGAAGGACAGGCCAACATTAGTCTCACCCCCAAAATATATTTCATGTTTCTATAATACTGTATTGTATCTTTATGATAATACAAACGTCAAAGAAAGAAAGAAAATGTGAAAGAGGTTACATAAAGTATTTCATTCCTTAAGAACTCACATAAAGAATAACCTTGTTGTGTCGTCAGCTCACACGACTGTCAGACATCAAATGGTGTTCTGACAGCCCCAACTAACCTCTGATGAGACTTGTAAAGGAAACTCAAATAACAATTACATCTCTTGACTGACTGATCGTTCACTTTGTGTTGAATAATTTTTAGGCATTCGTGGTTATTTTGAGTCCTTGCGTCACGATAAACCATTCCTGCGTTACGCAAATACATGACGCAAGGGCTTTACTCCTCCTTACGTAATGATTTTTTGGGGTTCTTGCGTCACGACAAAACAGCCCTTCGTGACGCAAATTCATGACGCAAAGACTCTGTATGTAATGATTTTTTTGAGTTCTTGCGTGACGGCCTGAATATTTTTTACTTGTGCAACTTCAGATACAAAGAGCCCAGTGCGTCTGAATTCCTGATCAATATACGAGAGAGAGAGAGAGAGAGAGGAGAGAGAGAGAGAGAGAGAGCCTAACAAAGAAAATCTGTCAGAGAGAGGAACAGAGAAAGAGACATACAACCAGAGATAGAGAGAATGATTAAGAAAAAAACAGAGAGAAAATTTTAGAGAAAGAAGTGGAAAAAAAATAACGAGGCAAGAGAGCAAGTGGGAAAGAAAAAGACGAAAATAGGCCACCAAAATTTAGAGAAAAAGTGTCATGACAAGAAAGAAAGAAAGAAAGAAAGAAAAGGGAAGGAATGACTACCTATAATTCTACGCGACAGCTCTTGGTCCACTATTGTTTTTGCTTTCCAATTGTCTTCCTCTCCGCTGCCAGAGAAAACATCGAGGAGGATAACTGCTGTGTAGGCGTAGTAAATATCCCAGTCCCTGTCTCGAGTCTTGCTTATGGCCAGAATCAATTCCACAGACTACTGATAACATGGCCTAGTACGATAACAGGGTTCAGTACTATAACAGGGTTCAGTACTATAACAGGGTTCAGTACTATAACAGGGTTCAGTACGATAACAGGGTTCAGTACGATAACAGGGTTCAGTACTATAACAGGGTTCAGTACTATAACAGGGTTCAGTACTATAACACGGTCCAGTACTATGGAGTGTCAGAATCTACTCAACACGTTGTTGTGTTGTAGAGTTCAAGTACCGTAGAGTTACAGTACACATTGTAGAGTTACAGTATTGTAGAGTTACAGTATTGTAGAGTTTAAGAGTGTATCCAACGGTACCCTTTAATGCTACATAATTCTTCTTCTCATATTTTCTATTGCATTATTTTTTGTTTAGAATTTATTGCTTGACAAATTATTATCAAACTCGCCCACAGGAAGGAAGAGAGAGGATATTATAATTGTTGTATCTGACTCCCTGTCTGTCTGTCTGTCTGTCGTATAATCACTAAGAGCGACTTTGAGAGAAAACGGAAAATCTTAGTTAGGTAATGGGGAAACTTTGATATTTTTGTCTTTACATTTTTTTTATTATTATTGTATTACTTAAAGGCTGTTAATACAGTGTGTGTGTGTGTGTGTGTGTGTGTGTGTCCAATCTATGCTAAAAGTGAAAATGGAAACTCATGGATAAGTGAAGGGATAACTCGTGTAAACTCCATCCCTATTCAAAGGTTTAAAACACAATATTAAGACTACATCTGTTTCTCTCTTGCTTACGAAGATCCTGTCTTCTCTATTTCCTCCCTAACGGCACCACCTAATCATTACCTGTTGTCTTAAGATGTTGTTTAGTCAATCTTACGGTCGCCCAAACCTGTCAGCTAGACGTAAAAAACTCGCTCTACAAATCACTATTGGGAGTACAGAGGCTTCGATTACCTTCACCGCAGATATTAGGGAACATCAGTTATTGCAATTACCTCAAACCACAGGTAGATAGATCCACAATACCTGTCCCTCCCTCCCTTTCTTCCTTCCTTCCCCACCCTACTCCCCCATCTCCCTCCTCCTTTTCCATCCCAGCCCCCTCCCCACCCCAAACAACTACCACAATTACAGACACGTTTTGCCACATTCACCTTAACACTTACCACACAGACACGGTTCTTAGTATCAGTCGTAATAACCTTCAACACACACACACACACACGTTATGGTAAAATGGTACAATTTACACCTGGAATTGTTACCATTGTGGTGATTGTCACGAGAGCATAATTATAATGTCGAAGTTTGAACCTATTGTCAGACATACTTATTTAATTATGCTGTGGTCTGTGGTTTAATGCACAAAATTATTATCATTGTTATCATCATCGTATTCATTATTATCATCATCATCATCATTAGATACAGTATAGAAAGATAGATCAAAGATAGACAGATCATTGGTTAATTTATATAAACAGACAGAAATATATAAAGACAGATATAAGTAAAAAGATAATGAACAGACAAATAACAAAGATATAACAACTTAATAACAATAATAAAAGGAATAAAGAAAAGATTGAAGTTAATCCAATAATGAATGTTTACCACCACAGCCAATACCCCAGTTATAGGGACATTCCCCTAAACAATTACTGAAGGATAATGGTTCCTTTCTCAGACACTGCGGGGAAAATTCTTAACAGGGACATTATAATATTAGGTTTGGTTAGGTTAGGTTAAGTTAAGTTAGGTTAAGTTAGGTACCCACATAGGAGATATATTTAATCCGTTATACTTAATTCATTGTTACTTTTAATTTATAATCGAAATGTATCTTATTTAATTCCATCGTTTTTATATTTAATTCACAGATACAAATATGAACATGTGATTGAAATGCTTGAATGAATATTATTGGACCTAAGGGATTCGAGACTAGGTTACCCGGATGTCAAGTGTGGTACAGGTGGTGGTACTGGTGGTGGTACGGGTGGTGGTACTGGTGGTGGTACAGATGGTGGTACTGGTGGTGGTACAGGTGGTGGTACAGATGGTGGTACTGGTGGTGGTACGGGTGGTGGTACTGGTGGTGGTACGGGTGGTGGTACAAGTAGTGATACTGGTGGTGGTACTGGTGGTGGTACGGGTAGTGGTACAGGTGGTGATACTGGTGGTGGTACTGGTGGTGGTACGGGTGGTGGTACTGGTGGTGGTACTGATGATGGTAGTATATAAAGATGAAAGTTCGTTAAATCGAGGGTCCGTTAGATGTAAACCCCCAGCTAACGGATTACATGGAGAGAGAAATCCGTTATATGGAGATTTCACTGTAAATAGGGAAGAGAGAGAGAGAGAGAGAGAGAAGACGTAAATTAGTGGGTTATCATTTTCTACCTGCCGTAAAGTTACCTGTTAATGACAACACGTTGAGGGAGAGCGCGAGGGGGAAATACAAATGAACAAAGACCAGCCAGAAATTATACAGAAGAGAGAGAGAGAGAGAGAGAGAGAGAGAGAGAGAGAGAGAGAGCAGATAACAGGAGAAGTAGAAGACATAATAATAATAATGCAGGGAGATATAGGCAGCCTCCAGAGAAATTAATCTGTCAGCACAATACGGTCATAGGGAGCTGGTGGAAGGAGGGAGGGAGGGAGCTAGTGGAGGGAGCGAGGAAGGGAGGAAGGGACAGAATATGAGACTAGAAGGAAGGAGAGAGCCTGGGAGGGAAGGTTAATAGGGATGGTTGGGATGATGGAAAGGTTAGGAGAGAAGTACGAGGAGAGGTTAGGAGAGAAGATAGAGGAGAGGTTAGGAGAGAAGATAGAGGAGAGGTTAGGAGAGAAGATAGAGGGAAGTTGGTAGGGAGAGGTTAGGAGGGAAGGAAGGAACAAGGTAGCGAGGAGTGAGGGAGTGAGGAGGATCCTGTTAGAAGAGAAAGAACAGATAATGTCATGCGGGTGGAGACAGAGGCAGGTAGATGGTATGGAGGGAGGCAGGTAGGTGACCCAAGGCATCAGATAATCTCCAAAGTTAGCGAGACAATGAGAGACGCACGTACACACACAAGGAGAGGAGAGGTAAATGTCCTTTGTCCCTCCCTCCTTCCCTCCCTCCCTCCGTGAAAGATGAGGAATGCGCCCCCCAGCCGTGAAAGCTCTGGGTATCTGTATCTGAATTCTCCCAAAAGTTCCGTAAACCTGAGTATTTCTTCAGTCATCACGGTACAGGTGTATATAATCATCTTAATAATAAGGAATTTCACCGTAGATAATTAATTAACATGTTAGTTATGGTTGTCATCTTTCGTATTATAAGTTAAATGGTTTAGTTAGATATGTTCTTGAGTTTGTTTACATCTCCATATTCGGGAAAATTGAACGTAAAAAGGTTATGTAATTCAGACAATATTACGTTCTTGTTTCTCTTAAGATTGAAAAACAAATGAACGCCTGAAGGTTAAGTGAGTTATATAGAAACGTTCATACATCTTCTTGATTGGTTAAAAGAACAAAATAACGTAAGAAATTAAATTAAAAACGTATCAAGCTAAGGAGATGGAATTTAACCCAGGAACTTTTATGAGAATTGCGACCTTGATTGAGTTGCTGATTGTCTCAAATACATTGTCCAGACCTAAGCATGGCGTCGCTTGAGTACCCCCCCCCCCCTCCACTCACTTCCATTTTTTACCTCTATCTCTCATATGTCTCTTACTTGTGTCTCACTGCCAGTCAGGATGTGTCTCGCTTCTTCTCTCTTATCTCTTCCTGTTTTAGTTGTGTTTCATTGTCTATTATTGGTGTTTAATTGTCTCTCGCTGTCTCTCACTTGTCTCTCACTTGTCTCTCGCTTGTATCTCGTTGTTAATCAGGAAGTGTCTCACTGATTCTTTCTTATCTTTGCTTATGTGTTTTTCTTTCACTCTTGTCTTGCTTTCTCTTCATTATATTCAGTTCTCTCTCTCTTTCACTCTCTCTACCCTGGTGAATTATGCACCATAACGAACGAGCAAAACATCTTTAACTAAAACCACCATTGAAGGTCTCTCTCTCTCTCTCTCTCTCTCTCTCTCTCTCTCTCTCTCTCTCTCTCTCTCTCTCTCTCTCTCTCTCTCTCTCTCTCTCTCCAATTGTGTCTCACCTGACGTACACCTGACCTCCATGAACAGGTAAATTCACTACCTAGGTCGACCGCGTTAATTGCTAGTCTCTCTCTCTCTCTCTCTCTCTCTCTCTCTCTCTCTCTCTCTCTCTCTCTCTCTCTCTCTCTCTCTCTCTCTCTCTCCACGTACTTAACTACCATAAATAACTCTTAACAGGTAACTCCACAGCACAAGTCGACCATGTTAAGTTAATCGCACGGGTGACTCATGGTGAGGGGTGGAGGTAGTGGTGAGGGGTGGAGGTAGAGGTGAGGGGTGGAGGTAGTGGTGAGGGGTGGAGGTAGTGGTGAGGGGTAGAGGTAGAGGTGAGGGGTGGAGGTAGTGGTGAGGGGTGGAGGTAGTGGCGAGGGGTGGAGGTAGTGGTGAGGGGTAGAGGTAGTGGTGAGGGGTGGAGGTAGTGGTGAGGGGTAGAGGTAGAGGTGAGGGGTAGAGGTAGAGGTGAGGGGTAGAGGTAGTGGTGAGGGGTAGAGGTAGAGGTGAGGGGTGGAGGTAGAGGTGAGGGGTGGAGGTAGAGGTGAGGGGTGGAGGTAGTGGTGAGGGGTGGAGGTAGAGGTGAGGGGTGAAGGTAGTGGTGAGGGGTGGAGGTAGAGGTGAGGGGTGGAGGTAGTGGTGAGGGGTGGAGGTAGTGGTGAGGGGTGGAGGTAGTGGTGAGGGGTAGAGGTAGTGGTGAGGGGTAGAGGTAGTGGTGAGGGGTAGAGATAAGGGGGGTAGAGAACTTCTCACCTTCAAGACCTCCACCAGCCTGTGAACCCGAAACTGCTGCCTTAACTTCCTCTAATTGGTCATCCCTGGGCAGGTAGTTAACTTTGGGTTATATTTTAAGTTTTTTGTTTGCTAATTCTTCTTCTTTCTTTCTTCTTTCTTTCTTCTTTCTTCTTCTTTGCCAGTGGTGTGAGTTTACGGCACACCAAAGTTTGATATCCCGTGTTTGATTACCGTCGATGTGATGCCTTATACAGTATTTATAATGATGTAGAAAGGCAAAGGTGTAGGTTGGTAGGCAGGTATAGAGGCAGGTAGGTAGGTAGGTACAGTAGGTAGGTACAGTAGGTAGAGAGACGGTGTGTTTTATATCATGAGAGACAGGTGAGGTTCTTATACTAATTGAGCGCCTCGTCCTTAATTACTTACCTGGTGATACAGTGTCTTAATTAAGCAAGGTAAGCTGCTGGATCACAAGGTTTATGTCAGTCTGGAGTGTTGTACATAGAGTGAGACGTTAACATAAGGGGCAACTGAGGGGGTTTTTTTGAAGGGGTGAGGAGGGGTGAGGGTGGGGTAGGGGTGAGTGGGAGGCTGAAGGAGGGGTGAGTGGGAGGCTGAGGGAGGGGTGAGGATGAGGGGGTGATGTGAGGTGAGGGAGGGAGTGAGGGTGAGGGAGAGGGGGGGGGTTGATGTGAGGTGAGGGCCATGATACTGAGTGTTTGACTGTTTCTTGAGCTTAAATGACTGTCCATTTACCCGTCTCTTCATCTCAAAAGACTGGATTTTTTTCCCACTAAATTGGGTAAAAAAGAAATTATTAAACATTAGTCACTGGGTTTAATTTAGATCAGATAGCATATTTATATAAAAGGATTAATTACCTTTGAATAATTCATGGAAGGGGGTCAGAGGTCAGAGGTCATTAAAGGTGTGAAGGAGGTCAGTCTTAAATGCCCACCCATCAGTATTGTCCAGGCGTGTGTGTGTGTACTTTCACCAATTGTTATCATCTCTATAGTGCTTTAAAAGAGATAGAGTTTCTTTAACTCGGATCCAATGACCGTGATACAGTTTTTTGTATATAAGGTTAAAGGTCAGATTTAAAGAGACGATGATCAAGTGCACTAACCTAACCTAACCTACTTATGGCTTTATGGAAAAGGGTTGTATACGACTTGGTGCTTGATAGAAAAAGGGTTTTAACTTACCTGGAGCCTGATGGAAAAAGGGCTTTAACTTACCTGGAGCCTGATGAAAAAGGGTTATAACTTACCTGGAGCCTGATGGAAAAAGGGCTTTAACTTACCTGGAGCCTGATGGAAAAGGGGTTATAACTTACCTGGAGCCTGATGGAAAAAGGGTTTTAACTTACCTGGAGCCTGATGGAAAAAGGGCTTTAACTTACCTGGAGCCTGATGGAAAAAGGGCTTTAACTTACCTGGAGCCTGATGGAAAAGGGGTTTAACTTACCTGGAGCCTGATGGAAAAAGGGCTTTAACTTACCTGGAGCCTGATGGAAAAAGGGTTTTAACTTACCTGGTGCCTGATAGAAAGGATTTTAATCTACCTGGTGCCTGATGGAAGAGGCTTGTATCCTCCCTGGTGCCTGAAATAGCCTCACAAAAGGCTTGATCAGGTCCTCCACAGGTAAGCGGATTAACTTTTTCCTCTCGCCGTTTCCAGGTGAATGGGGCGAGACTCTCTGGTTTTGTTTACTTTCCGGAATTAGATTTTCTCTTATGTTACCTGAAGCTTACCTGGTATTGGGGTCTCTCTCTCTCTCTCTCTCTCTCTCTCTCTCTCTCTCTCTCTCTCTCTCTCTCTCTCTCTCTCTCTCTCTCTCTCTGGTCTGCTCCTCTAGTATAAAATTTGTTTCTACTCTTAGTTCACACACACACACACACACACACACACACACACACAATAAAAGCACTATTTCAACCTTTGTGGAAAATCATCAATTATTCGTAAACTGCTGCTCTATTCACTCCATGTTTCTTCTCTCTAGTGTGTGTGTGTGTGCGTGTGTGTGTGTGTGTGTGTGTGCGTGTGTGTGTGTGTGTGTGTGTGTGTGTGTGTGTGTGTGTGTGTGTGTGTGTTACCAGAAAGAAAGAAAAAAACCTAAACTTCAAAATAAAATGGAAAATATTTAGAAACATGAAGACTATATCATTGTTTATTCATAACCCGTTTTCTATGAAGGGGTTGAAGGGGAAGCTATTATCCGCCGAGTGATTTATGAGACCCAGTAACGTATTGCACATTACTCATAATACATTGTCTTAAAACCGCTCTGGAACAAGTGTCTTTAAGTCTGTGTAGGTGGGTTAGTACTGTGTGTGTGTGTGTGTGTGTGTGTAAATAGTGTTAAAAGGAGAAAATTTGTGAGAAAAAGAATGAAAGAGAGAAAGAGAAAGAAAAAGAAAGAAAAAAAGAAATAGTGAATTAGAGAGATAAACAAAGAGAAAGAAAGATCGATATAGAGAGAGAAACAGAAAGAAATTGGGAGAGAGAGACAGAGAAAGAAAGACTGCAGCCTTCCTTCCAGTCCTTGTTAAAACTGTGCAGCCGCCGGAGCCTGGGACTCCATTTCCCGGGACAGATAGCAACGAGCCACTAACTAGAATATCCCCAAGTGGTCCATTGTGGACTTATTGTGGCCCGATGTGGCCCTTTGTGGCCTCGGCGTGTGGCCAACCGTGATAGCAATCTGACCCCTCCGTGAATCACACTCGCCCTGTCAAAATTGATTACGTGAACAGCTGTGCTTGACATGTAAACAAAAGGAATGGCCGTGTTCGTATGTGCTCGCAGACGGCATCAACTGAAAGCAAATTTATTAGTCCAAGTTTATACATTTTCCTTCCTTAATTCTGAACAAGATTTTTGAAAGAACGTGAAGGTTAATGTTTACAATGCTAAAATAATTCTGTGTCATCAGCATTTTATAAGAATTTAGACAGTACGAGTTAGGTTAGGTTAGGTTAGGTTAGGTTAGGTTAGGTTAGGTTAGGTTAGGTTACCGAGTTCGTTCTTAAATACAGAATAAGATTTTAAGATAATCCGAACTTTAAATATTTATAAGGCTAGCTATATCTCCTTAACTTTAAACAGAACGTCATATTAAACGCTCTATAACGTACTACATCATATTAGACGTAAAATAGCGAATGTACGTTACGTTTTCCTTTCCGGTTTATATATAGAGTTCACTGATAGATTCCCTGGTAGCGCCTGCATGCTGTTGATGTGTTTAAAGAGCGACAAATTAATGTTGGAAAAAAATGAGTTACTGTTTGTGGTAACTTAATCAGCTTTTGTCAATAAATATTATTTTTGTGTGTGTGTTGTAATGTTCAGTAACTATTAAGAATTACGAGGAAATATTACATTGTATATTTTGTTTATATAATTTGTTTTTATTTTTATTATCTAGATTTATTTTTTTATTAATTCGACATATTTATATTTGTTTAAATTTAGATGATATTTCGTGATGCATTTTTTTATATTTTATAATTTTTTACTTTGTCAAAATTTCATGATTCAAACTATTGTTGATTTACTAATTTATACTTTGTCAAACTTTATATTTTACTAAAACTTAAAAAAAATCTACTTTACTAAAACTTCAATATTTCTACTTTACTCAAACTTCAAAACTTTATATTTTCTTGGAACTGAATTATTGTTACTTTTTTTATCCCTCTCATCAGGTTATACTAAAAGCCACCATTCATCACGCCCTCACTGCTCTATATAGGGTGTAGGGAGCCTCAGAGGGGAAGGATTTGCTTATATACAATGCTCTTGACAGGTCAGAGTGAGCGGCTTTGTACACACACAGTATACAATAACACTCCTCCTCCTCCTCCTCCTCCTCCTCCTCCTCTTTCTTCTTCTCTTCTCCCTTCTCTTCCTTCTTCTCATTCTCTTTCTCCTCCTCCTCCTCTCTTGAAAATCGAACTCGTGTCTCTTGGTGTTGGCAGTTCAGACCTTCCCTGGGTCCATAAGTGAGTCCACACACACACACACACACACACACACACACCATAATTCACAAAGTGTTTCCCAAGTTTTAATTCATTTCTTTTCTTTCATCCCCAGGTATAAGCGTGATGTACACAGCAGGGACCCAGTGGACAGACCCATCGTAAGGTAACAATTTAATTTTTACTCTCAGGTGTTGCGTTGCCAGGAATATAATTACCATAATTACCTGTTCCTTATTCTCACCATCGTCTCTATACGTCCACATGATCTTATAGTAGTCAGATGAACGAGTCTGTTGTGGTAGCTGGTAACTTCACTGTTCTTGGGTTCACTTTCACTGTTGTGTTGTGTATGTTTCTTGAAGGAGTTGATTGGCATGACATTCATACCGTATACGACTCAGGTAACATTCATACCGTATACGACTCAGGTAACATTCATACCGTATACGACTCAGGTCTCTAATTCCCCAATAAGTTTAAGTTGGTAGAGGTTGGGTCTTCCTCGTACACGGACAGGTAGGAACACCTGTCACTCACTCATTAACTAATAACGGACTATATGAGCGGTTAGTCCGTTATATATAAAATCCGTAAGACCTAAATCCGTTATATGGAGGCTTTACTGTATAAATAAAATAGTATCAGAAATGTATTGAGACTCTCCTTTAATTAAATGCATTCACTTAGCACCAGTCAAGGGACAAAGTCAACATAGTGAGTCTTTGTGAGTCTGGCCAGGCTGGACCTCGGCCACGCCAGAGTGACAATGAGAGACGGACGTTTATCCACTTGTCTGCAGGATCTCACTGGGAGTCCTTAATTAATTAACCTTTGAACTTACGTGAATTACCTGTAAAAGAGTGAAGGTGCGAAGGGGTTGTTGTAGTTTTTGTTGTTGTTTTTGTTTTTATTTTGTTTTTGTTATTGTTATTGCTGTTAATTTTGATTGTTGTTCTTGTGTTTATAGTTTTTGTTGTTTTTGTTATTGTTGTTTTTTGTTATTGTTTTTTTTTTGGTGTTTATTATTGTTGTTGTTGTTTAGGAGAATTCTGTGATCTCTTACCCAGGAAACTAAATCTACCTAAACTAAATTGAAATATACAAAGGAAAAGACTTAATATCCCCTAGTTTCATGTCATAAACATAACGTGACTATTTTTCCCTCATTTTCATACATCATAATTAAGTAAACACACACAAAAAAACATTTCATTCATTAGCATTTATGCACAAATTAATTACAGTCCCTCAAATCCCAAATTATATATCGATAAAAATTACATTATGTAGCTCAGTAAATCCCTTCAATATAGTCATTTTAATTCACGCTATATAAACTCTGTTATGATGGTATATATAATATTATTAATAATGATTCACTTATGTATCACCAGGTAATGATAAGCCAGGTACTTTAATAATATATTCATTATGTAATATACTCATTATAATATATTCATCATATATATAGTTATCATTATATTATATTGTCATTATTTCTACAATTTTAACTTTTCTGTTAATTCGTCCTCAGAAATTTAATTAATGTAGTCGTTTATGCCAAATTACTGGGCCCCCTAAAAGATGTCTGTGTGTGTTTCCTCTGCAACCTTGTGATACGTACACACACACACACACACACACACACACACACGTAAATTATTTCAGAATTTTACCCAAGAAATTGTTGAAATGTGTCAGTCATATTCAAAATTCATCAGAGGTGTCGAGGTGTCGGGCGGTGGTGAGGGCTGGTGAGGGCTGGTGAGGGAGGGGTGAGGAGGAGGGGAGATGAGGTGGACGAGGAGGAAAGTTTGAGGTTTATTAAGAAAAAAAAGGTATTTTACTCAAAGGTTTGACGTTGGAGGTAAGAGGAACCTAACATCCAGGGTTAATATTTTATACTATTTTTCCGACGCGGTGTTGTTGTTGTTGTCGTGGATAATACCTGTGAGGGGTTTTAAGTGTCTCAGTAAAAGCTAGATGCGTGTTGACACCGATGTACTCTTGAAGAAAAACCTTGTATGTATGTATGTATGTATGTATGTATGTATGTATGTATGTATGTATGTATGTATGTATGTATTATTACTCCATGACAATTAATTTTCTTGTTAAATTAAAGATTGAAAAATGTTATAAAAATATTTTTTGCCGGGAGTTTGATCTGTAGTAGCCTCCTCCTCAGTGACTTAAGGAAGACGTCGACAAGTTAATGTAATGAATGCTAAACACATTTGGGGAAGTTACTGCTGCAGCGACTGATCAGTGCATCTCACCCATGGTAGGACGTACACACACACACAGCTCTTGAGTCCTCATTGGCATCATTGAATCTACAGCCCACATCATACCGAGAGTCATATTCAACAAACACTATAATAATTTCCTGTAATAACGACATACACGAATTAGAGTTAACAAAGGGTACAAAATTGATCTGATAAGAATGTATAGATTAAATTTAATAGACGGACCATAGAGTGAATTCGCCTACATGAACCGGACTCTCTATTTTTATTGAACTAATCGGCTTTGTTTAATAGCCAAATCTCTTCACAAATTACAATACCAGATACACAATACATCCCCCTGTATAAAATATAACGTTATACAAGAAATATTTTACTCTGTGTGGCCATGATGTTTATACAAAAATATATACAATACGCTAGATAAAATATTATAACGTGTGTGTGTGATATACTCTGTTGTGTATGATAAATGTATGACAATATGTGTATACCGTGATCTGATGTGATATACTGATCAACATAGGTATATATTTTTTACTGTGTTAAAAGCATGGATTAAAATACATACACAAGTATATGTTAAACTCGCTGGGGGATCTACATGTGTATGTTAATCAATATGTATGTCTGTCTGTAGTGGGGTGCGGAGGTCGAGTGGATACTGACTGTATAATACTCAATTCCTGTCCTAAAGGTTGTCAGTTCGAGCCTGGGACACCCGAGAAGTTTCAGATCATCTCTCAATGTTTACAAGAAGAGGAACGAAGCCATTTTCTGAATACCCCATCTGCCTTTCTCCCTAGTTTTCTTTTGCCAGTCTCAACTTTTCCCTATTTAACCTTTTATTCCTATTTTAATCTTCCTTTTAAGGATTTTTTTGTCATAAGAAATATATGAGAGAGAGAGAGAGAGAGAGAGAGAGAGAGAGAGAGAGAGAGAGAGAGAGAGAGAGAGAGACTCACTCCACCATAAAGTTTAAAGTCCCTTGAGAGTTAAATTTCCATTAGTCTCCACAAGTCCATCTTTTCCACTACCCACTTGAAGCTCTCTACCTCATACACGATCCCCGCCGTGAAAGATTAGTACCACTTTATGGATTAGTGCCACTTTATGGATTAGTGCCACTTTATGGATTAGTGCCACTTTATGGATTAGTGCCACTTTATGGATTAGTACCACTTTATGGATTAGTACCACTTTATGGATTAGTGCCACTTTATGGATTAGTGCCACTTTATGGATTAGTGCCACTTTATGGATTAGTGCCACTTTATGGATTAGTGCCACTTTATGAATTAGTACCACTTTATGGAATAGTGCTAGTTTATCATAAGGATCGGTGTTACTTTTTAATGTATGGATGACTGGCACTGTAAGTATCTGCTACTTTAATGGAACACTTTTTTGGATCAATGTTACTTATTTAATATATAGATCAGTGCCAAATGTACAGATCAGATCCAGTTAAATGTGTGGATCAGTTTATATTATCTTGAAGGTATGGATCAGTCCCTTAATACGTCAGTCATGTGGATCAATACTACCTGAACCTTCACGGATCAATTTCCACTGATTCAAACACTTGGATCAATTTCTCATTTAATCTGTGGATCAATTTCATTAACTATATCGTTTGAATCAAGTTTGTGTGTGTGTGTGTGTGTGTGTGTGTGTGTGTGTGTGTGACTTTATAATCAGTAAAAACACCTTTATATTTGTGAAGCAAGAGAAAAGATTCTAACTCGTGTGTTTGACTGTAATGTTTGCAAGTGTTTATGTCGCTTGTGGTGTGTTTGTTCTCGTTTTTTTTTGTTAATGTATTTGTGTTTAGTTCAGACCTCGTTTATATACACTGTGTCTGTCTGCGTGTTATCCCTCGCGTGTGACTGAGTCGTTTAGTCTCGCTATATATATTTTCAGTATTGTTTGTCTGTTCATGGTTAAAAATGTGTTTTGGTGAGTTTTACTTTCTGTGTGTGTGTTTTTGTGTGTGTTTGTGGAGTGTGTGTGTGTGTGTGTGTGTGTGTGTGTGTGTGTGTGTAGAGGGGCTTCACGGGGCCCGACATAAGGGTGAGCCGCCCTATTATTACTTACACGGTCATTGAATAGTACCTCCTCGCTTCCTGTTCTTCCTGGCAAGTCTAGAATTACCTGCTGAGAATATGTGGGAGGGAGGAAAGGAGGGAGAGGGGGGGAGGGAGGAGGGAGGGTAGGAAAAGGAGGGGGAGAGGAAAAGGAAGGAGGGTAGGGAGGCAGGGAGGGATGGTGGGCGTAGGAAGGTAGGTAGGGAATGAATAAGAAATGATATAAAGAAGAAAAGGGAAAGAATGAAATGGATATGAAGATAATATGGGAGGGAAGGATGGGAGTGATGGAGGGTGGGGGAGGTAGGTATGGGGGGGTAGGGAGGTAAGGAAGAAGGGAATTTAAGAGGCAGGGAAGAAGGTAGGATTTAAATGTTGATGAAAGAAGTCACAAAGTAGGAAAGATATTGGAGGAGAGGGAAGGCGAGGATGTTGAGAGAGAGAGAGAGAGAGAGAGAGTAGACCAGGCATGGATAACTATGATGGTAGTAGGGGAAACGATCAGTCAGAGAGGAGAGTTGGGCCTTCACTGGTGGGGTCCTCAGGGTAATTGTTGGGTAAATAACTCCGGTTTGTACAGCGGTGTGTGTTCTCTCTCTCTCTCTCTCTCTCTCTCTCTCTCTCTCTCTCTCTCTCTCTCTTCAGTCTCAGGTTATAGAGGGTCAGCCAGACACTGCCCCCCCCCCCCCCCCCAGGCCTGCTAGGTACTCACCTCCATTCATAACAGAATCACCCACTTACTCCCTCACCATACTTGTAGATTTTCTTTATTCCATGTATAATGGAGGGAGAGGGGAGGGGAGGGGAGAGGGGAGGGGAGGGGAGAGGAGAGGAGAGGAAGAAGAGGGGGAGAGGAAGTTGGGAAAAGCTAAGGCATGATTTGAAGGTCGGGGATTGGTTTAGTCTCAACTGGTGTATATAATAGTGTGGTGGGTGTTTGGTTAGGTTAGGTTAGGTTAGGTTCGATTGGGTTATGAGATCTCGTTTAGCTCACAAGGAGGAAAGATTGCAAGTTCTAAATCTCTAATTCAATTAGCTTGGGGAGAGAGATTTACTAAACTCACGGTAAAGGAGAAAATATATTTATAATTTTCTTGGTTAATAAGGTTCAAACTTTTTTAAGCTCTTGATATATGTATAAAAAGTTCCAGCCACTAAGTTCTTAAAAAAAGATGGACAAGACTGTGTGTGTGTGCGTGTGCGTGTGCGTGCGTGTGTGTGCGTGTGTGTGTGTGTGCGTGTGCGTGTGCGTGCGTGTGTGTGCGTGTGTGTGTGTGTTCTAGCTCGCAGGGAGGTAGAAAATAAACAATGGATGGCGTAAACTATCTGTTAATATACAATATGGACGAGTACTGTACTGCCCCTGAAATCACACACCGGGTATTGATCCATCGACCCGTTGTGTTGTGATGGTGACAGATCGGTCGTGTTGCGTCGTGTTGCTACAGACAATGTTGACGGTGTAGTGTTGTCCAGCTTTTAGTTGCTGGAATAAGTTTAGATATTTTTTTGATCGTGTTTACTTACTGCTGTTGTCACGTGAACGATAATGTACCACAGTTGTTCATCTTGTTCAATAATACTCAATGCTTGTAGCTGGCCAGTGAGAATGGCTTTACAGTACTATATAATTTAGAGGTATGTAGGCTAGCCTTTATCTGAATCTGCCCCAGTGTTTGTCCTGTCCTTTCTCGGCAGATCGATGCATTTGAGTGCCCGATTGACTGCCTCTCAATGCTTGTGAGTGAGTTAGTCTAGAATCGTGTTTATAGAGCTGTTGACAAAGGTAAAATGAACACAAGTAAGTGGTGTTGTTTTAATGCATTTATTATCTTCAATGGCCGGGGGTCTCTAAAGCTTATTCTTTACTAAACAAAAACTTACGAAAATTAGGAAATATGACCTTAGTATTTTAGGGATAAATTCGATATACAGAGAATAGGGCATTATGGAAGAGGAGTGTGTGTGTGTGTGTGTGTGTGTGTGTGTGTGTGTGTGTCTTAGTTTGTGTAAGTGTGCGTGTGTGTGTGTGTGTGTGTCTTATTTGTGTAAGTGTGCCTGTGTGTGTGTGTGTGTGTGTGTGTGTGTGTGTGTGTGTGTGTCTTAGTTTGTGTAAGTGTGCGTGTGTGTGTGTGTGTTTACGTATCTAAAAACGTGCAGCTCTGCGTATCATAAAACTCGCTAACACAAACAGGTGAGAGACGTAGTTGTAAAGAAGACAGAACAGGTAGACCTTTTTAACCTTTCAGAGGCAGGTAAGAGAGTGTGTAACCAGAGGCTTGAGTTTGTTTTTTAGGATTACATAAAAGATTTGAGCCGTACATAAGAGGTTTTTTAGTATTGGATAAAGGGTTTGTATGTTACGTAATGGATTTTTACTGTCGGTGAAAACAAATGGTATTAAAATGAATAAGCTGAATAAAGGGTTTTCTATTTAATGGGTTTTTGTAATTGGATAAGGATTTTTTGTATTAACTCATCTTGAACTAAAGGTAAAAGAGTTCCAATCCCTTCCCTGAGATCCTAATACCCCATAACAGGTAACTAAGCATGTATTATAAAAGTATCGACAAAATCAATTGAAATCGTGAACACCTGGAAATCAACTTTACATGCGGGTAGGGACTGGATGTAGAAACAGTGATTGAATTTGAGTGCATGGGAAACTAAGGTGAGGGAATCAGAAAGAGGGTGAGGGAAGCAGAGATAGAGAGAGAGTGAGTGAGAGAGAAAGGAATGTTGCTCTAGAGGGGAAGGTGCAGAGAGAGAGAGCGAGATAGAGAGTGGGTGGGTTGTGTGTTCGCGTGGGTGAGGACGAAAATGAGAGAGCATCTTGCGTGCGAGGGGAAAGCAATATGCAAGGAACGAAAGAGAGAGAGAGAGAGAGAGAGAGAGTTTGCTATCCAGTAACATGAATCACACCCAGATACTGATATATACATAGCCAATAATATTACGCCATCTATACAGATACCCGCCAGCTTTTGCCTTCACGTACTGGGGAGAGAGAGAGAGAGAGAGAGAGAGAGAGAGTAAACACAAAACCCTAAATTCTTTCTTCCTATCGAGGTGGGAGGAACGAGAGGAGATGGTGAGGTGATAGGGAGGGATGGTGGTATAGGGGAAGGGTGATGGGGGATATAGGTGAGAGGGGTGAAGGAGGAATCATATAGGAGTCTCCCATCACTATATGAAAACTGCAACGTATTTATACTAAAAATTTAACCCACCCCCCTCGCCGCCTGCCTCACATGATGCAAAGTCACGTACATTTGCAATTTCATGGAAGGGGGGCCAGCGTGCCAAAGGACCAGCCGCACTCTCTATAGCCATCCCCTCGCTAGTGACACTCTGCGGAATATACAGGTCATGGTAATACGCACATGACACACACACACACACACACACACACACACACACACACATTTTGATGGTAAATTCACCAATTGTAACAGCCAGCAGTCAAGGGGTGTTGTGAGAATTATTATACCTGATTATTCTTCGTTGTTTGAGTGGTGTTTTTTCCTCGTAATTTGAGTTTGTTTAGGTTATGAGTCATGTAGTGTTTATAGTATTATTTTTATTATTATTATTTGGGCTGTAAAGAACAATAAGCCCTATGTATGTATGTATGTATGTTTGTGTGTATGTATGTATGTATGTATGTATGTATGTGTGTGTGTGTGTATGTATGTTTACCGTCACCATCGTGTGTCTGTGTACCAGGATCAACAAGCCACACTAATGATATTCAAACGCTTGCCATAGACACTCTGTAGGTACAAGGGAGACAGAACCTAGACCAACCTTACAACAACTTGTCTTAAAAGGATTACCTTCAAAAACATTTAGAAAAAAAAAACTTCTGGCTTAACCTACTAAAAAGCCCTGGCTGAGGAGGTGGTGTGGAGGGGGGGGGGGTCTTGTGGAGAGCTCTCAAGACTGGAACGTAAAGAACGCCTCTTCCTTGTGGGGGGGGGGGGGGAGAGGGGTAACAAACACCTAAGGATTTTAAAAAAGAGACTTTACTTCAGCGTTAAACTCATCCAAGAAGGTTCTCTTGTTACATAGGTTTTTGAAAGATGTTGTACAGCATGTGAGAAGATGATGGGGGCGAGGTGAGAGGTAGGAGTGGGAGGGGAGGAGGGGTAGGAGAGGGAGGTGGAGGAGGTAGGCTGAAGAGGGAGGGAGGGAGGGAGGTAGAGAGAGAAAGGAGACAAAGAGGTGGAGGAGAAATAGGGAGGAGAGAGAAAGAGAGAGAACCTGGATCACCAACTACCCAAAGATTTCTCGTCGTTAATTCATCGACGTTGTCTCTGACTTCCTAAACTCTCTCTCTCTCTCTCTCTCTCTCTCTCTCTCTCTCTCTCTCTCTTTCTCTCTCTCTCTCTCTCTCTCTCTCACACCGTTGCATTGATTCGGGTCCCTTTCGTAACTTAGTGTAATATTTTTTTCCAGCTTAAGTCTCAAGGCGCTAAAGGAGCCAGTTAAGTCTTTCTCAGGTGCAGGAACTTATTGTCTCTCTAATTATCTCTCACGACGGGATGTTGAGACAGATCGAAACTTGAGGAATTTAGGTCTTTGTAACTAATAGTCTTTTAAGTCCCGTGTGTGTCTCATTTTTGGGTTAGGTTAGGTTAAGTTAAGCCGGATCTCTTGTGTGTTAATCGGTGAGGCTTTTTTGTAATGTGTTATGACTGCGCTTACCTGGAAAATTAACTCATAGGTTAGATTAGGTTAGATTAGGTTAGGTTAGGTTATGACTGCGATTTTCTGTGGTTGTTGCCATCAAGAATATAACCCCGCTTAATCATTAACCTACAACGTGAATAGTATACCTGTACCTTGAATTAATTAGTATACCTACACTTCTACATAAATGATGTTACCTGTATTTTGCATTGTTAGATCTGTTGTTGATGTATTCCACTTGTTATGAGCTGCAGACACAACAACACATTCTCTCTCTTATGAGTTAATAAAACACAATGGTCTCAGAGTCTCCTGGTTCACCTGGCCGTCCTCACCTTTGTTTACCTGACAATAAAGGTGTGTGATGAGACAGAGGACCTGCAGGTATTATCTTGTTTTGTTTGTTACCTGACTGTCTGATTGACTTGAACACTCATGAATAGATCTATCACTGAGAGAGAGAGAGAGAGAGAGAGAGAGAGAGAGAGAGAGAGAGAGAGAGAGAGAGAGAGAGAGAGAGAGAGACCTCTTTTCGTAACATGCAATAATATTACCTGTCGATCACATTTACAGTACTTGCGTCAACCATAAATCTAATATTAAGACGAAAGCGAGAAGTTTAGCCAAGCGTGTGTGTGTGTGTGTGTGTGTGTGTGTGTGTGTGTGGAGGGGGAGAGGGTTACGTTACGTTAGGATAGAAGGAGGAAGAGGTAGAGGAAGAGGAAGAAGAAGCTGGTCTGATAATACTCTCGGTATCTTTTAAGCATAAATCCATTAACCTGGTGTCAGTCCCATTCCCTCACTGGTTGTAATTGGACAGTCAAATGTTCCTCATCAGATAGACTTAACTACCTCATTAAAACCAGGAGAAGAGTGGGGGAGAGGGGGGTGGTGAGGTGAAGAATGGAGGACTGGGGGGAGAGGGGGTGGTGAGGTGAAAGAGGGGGACAAGAGGGAGGGGAAGAGGGGAAGGGGGTGCTGGTGAGGTGAAGGCGGGAGACAAGAGAAGGAGGAGGGAAAGGGGGTGTAGAGGTGAAGGAAGGGCAGGAAGGGGGGAAAGACAGGAATAGGTGGTGGATGATTGGGTTACGAAAGAAGGACAGGAAGGGATGAAGGAAGGGGGGGGGGTAATAAGGGTGGTTGCAACTCCCCCCCCCCCTACCCCCCAAAAAAACAATAAGAGGGGATGGGGGGAGGGGGTAAGTTATGACCAAAATCATTGTCTGAATTTTACGAGGCATTCCATTTCCGGGAGTTCGTAAGAGAACCGTACTTAGATCTTAACTTTGGTAGTAGAACGTCGATCTAGAAAGAGTGGCGAAGTAGGAAGAGAGAAGGGGAGGGGGGGGGAGAGGAGTGGGAAGGACGAGGGATGAGAGGGGAGGGATAGGCAGGGGTGGGGGACACGGATAGTCAAGAGGGAGGAAGAGGGAGGCGGATAGCCCTTGGAAGGTGAGGGAGAGAGGCAGGAAGGCAAAAGGAAGAGAGAGGAGGAAGAAGATAGAAGCAGAGAGGAGAGAGAGGGGAAGGGAAGGGAAGGGGGGGCGTGGGTCGAGGCAAACGATACACATCATGAGTCTTAGACGAGTGAAAATGAAGCCTCGAGTTAATGGTCTCGTATAATGGTGAGGCGAACTGAAACACTGAAACGAGTCTTCAGGTTAATGGATCTTTCCTTGACGATCAGATGATGATAGAGTGAAAGAAGGATGTGAATGAAGATGAAATAATGATTGAAATAAGATGGTTGAAACTAATGAGAGATGAAACATGAAGCAAGGTTGAAACACTTACGAAACGAAACGAGAATAAGACAAAAATAAAACAGATGCGAAGCGCGAATGAGACAAGAATGAAACATGACTGAAAGAAGGACGAAAGAAGGATACCCCCCCCCCCTACCCGCCCCCCCCCCTAACACCCCCCCCCCCCCAACAAAAAATGCTATAAAAGAAAATTAAAGAAAAACACAGAACATTTTAGAGACATAAACATCTCTCTCTCTCTCTCTCTCTCTCTCTCTCTCTCTCTCTCTCTCTCTCTCTCTCTCTCTCTCTCCCCGACCAAACACCGGTGCCGATGTGCCAGCAAACGGAGTAAAGCAATGAAAACGCCACTTTATTGAACCATCAAACACACCATGATAACGCCAGAGGACGCAGCCAGGTTGTAAAACAGGTGGAAATAGTCAAGTTTTATTTCATTCTTCTTCTTCTTCTTCTTCTTCTTCTTCTTCTTCTTCTTCTTCTTCTTCTTCTTCTTCTTCTTTGATCCAACAAGATGCTTCCTGCGAACAGTACCATGAGTTCATCTTCTTCTCACCCCAATACCATGACACACACACACACACACACACACACACACACTCACTGGGTATCGAGTCAGTGAGGGAGAAACATCATGAACGTTCAGTTGACAGCTGATGAAACGTTTTAGTGGGAATAATCGAAGTATTTACCCTCATATTCACGAGTAAAATATAATCAGATATATTTTTTTCCATATATATTAAGAGGCAGAGGATCTTTCGAGCTATGAATATATGTGTGTTCTTGAAAGTGACTCCCGTAAGGCTGACAGACCGGTCGGGACGGTGTATAGAAGACAGTGTGGCTAGTACTGCTCTCAACATTTGTTTTTCTATCAAATTACTCGCCCATTCACAGACGGATGGACTTGGGGTTCCTGGAGCTAACGATCCTTAGGAGAGGAACCGAGTGCTGTCCCCACTGCACCCCAATAGACACATTTTCAATGATAAAATTATTATTATATTGTTTTCATACAAAATAATCCTTTAGAGAGCAATGGGTTTCTCTCACCTGAATAAAATAATTTTGAATTAGCCAGAGTAAAATACCTTAAGTGTGGGGCCGTACTCTATAGGCTTAAGAGACATGAGGTATATTTCACTCATAGACACTTTCAATATAAATCACATAAGTAACTCCTATTGACATTAAAAATCCTAGGAGGTTTTAATCAAGCTGCCAAAAGAACATCTTAATGGGAACAGCGTCACAATCACAGTCTCCTAAACACTTGCAAAAGACACAAAAACCCGCATTTTATTCCCAACAGACAGGAAGAGTTATAAGAGTGCTTTTGTCTTAGCGTTTGTATTGTATAACGACGCCATGAGTGACAGGACTGTGTTACTCATCGTCCTTAAGCTGACACAATGGATGACGCAACACAAAAGAAAAATTCATTATCGGACGAAAAATGGAAAGTAATTAGAAAAAATGAAACGTGGATGAAACATGGGTGAAACATGGGTGAAACACTGACGAAACAAGGTTAAAAAGTGGGCTAAGCTACGGTGAAACTCAAACCAGGTTCAAATGTGAATGAAACAAAGATCAAATATGGGTGAAACACGGACGAAGTGAATGTTGAAACAGAGATAAAACAAGTTGAAACACACACACACACACACACACACACACACACACACACACACACACACACACGAAATTCCACATAATATATCCACAAACACAAACTAGGTAAAGATTTTTTTTATTACGAAACAAACACTACGATAAAAAAAATATATATCCGACCTTCACAAAAACATAAGAAATTTAGCATATTTTTATTCAACAGAAAGAATCGAATAACTTTTTCTTTGCAAGAGAGACCATTAAAAAAAATTTGCATACCGAATATTTCATCCATTTCCATAAAACGCCTAAGAGGTGTTCCTTAAGTTACCGACGCGCGATGGTTGGAGGAAAATGGCAGACACTGTTTCTATTTTAATGTTAGCCAGAAGAATATTAACCCCTTGATTAAAATGACGAGTGTGCTGACTTAAGGCATCATGCTGAAAGAGTTTAGGCAATATACTCAAAGGGTTAAGGGATCGTACGCAAGGGGTTAAAATATCGTATACAAGGGGTTTAGATTACGTACTCAAAGGGGTTAAGGCATCGTACTAAAGGGATTAAGGTATTGTACTCAAGGGGTTAAGACATCGTATTCAAGGAGTTAAGTCATATTCAAGGGGTTAAGTCATACTCAAGGGGTTAAGTCATACTCAAGGGGTTAAGTCATCATACTCAATACTAAGACATTTTATTCAAAGGGTTAAGTCAGGTGGAGTGAGGTGAAGGTTGACTATGGTAGAATGAGATGGAAGTGGAGAAGTGGAGTGAGCACAAGAAAAGAGTGTAAAATATACATCATAATAAGTATGTTTTTATTATCATACAAGACAAAAAAAAAAGTATTTGTCCTTTTTTTCAACACTGTAAAAACAAAACAT
Organism: Homarus gammarus; assembly: GCA_958450375.1. Classification (NCBI taxonomy): domain Eukaryota; kingdom Metazoa; phylum Arthropoda; class Malacostraca; order Decapoda; family Nephropidae; genus Homarus; species Homarus gammarus. The sequence continues at coordinate 786,333 of CAUDMG010002087.1, read as the reverse complement.
CACACGAATAATATAACACAGATTTGAACCACCAAAGAGATTGTTGAAGAGATTGTGGGAAGAACTATTTTGTTTCATGTTTGTATGTGTGTGTATCTGTCTGTCTGTTTTTTTTCATAAGTATTGATTTTTTTGTCATTTTTGTCTGTATTTTGTTATTTTTTCGTGTGTTTTTTTTCGTTTGTGTTTTTCTTTTATGTTTTTATGTGTATGTGTTCTGTGTGGGGCTTTTCTCGCTTTAATGTGTTTGCCTGTGTGTTATTTTGTATCACCAACAGTAAAAAAAAAACACCCAAAATACTGCTTGTTCTGAATACATCACTACCGAATAACTAACAGGCTTTTTAAACAACTGAGTATATAAATGGCTCCCCCCAACGCTTTAGGTTTCAGAGTCGACGACAAATTATCTTTTACAGAAAATCAACTGAACTCTTCCCTAAGCTGTAAACCTTTTAAAACTATTACCTGATATTATACTCATTTTATTATATATTTTTTTTTATATTGTTGAAAAAAACAAACAATTTCCTTAATTTGTTTTTATTCAATTTTGTTTTTCTGGGATATTGAGTAGTTTCCATCATAAGTAGTTTCCTTCCTTCCTTCCTTCCCACCAAGAACCCCCCCCCCCCCCCCCCAAAAAAAAAGAGAGAAGAGACGCTTCGAATTTATACTTTGAACCGAGGTGCCGACAGGAGGAAGTTTTCCCTCCCGACGAAAGGAGGTAAAACCGAGCGCCCGACGGTCTTGAGTCATCCATCAAGTGTCGGAAGAAGACAGAGAGAGAGAGAAAAAAAAAGGAAGTAAAAAGTAGCTCTTGATAATCCCAACGAAGCTGAAATTCTTCTCCGTAAAGTGGCAAGAGAGAGGGACTGAGGTTCTTCCTATTCTTTTTAAGTACTCGCGCGTTCGTCTTGGTTCGATACTCCTGCCGATACTCCTGCCGATACTCCTGCCTCTGTCTCTACTCCTGCCTCTGTCTCTTCTAGTGCCTCTACTCCTGTCGCTACTCCTTCTTCTGCTTCTGTCTCTACTCCTGTCTCTGTCCCTTCTACTGCTTCTCTTCCTGCCTCTGCTACTGCCTTTACCTCTGCTTCTGCCTTTGTTACTACCTCTACTCCTGCCTCTGCTCCTGCCTCTACTCTTGCCTCTACTCCTGCCTCTACTCCTGCCTCTGCTCCTGCCTCTACTCCTGCCTCTACTCCTGCCTCTGCTCTTGCCTCTACTCCTGCCTCTGCTCTTGCCTCTACTCCTGCCTCTACTCCTGCCTCTGCTCTTGCCTCTACTGCTGCCTCTACTCCTGCCTCTGCTCTTGTCTCTTCTCCTGCCTCTGCTCCTGCCTCTGCCCCTGCCTCTACTCTTGCCTCTACTCCTGCCTCTGCTCTTGCCTCTACTCCTGCCTCTGCTCTTGCCTCTACTCCTGCCTCTACTCCTGCCTCTGCTCTTGCCTCTTCTCCTGCCTCTGCTCTTGCCTCTACTCCTGCCTCTACTCCTGCTGCTGCCACCCCACCCTGACCACACATGATTTCCTTCCCTCCTCACACAGATTCCTCCTGTTGCTTTTGTTGATGTTTTGTCTAGTTGTTGTACACACACACACACACACACACACACACACACACACACACACACACACACCACCCCACCTTCAAGACAGAATGGTTTAAGTCTTCTTTACTTCCCGACAAACAGTGAACAAGATTTAGCCATCAGCTGTGTGTCTGAGTGAGCTGATACGAATAGTTCTCTCAGTCGGTGAGTTAGTTTGTGACTCACGTTAGGTTAGGTTAGGTTTGCTTAGGTTAGGTTAGATTAATATGTCAGTTAGTCTCTTATTTACTCAGTCAAGCTATCAGTCAGTTAATCAGTCAAATAGTTAATCAGTCTGGTAGATAGTTAAAAAAAAAATGATGATTTAGCTTAAAAAAATATAAATAAAAACACACACGCTCTCACCTTCCATACTCTTACCTGTCCACAGCACTGATTACTCTCCCCCCAACCTTACCTGTGTTGACCCTACCGACCCCTTTGTTTATTTTTGTCTACTACCCCCCTACCACACCTACTTTACTCTCTCTCTCTCTCTCTCTCTCTCTCTCGCATTTATTTATTTCTTCTTTGTTTTCTTCTCACTCTTCCTTCTCTTCTTTCTCGTTCGTCTCCCTCTTCCATTTTCCTTCTATCCTCTCCCCTCCTCCTCCTCCTTTCTTCCTTCTTCCTATAGTGTTCCTCCACTTTCCTTTTCTTTCATTCCTTCCTCTTCGCATTATTTGAGTTTTCTTTTTTTCCCTAACTTCCTTCCTCCCTTTTACTCTCCCTCCCTTCTCTCCTATTTCTCTCTCTTCCTACTGTTTTATCTCCGTTGACTTTCCTCTCTCCCCTTCTTCTTCCCTCCTCTTTCTTCCCCTTCGTTTTTCCCCCTTTCCTTCCTTCCTCCTTCCTTCTCTTCGTCCTCCCTTTTCATTCCCTCCTTCCTCATCTTCGTTCTCTTTACCCTTGTCTTTCTCTCCTTCCTTCTCTCTTTCCCCTTTCCTCCCCTCCTTCCCCTCTTCGTCGTCTTTCCTCTTGTTTATTCCCTTCCCTTCCTCTCCTGTATCCTTTCATTTTTGTGTCTCTACTTTATCATGCTAATTTATTTCACTTAGTCTTTCCTTCTATCTTCCCCTTCTCTCTTCCCTCTTTTAATCTTCTTCTTTTATTCTCTCTTCCTTCCGTCTCTTTTCCTCTCCTCTGTAGTTTCCCTTTTTCCTCTCCCCTCTCCCTCCTTTCCCTCCTCTTTCTCCCCTTTTCCTCTCCACTCTTCCTCCCTCCTCTCTGTTTCTTTACACTCTATCTTTCCCCCTTTTCCCTCCCTTTTCTCTCTCCCTCTTCCCTATTTCTTCTCTCTTCTCCCTCCCTTTCTCCCTTCCAACTCTCCCTTGGTTCTTTTCCCCCCATTTCTTCTTTCCCCTTACCCATCTTCCCTCCCTCTTCTCCCCTCTTCCTGCTCCCCTCAACCTCACGCAGGGCAGGTCATCAGGACTTATGGGGGGGGGGGGGAGGGTGTTGCCAGTACTCAGGTGTTTTTCCCCAAAGTACCCTCAAGAGCCACCCGCAGGCAGGTAGTGTGAAATGTTGTCTGATTACCTGTCTTACTCTCTCTCTCTCTCTCTCTCTCTCTCTCTCTCTCTCTCTCTCTCTCTCTCTCTCTCTCTCTCTCTCTCTCTCTCGCCTTACCAGTAATACCTAGTTTTATCTCCTCCCCTTTCCACTCTCATTTACATCCTCTTCTTCCCTTTTTTTTCTGTTTTTCTCATTTCTCCCTTCCCCTTTCCCCTCCTACACCCCTCTCTACTTTGCTTCCCTCTGTTTCTCTCCCTTCCATTCTATTATATTTTTATCCCCTCTTCTCTCCTGTCCTTCCCTCCCTTTCCTTCCTTCCTGTTTATTTTTCCTGTTCTTTCTACGTGATTTTATCTCTCGTCCACCATTCTTCCTCTTCTTCCTTCTTCTTCCCTCCACTCCCCTTCACCTTCGTTCCCATATCTCACCTCTAGTTATCCCTCCCTCTCCTTCCCTGTCCTCCACTTCCCCTTTTCTCACCTCCTCTTTCTTCTACCTCTTTACACTCCACTCCCCTTCTTTAACTTGCCTCCCCTTATCTCTCCCTGTCTTCCCCACTCCTCTATCTTCCATCTAGACATCATCTATCTCTCTGACATCATCTCTTATCGCTCTTATCTCTGTCTCAAAACAACAGTGACATCAACGACCTCATCCCAGTGTTATCTTAGCTCTGTTTGACCAGCATAGAGACATCTCCTATCTCAATAAATTTTATCTCTCCTCTCCTCCTCCTCCTCCTCCTCCTCCTCGCTTCAGCCCACGAGACAGTTGTTGACAAGGTGGGCGGGGCTGCAAATGGGCGGAGTTTGTGTGGAGATGGGCGTGGTCTCAAATTGGAGATATTGGTATCAGTTTTGAGCGTCATTGTGGGTGGTGGAGGGTTTTGGTAACACTGATGGGAGAGAAATTGACGTATATTTTTTGCATGATGGTATGTGGTAACACGGTAGACGTGAGGATGTAGGTATTGGTAACACTGTGTTGGGCGAAGGTGTGAAATTATTTTGAACTTTATTTTTATCTTGTTCGCCACTGATCGCCTCGTTAGCCGCTCTGGGGAAAATTTGAGGTTTGATTGCATGTTGGTATTGGTATCACTGTTGAGTGTGGTTGTGGCGGTGAGACTTTTGGTATCACTGCTCAAGGAAATTAAGTTCAGGTCATCTGTGATAATGTTTGGTATTACTGAAAAAGTAAATGTGGTATTGAATTATAGACATTGGTATCACTGTTTAATGCGTTAGGTATGGTAGTGGCATTAAAGATCTCGTATCACTGCGAGATATATGTAAAATGAGAGTTGGTATCACTGAAAAACCCAGATGCAATCGAATACTTGAGGAATTGGTATCACTTTTTGGAGGGATAAAGATGAAACCAAAAAAGACTTGGTATTCACTGCAACCGTGACTTTGAGTTCAGTAAAGTGGATCTGGCAATAATGTTTCAACTAGGTATGGGGTATGTCTAAATATATAAGGGTTTGGTATCACTGTTCGTATGGGAGGGTATGAGAACACTATTGGTATCACTGTTATTATGAAGGGGGGGGGAGTGGTATGAGGGATCCGGCATCACTGTTTAGAGGGATTTGACAGAGAGAGAGAGAGAGATTGGCATCACTGTCTGGTCAATACATTGGCCCTAAACAAACACGCCCTTCCTCCCCTCCCCCTTCCCCCTCCTCCCTCCCCTCCCCCCTTACCCCTCCTCCCTCCCCTTCCTACCCCTTACCCCTCTTTCGTCCCCATCCCCCTTCCCCTCCCTCACCTTCTCCCCCTCCCCTTCCCCCATCCTCCCTCACTTCTCCCATCCTCCCTCACTTCTCCCCCTCTTCCCCTTCTTTCCCCCCCCCTCCCCCTCTTTCATCTTCTCCCTTCACTCCCCTCGTCATTCCCCCATCTCCCCTCTCCATCCCTCCCTTTCTCTCCCCCTTTCCCCTCTCAAAGTTTTCTCATATGATTTCCAATGCAGTATTTAAATCACAAGTACACCATTGATGCCTGTGTGTGCCGAGTCAATATTGCCCAGTGATATATATTGATGTCACTTTTTATTGCAATACTCAAGAGGAAGGAAGAGGAGGGAGGGGGGGGGGGGAGCAACTTTACCCCTTCATTTACCCCTCCCTTTCACCCTCTCTTCTCCCTTCCTTCCCTTTCAACTCCAATTTTTTATCTCCCTCTATTTTCCCCATACGTACTTCTTCTCCCTTCCCCCTCTCATTACCCCCCCCCTCTCCTTATTTTTTATCTTCCCCTCTCTCCCTCCCTCCCGTCATCTGCCATCCCTCTGTTTACCTCCCTCTATCATTTTTTATCCCCTACATTTCTTTTCTCCACCCATCTCTCCCTCTCCCTTTCTCTTTCTCCCCTTCTCTCCCTCCCATTATTCTCCCCCTCTTTATTCCCCCTCTCCAACCCCCCTCCCCACCATAACTCTGTATCGGAAATGAGGACAAATCTATTAATATTTTCCCCACTCCTCTAGTTGTCAAGTGCCCCCCACATCAAAGGACCACACCACTGGACTAACACGAGTACCAGCAGGTTGATAATGTGATGTTATGTGATACGGAACCATCGAATGTGATTTTATTTAACATTATGTTGTACTGTGTCGAGGTGGGGTTTTTTTGTTAGTGCTACTACTACTACTACTACTACTACTACTACTACTACTACTACTACTACTACTACTACTACTACTACTACTAATAATAATAATAATAATAATAATAACAACACAACAACAACAACAATAATAATAAAATCAACAACAATAATAATAACAATAACAACAATAACATTACAACAGGTTACTGGACTAATTACACATAACATAATGACCCAGAAGAGACGAAGGTCGAAAAAATTCTTGAGAAAAGAAAATATTGTCATAACGAAGCCAAGAGCTGGAAATTAAGCCTCATTATAGAAATATTAATCACAGAAAAATAGTCAGACACTGAGTCATTTTGCCTTTGACGACGATAATTCAACTCTGTGTGTGTGTGTGTGTGTGTGTGTGTGTGTGTGTGTGTGAGAGAGAGAGAGAGAGAGAGAGAGTGTGTTCTTCTTTATAACCCTTTAATAAATAACCACACAAGCTGGCGAAGGAGCCGAACATCTTGAGTACATAATGAAACAGTATCGAACGAACTTAAATAACCTAAGTCCTGTGATTGAATATTAAATAACACTATTCCAGTGATTTAATATAAACTATGATATCACATTCATGGTAAATAATGACAAATGTGAATAAACGATAATTTTTAAACCACGATCAAATAATTTATATGTGGAATAAATCAGACGGTCACATTATTTAACATTAGTGATGGTCAGGGTGGGTAGGTGGGTCAATGTTGGATGGGGCGGTGTTGTGTGTGTGTTGTTATGGGTGATTATGACTCCTTAAAACACACACACACACACACACACACATCAATTACCACTCTATAATTCGGACAGAGTGTGTGAGGAGAGGGACAAAGCTACACAGTTCGCATTAATGAGAGAATTCGCATTAGCGGAAACATTCTTCTCATGCAAATTTTAATCCCTGAGGTTTGGTATTCACATTGTACGGTAGATTAATGACACGCATGGATACTTACATCATACAAGTGTTATAATGAGTATAATATCTATCTTCTTTATCATTGTATTCAGTGAGTTGGGAGTGACATTGTATCCAGGAATTAATGTATTACTGGCACCAGGACTGTCATTATCTTTTGTGTGACATTGTAAATCTTTTAAATTAAGTTCATTGTTTACTAGAGAGAGAGAGAGAGAGAGAGAGAGAGAGAGAGAGAGAGAGAGAGAGAGAGAGAGAGTGTGTGTGTGTGTGTGTGTGTGTGTGTGTGTGTGTGTGTGTGTGTGTGTGTCCAAATTATCGACCGTGGGATGCAAAGTTCCTTATTAACTATATCTAGATTATTGAACAAATACTCTAATGACATTTTCCATTTTATTTGGAGGGAGGGGAGCAGGATGAAGGTCTCTGTCAGTCAGTCAGAAAAAAGCTGGTATTGAACTACGTAACCCAACCATAGACACACATTATTTATTATCCTTTCTGTACTAAATTTAAATCACATCAAACCAAAATATTCACCCAAAAAAATTTCAAAAAATAAACTCAAAATAATTATTCTCTGGGAACATCACTAGACACCCAGGGTTCGATTCCCAGGGGAGAGAGAGGGGATTATTCTGTGACTTTAACCTATCCTAACCTAACCTAACCTAGTAGGAACGCATACCTCCATAGTGACTGTGTTATGATGCTTCCCACGCGTTTATTGTATTTCAAGAATATAAGTAAAGTTGATTTATATATATACATGAGTTTGGTTACATAGTATACCTCTGGCTCTGTGGCTCAATATACGATCTGAATTTGCATAATTAATCTGTATTGTTGTTGATAGATAATTTGGATTTATATGATGAATTTATATAGTTTTTGATAGATAATTCGGATGTATATAATGTTTCCGGCTAAATTTATATATATACACTTATACAGTATATATATATATATATATATATATATATATATATATATATATATATATATATTATATATATATATATATATATATATATAATATATTATACTATATAAATATTATATATCTATGGTGTTGTTTTCAGATAGATAATTTATATAGATTTATGCTGTTATGTTTAGAAAGGCGATATAGATATACATAATAGATGAGGACGATTATTTTAAAATATATAATCGTAATATATATAAATTATATAGCTATTTGTGTGTAACTATAGATAGAGAGAGAAATAGTTGGATTGAGATAATAGAGTTATATACTGTTGTTGTGCAGGAGATAATATGGATTAACATTAAGTAGCTTTTATGCTGTTTGTAAATCGGGAATATCCATTTTTTTACAGTAATATTTTAAAAGATCATCGTTTGTTTTAATTTACATGATAAACTACGCCCTTTATTTGGGATGTATTATTTGAATTTACATTAATGAGATAAATATTTTGTTAATATATGTTTTAAATTTATACAATAGAAACTCAATTGTTATTTTGCACTTTCAAATTGTATATTGTAATTTGCATAATGGGAAATACTGTAAATCACCTGAATGCTTAAACACCTGAAGCAAGTAAACTAATAAACCGTAATATAATCTTTCTGTAAATATTTTAGAGTTCAATTTACATACTAAAACTGTATTGTTATTTATGAAGGATTTGAGTAATATAGCGATTTAGAACGATAAAACCCTGGCTAGTTTTTTTAAATTAAAACTCCCTCATTACTGAAAACATAATTATAGTAATTATTGGATATTTAAATAACAAGTGTAACATAATCTACTTTCCTTGTCAATCACTACAAACAATGATGTAAAGTTGATGTAAATAATAAGCAAAATATTACTCCCTCTACCTTAACTAAAACTCAACAGGAAAATTTTTGGACTACATCCATACATAATTACATGCATACATACATACATACATACATACATACATACATACATAGAACTATCCCTTTCCCTTTTTGGCACACTCCCCCTCCTCCCCACCACCTCTCCTCTCTTACACCCCCTCCCCCCCCTTCCCCCCACACCCCAAACTCCCCAAAATACAGTAATTTCCACAGCGCTGTCAAAAGTTCCATCGTTTATTTTACTTCTTCAATGAATTTACAGTTTTCAATAATTTCTCTTATGGGGTAGACAATGGCGTGTACCCCCCCCCCCCTAATTCTCCCCTCACCCTATAGCCTCCCCAATCCCCTCCCTCACTCCCCTCCCCTCCTTACCCACTTTCCTATCAACCCATAACCTCCCTCACTCCCCTCCCCCATCGTCACCCAATAGCCTCCCTCACTCCCCTCCCCTCAGGCCCTCATCCTCCCTCCCCTTCCCCTCCCTCATCGTCACCCAATAGCCCCACTCCTCTCCCCTCACCCCCCATCCCCTGCTCCCCATCATCCCATAGCCACCCATTTTAAGCCCTCCGGCCCCCCCCCCCCCCCTCTCATGGCCTGACACGTAAATTTCCATAAAATTCTGAAATACGGTAAATATCAACTCTGGCATGCTAGTGTACGATAATCTCTCAGTGAGGGGAGGGAGCGAGAGCTTAAATGACAATTAATCAAACATCGATTTCGGGTGAGCCAGAGGAGAGGAAGGTGCAGCCCCTCCCCTTTAAAAATGTGTCCCTAGTGGAAGTCAGTAATAGTGTATGGATGGAAGTCAAGTGTGTGTGTGTGTGCGTGTGTGTGTGTGTGTGTGTGTGTGTGTGTGTGGTCACTAATGCGTGTATGTGGAAGTCATCAATGCATAGCTGGACTGTGGAGGCATCCTACCAATCTAATGGCATTTCTCAATAAGTTTCCTAATATGCAAATGATCACATGTTGGCCCCAGGCGTAATCTATTTGCTTAATCGTGTCTGTCGTCACCTGCATAGTATGTATTATACCAATCCTTACTCAGTTTAAGAGGGACTGTGGTGGTAATACAATTATGTGATCAGGATAATTAGTGTTTAACCCAGTGCTTTTGTATATAAACATCGTGCCTGTCAGGACGTCAGGTTAAATAACATTAACCAGGTCCCTAAACATTGTATGGATGTGTTTATTTCTATGGCATATTGGTACAGTCGGCTTCACTTCTACCTGGCACAGTGTCTGCTGCATTTTGTGAAATGTGGCAACTATGTTTGTTTACATCATATTAAAACACCCAGAATGACCCAAAAGAACCTCACAATCGTGGCCAGAGAAACATTCCACTGAGTTACCACATCTCACAAAACGCCCCAGAGACTGTAGCAGGTAGAAATGGAAGTGACTGTACATCTTGTGGAGGTTATTCTCGTTGACTACACCAGCTGGGGTAGAAGGACCCCTGGTGGCTTAAATGAGACGAAGTAGGTGTCCAGCTGTCAGTAGGGCTTATGCTGTTATGGCTTAGTCCCCCCTCCCGCTGGCTCACGGTCAGTTATACGTTATTTATCTGACTGTAGTGAGGATACGAGGGAGTATTTCATTAGCTTTCATCTCCCTATGTATCACACTCACTATGTACAGGGCAGTGAGTACCTATTATATCTTCACTACTGTTCATAATCTGTTCAAAGGTTTATTGTGTGATTAGATACGTTTGTGAGGGATAGTGACAAAGATGAGAATAATTTATATATTTTTTCACATCTCGAATTCAGTTTATGTTCCGACAGTGATATAAGTGTGTAAACAGAAGTATGAGATGTTCTTGAAATATCCCCAACTTTCTTAATTTAGTAGTGAGTTAACTGTTCTGTCTGTAATAGTGTGGGTCTGGTGGCAGTAATCCAAGGGGTCATACTCCGCCCTCTAACAAGATCTACGTCAGGTATTTACTGTAACTTCAGTCAATTAAATGTGGTCTTAGATGATCCAGTAAAGGGGAGAGAAATTGACGGAAGAATCTTCTACAGAATACGCCTTTGATAGTCTTAAAGATTTGTAGGTTATTCCGCCTTTTCTCCCTCCCTCCATCCCTCCCCCCCCCTCTCTCTTAATTAAAGACAGGAGAACGGAGCTAAATAACTCACTTAGTTCATAACACATAAATAGCGGCAAAAATAACGTCAAAATTCCACTCAATTTACACCCAACGTCAGATGCATTCGCTTATTCCCAGTTTCGGTGAGGAAATTTTAATGCAGGAACCTTTAAGATTACAAAACCCTGGTCTCCGAGGATTCCTACAGAGGGGGGGGGGGGGGATAGAGGTTGGGGGGAAGGCATTACCCCTCCCCTATCCCTTCCCTCACCCCCTACCCCCGTCTGGCACGCCCGCTGAGTTTTAAGCAGACAATCCACCAGCATTTTCCACTTTAATTTCTTCACTAACAATGGGCCTTATGCATAAATGTATTCCACGAGGCGCCTTTGTGGCTCCGTGGAGAAAATATGATATATTGTACCGCGGCGTAATGTGGACATCAAGCCCGGGGAACAAAAGGTATTTAAGGGTAATTACCTGTGTATTCAGAGAGGAGGTGGAGTCAATACCTGCTCCCTCACACCCTTCCCCCTCTCTCCCTCTCTCATATTCTTTCCCTCCATTCTCTCTCCCTTCCCTCACTACGTCCCTCTCTCTCTCCCTCCCCCTCTTCTTTCTCCTCCCTCCTTCCCTCTCCCTCTTTTTCCTCCCTTCCTCTCTTCCTCTCCATCCTCCCTCCCTCTCTCTCTCTCTATCCTCCCTCCCTCCTTACTTCTTCCTTTTCCTCTTTCCCTCCCTCACTCCCTCCCTCCCTCCAGACCTTCATTACCACCTGAGCCAAAGCGTTCATAGGTACTCCTTATCTGCCAATTATAAGATGGTCACTGTTACTGTGTCTAGTTTACTCAGGTGCGTCGCTCTAATTAACTTCTTGCGCACCTGTCATTACGTACCTCTGATCACCCTCACGATTTTTTTTACATCTTTTGTGGAGTATAGTTGTGTATTATATGTTGTATGTTTGTGTATGTAGTTAGGTTCTTTTTGGTGTATTTTAATTCGTTTGTATTATGTTTTATTGATGTAATCTTGGGGAGAGCAACACACACATCGTACACAACAGCCACAGCAACACACACACACACACACACACACACACACACACACACACACACACCGCCGACCAAACCCCAAGACGTGATTACTATAATTAAATGTTTCAGAAGGGGTGAACATTATCCCTAATTTCCAAAGGGGGATGGCGTATTTTCCTAGGGAGAGAGAGAGAGAGAGAGAGAGAGAGAGAGATATTTAATATCATCTTCACCCCGGCTTGTGTGAGGTGAATATTAATATTATTTGGGACTTTATTTCTCCCTTAGGCGGGGTGTTGGGGAGGGGAGGATGGGGGAGGAGAGAGTAGGGGGAATGGAGGGGGGGAGGGTGGAGGGGAGAGGATGGGGAGGAGTAGTGGGCCACCAACGGTATTTTTGCGATCATGGCGCTGGGGAGGAATATTGTGAGTGGACGGTGAGGCACCAGACACCTTATGTTTTATGTAGAGAGCAACACACACCACCACTACTACCACTACTACTACTACCAGTACTACTACCACCACTACTGCTACCACCACTACTGCTACCACCACTACTGCTACCACTACCACTACTACCAGTACTACTACCACCACCATTACTGCTACCACTACCACCACTGCCACTACCACTACTACCACCATTACTCCTACCACTACTACTACCACCACCACTACCACTGCTACCACCACTACCACCACTACTACGTGGCCTCCAGTCTCCCCCAATAGCCACACCTTCGCCGCCATTTTATTACCTTAATATTAATTATCCTAATGCATAAGTAACTATCCTATCTGTGTTGAATTAGTTGAGCCCCAGGTCTATGCGGCATTCAGTGACTGTAGCCTCATAGTCAATATCTGCAGCTGTTGTCGGCTTTGGGGCAGAAGCCCTCGTTCCCCTGAGGCAAAGCAAAGCCGACTGAAGGAGAGAAAAAGGCAGTCGACATCTCAACCAGGCTGTAACGAAACTTCTGGGCTGCTGCTTCTGTTCGGAGATCACCTCCGCGAGTCTGGCGTAGAAACATCTTGCACTTGGTCCCATCCCCTCAGAGGTTGTGAACACTAGAGGAGTGAAGCTGCCTTGATCAACGTTCTGAATTCTCTCCCCATATGCCCTTATTTTGTCGTTCTCGTTCCTCCTGTGTGCAGCACCGAGAGTTAAGTTACGGTAACATGCGGCCATGGGATCAAAAATCCTGATGTCGAAGAAGGCTCGCTGTCCCCGCGTCCTGAATCCTCGAGCACTGACGTCCACACGGGCTTCGTTGGATGTGTTTGAAGTCCTATGTTGGAAAGTCTCACCGTCCAATGGAAGAAGGGTCGGTTCTACCATGACGTCACGGCATATTTCCTTCAACATATTTGCTGTGAGATCCCTTACTTCGTCATGCCTCATGCTACTACTACTACTACTACTTTTTTTTTGAACGTGGCCTCCAGCCTCCCCAATAGCCACACCTACTACTACTACTACTGCTATACCTTAAATATTTAAACATTTTGCCATATAATTCCACCCTACTTTAAATATTCCCCACCTTTTCCTTTATACTGACTCATATTTTCCTTAAAATTTCCTATTTATACCTTAAAACTTCCCCCGCATCTTTCTTAAACTTCCCTGTCTTTTCTTTAGAATTTCCCCCACCTACACCTTCCACCATTACCTTCAACGTCCACACCTTCCCTATTCCCAACTTCTTTTTTCTTGTATTTCTCTTCCCCAAAGTCCCTCCCATCTTCTCTATTCTTCCCTCTCTTTATCTATCTCTCCCTTTCCTTCCCCTCTCCCCATCTCTTCAAATCATATACCAAAAGGCTGGGTGGGACGGGGACTTTTCGTACACTCTCTTCCTCTTCCTTTCTCTCCCCTCTCACATTCTCATCCTTCTCCCCCTCTCCTTCTCACCCCTTTCTCTTTCTACCTCTTCTACCTCCATCTCTCTCTCCCTCTCCCCTCCTTCTACCTCTCACGCCATCTCCCCAGATCATATGATGGGGGGAAGGGGGAGGAGCGCTGGTAGGGTCTGTTTCTATATTACAGGTAAGACTGGCCGACCGTGATTAAAGGTGAGGGTTGCTAACAATATATCTTGCCCAGGTACTAGAGGGGTGCTGGGAGTTAGTATAGCATGTTCTTGACTGGACACGACCAAGATAGATCTAGTCTAGTCTAATCTAATCTAATCTAATCTAATCTAATCTAACCTCAACAGTGTCAATAAATGAGAGAGAGAGCCAATAGGTTAAAGGTCAAATCTCGGTTTATTTGAGAAGGTCAACCTGGGTGGGTAGGGAGGTGACATTACCCTCGAGTGCAGTGTATTAGGCAGGAACACACACACACTCTCTCTCTCTCTCTCTCTCTCTCTCTCTCTCTCTCTCTCTCTCTCTCTCTCTCTCTCTCTCTCTCTCTCTCTCTCTCTCTCTCTCTCCTACCCTCTCTTTCGGGCCGTCTGTCTGTTTGTGTGACGAGGAAGAGGTCGGATTTGATGTGGAACGGCCAAATGGTATTCAGTAATATCCTCCATTGGGGTGTCGGCTGTCATGGTTCGAGAGGAGGGATGGGGGGAGTGGCAGATTGGGGAGTAAGGAAGAGGGTGGATTGGGGGTGATGGAGGGGGTATTGGGAATGATGGAGGGGTATTGGGGGTTATGGAGGGTGGTATTGTGGGTGATGGAGGTGGTATTGGGGGAGGATGGAGGGGGTATTGGGGATTGGGGGTTGTCTTCCCTCCTCCAATCACCACTGTCTCGTACTTGACTCCCAGCCCTCAACGTCCTCGACACGCCACTGTTGACAGATTCACAGCTGTCTGTCTGATGAACGGCCGGCCGGGGATAGTCTGGCTTGTGGCCTGTAGTGATGATAGGGTGAGAGAGAGAGAGAGAGAGAGAGAGAGAGAGAGAGAGAGAGAGAGAGAGAGAGAGAGAGAGGTGTTGTGTGTGTAATAATAATAATAATAATAATAATAATAATAAACGATTTATTAATAGAGTTGCAGCCGATGGCTGAAAATATACAAACTTACATGTGATTTAGACATAATAATATACGTTCAATACATTTACAGGGCTGTACAGTACATAAATCAGGAGCTGTTTAATATTTTAACAATAGCTGGGATGGTACTACTCTTATATCTATCAGTGCGGGCTCTTATGGGCTGAATTTTGTTGTAGTGGCGGACTGCGCGAGGTGGCGGGGGACTGCCAGTGGCAGTAGGTGGCGATGACGAGGATGGTGCAGTAGTCCACTACTAAACCCTGTTAGTGCGTTGTGGTGAAAGTCACTGATGGATGGCATTTCCAGGGTGGAGAGAGCGTTGTTGTAGCCGGAGTATTCTGCGCCGAGCATGATTCTGCAGGCCCTTTTCTGTACCTTCTCTAGCTGACGTTGTTGGGTGGAGTTGAGAGAAGACGACCAGGCTGGTGACGCATACGTTAATTTGGGGAGAATAAATGCGTTGTAGATAGTCCTCAGCTCTGTGTGTGTGTGCGTGTGTATAGAGAGAGAGAGAGAGAGAGAGAGAGAGAGAGAGAGAGAGAGAGAATAATAATAATTAACGGTTTATTGAAAGAGCTTGGCAGCCAGAAAGCTGAAAATATACAGTTACATATTTGGGGAATGGGTTACGAATTACAAATAATATACAAGTAATATAAGTGATACAAATAAGATATATAATAACTAGATGGGGAAAAGCTCAAACTACAGTGCATTTCAACATAGTGACAGTGCAAGGAGTAGTGTTTATTGGGAGTGAATACACTGGTTTATTACAAGTTATTGATAATTTTTACAATGGTTGGGACTGGGCTGTTCTTATAGCGATCAGTTCGTGCACGTATGGGCTGGATGCGGTTGTGGTGTCGAACAGCAATTCTCGGGCTAGGGATCTCAGGTGGTAGTAGGAGCCGGTGTCGAGGATGGTGTAGAAGCTTCTTACCAAATTTGCAGATGAGGTCGTGGTGATGGTCAGTGAGAGTCGAAAAGGTCAGTGTGTTGAGCGCTTCTTGATATGTGGAGTAGGAAGGGGAGAGAATAATCTTGCATGCCCTCTTTTGCACTTTTTCTAGGTGTTTACGTTGTGTGGCATTTAGGGAGGAAGACCAGGTGGGGGAGGCATAGGTGAGCTTGGGAAGTATGAATGTTGTGTAAACACTGAGGAGCTCGTGTGTGTGTGTGTGTGGTAGGGAGAAAGATAGAAAGAGAGAGAAAGTAAAAGTTAGATGAATAAATAATGAAAGAATAACGAACTGAAAGACAGACAAAGGGAACGATGAGATAAATAAACAAAAGGATACAATAAAAGAATAACCCCTCCCTCACCCTCACCCCCTCACCCTCACCCCCTCACCCTCACCCTCACCCCCTCACCCGCCCCTCACTCCCCCCTCCTCACAGCCGCAGACCAGAGAGTGTTGTAATCATACATCTTAAATCTTAACCTTTTATAATCGAACACGCAATATATCCCCGAATATCCTCATGAAGTCCAGTGTGTGTGTGTGTGTGTGTGTGTGTGTGTGTGTGTGTGTAATATGCTGTGAATTTAACAGTTATGAGGATAATTCTGTAATATCTCTTGAACTCACACAGGCAACCTGGAAAATAGTTCCCAACTTATATTACCTGATCATTAAACACCTTTACGCTACCTGGGGGGTGGTGCAGGTTAGGTTAGGTCAGGTCAGGTTAAGTTAGGATAGCAAGAAAGTGGATAATCTTCAGATGAACCAAAAAACATTACACAGGAACCACTTCTACCTCCAACTGATATCATAAATTTTGATTAATGTGTGAACCTGAGAGAGCACAGAGGCCCTAAATCCTGGCAGTGTAAACTCACAGTAAACTATGGACTATTGAAGCTGGTTTACCCTGGCTGGGTTTGTTTGGTTCTTGGTTGAGTAGGCAGCTTCCCCCTTGCCTCAACACTCACCCCTTTGTTGTCTCTTCCCACATCTGTCTTGCTCGGCAAACATCTCCCTCTCCACTTCCTACCTCCTCTTCCTCTCTCTTCTCTTCTCCGCTTCATCACCTCCTCTCTCTCTCTCTCTCTCTCTCTCTCTCTCTCTCTCTCTCTCTCTCTCTCTCTCTCTCTACTCGTATAGCCTTTAGTAAGCCTTCTCACCTCTCTAGTCCAGGAGCTCCCTACTACGTAACCCATGCTCTCCTCCACACACAACCCACGCTCTTCCCCATATATAACCCACCCTCTTCCCCATATATAACCCACACTCCCCCATGGTTCATACAGCCCGTGATGCCTTGTGTTTGCATGTCAGTTTAGAAGAGTGATGGCCCATTAAAAACAAGAACTTAGTGTCACTCACACGTGTTTGTTTTATAAAGATATTGACCAACTTAGAATCTATCCTGCTCATTTATACCTTGTTTTACTCTCCCTATTGTCTGGGTCAGAAATACCTCGAGTTTCTATTGTCATATGAAGCGACGTGCAGGTTGGTCACCACACACACGGTAGACAGTTTTGGGTGTTGGGGGTTAATGGAGAGAGAGAAATGGGTGAGTGAGGGAAGAAGAGAGAGAGAGAGAGAGAGAGAGAGAGAGAGAGAGAGAGAGAGAGAAATGGGTGAGTGAAGGAAGAAGAGAGAGAGAGAGAAATGGGTGAGTGAGGGAAGAAGAGAGAGAGAGAGAGAGAGAGAGAGAGAGAGGGGGGGGTGGGGGGAGGAAAGTGTGTGTGTTTGTGTGTGTGTGTGTGAATGTTTGGGCGTATATAAGGAGAGCCACAAGATAAATAGTGTTATTAAGGCGTCGTTCTTCTTTGGAAAAATATATATTCCCTTCAATTACTATCGCCTGAAGAAACAGTTGACAAATACCGCGCTATAGTGGAGTCCTTCCTGGGAAAAATATACCATTCAATTACTCCCACTGCCTCCTCAAATAGTCTTTGACAAACACAGTGTCACAAGCAGTGGTGGGAAATGTGTCAAGTTGCGTTCTCCCTCGAGCACACGGAACAAATTCAACTGTCAGGGTCCAGGCCGCTCCCACTTAACCCAACCTCGCTTATCGTGGGAAAGTCGTAAGATTTTTCCTTCAGGGGGAATTTTTTTTTAAGAATTACCAAACCAAACCTGTCCTGAAGTAATTTAGGTTTGGGAACTTTAGGGAGTTTTCCAAAGTGTAGGTAGGGGGTAGGGGTGGAGGGAGAGTTGGAGGGAAGGGGGAAGTGGTTAACTATTATTACAAGTTGTATTCGTAAGTGTATCAGGTGTTTGTGTCTCTTAAAGGTCACCTGTTGTTGAATCTCTCTTAATTTAATTGGTCTATCTTGTGTCCTTGTTTATTCTCCTTCTCATTAGGTCTTTTTTTTTTAATGTTTCTTTATTCATTATTCTTATTCGCTGTTTTCTTTAGTTATCTGTATCCATTTATCTGAACCATTCTTATAAATTCACTATTTCCTCCTCCCTCGTCTAGCTTCTTATATCTGTCTATATCATTCAGGCGTCTGTCACTTCACCTTCAGACAGACAGAAAGGCAGACATCTCAAGGACACACCCAGAAATAACTTCATCTCTTACACACACAAAAAAAACTCTGGTACGACAGTTGAACTAGATGCTGCTGAGTCTGGGAGGTGCATGTAGGAGAAGGTCGAAGGTCAGGAGGCGAGAGATGGGTCAGGATATACGTAGAAGTAGGTACAGTTAACTACGAAAGTCTTCAGTTCACCTCCCTCCCTTCCCCACCCTGAATCATGAACCCCCGATGGATTCAGTGAGATTCATGAATCCGAAGCATATATGGATAGGATAATAAATCAGTCTACTGCTTCGTGATTCAGACTCATGAATCCGAAGTATTAATGGACAGGATACTGTATCAGTTCACAAGTCTGAATCTCTCGGGGGTTCGTGGTTCAGAGGGAGTGTCGAACTGAGGACTTATTATTAACTATACTTTTTCAATATTATGATAATGACTAAGATAAGTTTATAGATCAACTAATTGTTTGCTCTTTAGTCTTCTGGGGCGACGGAGCTGAAATCCCTGACCATAGTTGTGTCGTGAGAAGCTTAAAAGTTATTGATTGGTTTTCTAGACGCTCACTTCCACCCGATTCTGTAAATACTAACCCCTACACCACACACTTGAAGACTTTATCTGTTGCAGGGGAGTAATACATTATAACATCACTATACAAGACAAAGATCAAGTGTTATACCATCAGTTACCATCACAACTTATTATGAAAAGAGAGTTACTAAAGATGAAACAATTGTCTGTGACTCACACTGCCACCACCATGATGAGCTGAGTGTTGTGTTTTTGTAAGAATGTTCGTGTATTGTTTGTTTACCTTTGTTGTGGTGTTGACGTCACTGCTTTCATCTCTTGTTTTCATCTAAGTGTTGGTTATTTTTTTTTTTTTTTTGGGGGGGGGGGGGGTGAGTAGTGTTGTATTATAAGTATTCATTGTTATTATTGTTATTGTTGTTGTTAATGACAACAAAAACTTTGTTGACCAGTGTTATTATTATTATTATTATTATTATTATTATTAATATTATTATTATTATTATTATTATTATTATTATTATTATTATTATTATTATTATTATTATTGTTGTTGTTGTTGTTGACTTCAACCTTATTACTATACTATAAAGTTTGCTAAAATATATTGTAACTTCAATTTATATATTTCAATCAACCATCACCTTCTCTCTTAGTTCAGTTCTGGTATGTGTGTCTGTGTGTCTGTGTGTCTGTCTTCGTTTCCTTGTTAACTGCGACCTCCATAAATCCAACGCCTGGATATTCAAAGACTCGTAAGTTACTTTTGTTTCCTAGTTCCGGATGTTCAAAGACTCGTACGTTACTTTTGTTTCCAAGTTCCGGATGCTCAAAGATTCGTACGTTACTTTTGTTTCCTAGTTCCGGATGTTCAAAGACTCGTAAGTTACTTTGTCTCTCCCCCATAACTGAGGAAGTAACTGTTCATTTAACTCGTTCCGTATAATCTTCCTTAACGGGTTAAACCATCATCTTCAAAGGGGTAAGTCATAATGATCAAAGGATTAAATCATCATCACCAAAGGGTTAAAGCATCACCACCAAAGGGTTACAGCATCATCATCATCATCATCATCACCATCACCATCATCATCATCACCATCATCATCATCCTCATTAAAGGATTAAAACATCATCGTCAAAGTATTATATCGAAACAGTTAAGACCATCCTCACGTCTTCACTCCTTGGCGGTGCAAAAAAAAAAAAAAAATGTACAAACCTCTGGGAATCCGAGACTGGGACGCCGGGAGACATTTAACCCCGGCACTAAATTTCCACTTATTTCAGCCTTAACGTCCCAACTGCAGTGGAATTCCTGGCTTTTGTCGGAGCAAAATACACCGCAGGAAAGAGAGACAGAGAGATTCAATAGAGAGAAGAAATGAAAGTGAAATTAAAGTGACACAGGTTTAAAGATATATGGACAGATGAGAATGAGAGATGGGGAAAGAGGGGGAGACAGACAGAGACAGACAGAGCCAATAGGAAAGGAAAGTGAAATTTAAATGATAGGTAAAAATAGATGCAGACAGACACACACACAGACACTGGAAGAGATATCCTAGGAGACGCACTGTCCATAAATCACTTTTTTACTCCTCCGTGAGAGAGAGAGAGAGAGAGAGAGAGAGAGAGAGAGAGAGAGAGAGAGAGAGAGAGACAGAATCCCCCCTCCACAATGAAACCTATGTTTATTCCGAAACAAATTTTCCCCATCGGCTCACTCCCACAAAGCCCAGATTAAGTCGTCGTGGAAGACTGTCCGGGTGGGCAAGAAGCCGCCGTCTGCTGGGCTCTGCTAGGATTTTAAGGATGGGCTGTTGAAGGTCTGCTGGGTGTTCTAACAGTTCCTTGAGGCTTCATTGGAGGTCTACTGAGGTTTCCGGTTTCTGGTTTCTATTGGAGATCTGCTGGGGTTTTCTGGTTCCTATTTGAGAGCCGCTGAAGCTTTCGGTGTCTGCTGAAGCTTAAAGTTTTCACTGGTTGTCTTGTGAGGCCTGTAGTTTCGTAAGGAAATCTACTAGAGGTCTACTGGATCTAAACTATTGGATGTACTTTCTAATGAATCTACTTTCTACTTGAGATCTATTAACGGTTTACATCTACTGGAGGTCGGCCATGAAGAACCTTCGGAGGGGAGAGGGAGAGAAGTTCCTCAAAAGCTCCTGGTTCCTACTTGAGAATGATCTGCCTTGCCTTCTGGTCGGTCTGCCGTGGTTTCTGATCTCCGCCTGGTATCTGTTAAAATCTGTTTAGGTTTAAATGATCTGTTAAGGGCGTCTTTGGTCTGTATATTGGGGTCCGTAATTGTTGAAGCTCGTTCGTTAAAAAACTCTTTGGGGTCGCAGAAGAACATATGATCAGTTCTTGCAAGTCTGGTTTAGGATTCAGCTTCTTGTTGAGGTCTGTTGGAGGGGAGAGAAGGCGTGTCTGTATCTCACTTGGTCTCTCTACTTTGAAGATCTACTGAGGTAGCTTAGGTTTTGTTGGAGGTAAAGGAAGAAATCTGCCCAGGCCTCTTAGCTACTGAGAGTCAGCCATAAAGACCTCGGTGGTGACTCCTGGGAGAGTATACCTGGCTGCCCAAGAACTGTGCTGCAGGTGGTGTAAGGTGCCTTCGGGAGTCTCTGCCTCAGGGCTTTATATACGGAAGTCTGCTGGAATCCTGCTGGGACTCCTAGCTGCTGGAGGTCGGTCATAAAGAGCCCGGAGGATCCCAGGAGGACACACGGCTGCCCAGGAGAGGTCGGCCGCCTGATATACAGCGGCTTAATTCAGTGAGAACGACGGGGAGGTGTCCAGCCATGTGCCTTTACGGCCGCCACCCGCCGCCATTATGGACCCAGGTGGAGGAAGGGGCGGCTAGTGAAGGAGAGGGAAAGTACGGAAGGAGGTAAGGGAGAGAGAGAGAGGGAAAAGAGAGGGGGAAAAGGAAGGGACAGGTGGGTTTCAGTGGAAGGGAGAGGGATGGAAGGTAGAGAGAAGGAGAGTACGGAAGAAGGTAAAGAAGAGAGAGGAAAAAGGGAAGGGAGTGGGGGAGAAAGGGGTGAGAAGGAAGAAATAAAGTACAAATGTAGTTAAGGAGGAAAGAAGGAGAGGAGAGGCGAAAAGAAGGGAAAGAGTGAATATAGTGGAATGACAAAGGATGAAGGAAAGTGAAGGAACACAAGAATTCTAATAAAAGAGAGAATGAGAAAAAATGGGAAAGAAGGTAAGAAGGAGAATTAGAAATGAGAGGATGAGAGGAAGAGGAAATGAGCTTAGAAAAAGAGAGAGGTAACCGAAAAGAGGGACAGAAGAAGATGAGAGAGAGAAGCAGATAGAAGTAAAGGAGATGGAAGAGACGACAAAGATAGATACAACAAAAAAAAACGAGGAAGAATGAGAGAGAAGGAGGAAGAGGATCGAATGAAGGGAGAGGGAGAACAAAGCGGAAAAGAGAATAAGAAGAGGAAAGAGGAGAGGGCAACACAGTGAAAGGGGAAAAAGATAACGTAAAGTGAGACTGAGAGAAGGAAAAAATGTAAAAAGAACCAAAGGGAAGAAAAGTGAGGGAAAAAAGATACGATGGGGGAAAAAAGAAGAGAAAAGCATCGAATAAAGAGAATGGGAAATAAAAAAGGAAAATGGAGGGAAAATTAAATAAATAAATGAATGGAATGAAGATAAATGAATGATAAACAGATAAATAATACAGATAATAAGTTAAAAAAAATTACATTAACATATAAGATATGAAAAAAGTAAAATCAGAAAAATGAAAATAAACGAGTCATTCTTTTAGGTTAAAGTTATGATTTTAACTTGTTTTACGTTTTTGATCACTTCATTATAGGTAAAATAATTAAGCATGTATTCGTAACGACTGGCATTCATTTTCTTTAGTAATGGATTAATCACACAGTACACTATTTAATTATCATGTCAGTTATTACCATATTGCTTTTAAGAGAAATATTTTATAGTTTGGTATTACTTAAAGTATTGTTTGTGTGGTATAGAAGCTCATTTCAAAGTTTGGAAATAACATGACAGCCACTGGAAGCCCCGTCTGTCACAGCGATGTGGATTCGTGGAACAGTCAGACTCAGAATCGACTGAACACGATAGAGGTCGTCGTGTTATCCTTATACATTATTGTTCCATTGTTCCTTATTTTGACTTCTATCATATTGTCTTCCCTCCTCCTCCTCCTCCTCATCCTCTTCCTCCACCTCCTTCTTCTCCTCCACTTCTTCTTCTTCTCCTCCTCTTCCTTCTCTTCCTCATCCTCCTCCTCTTCCTCTTCCTTCTCCTCCGTCTTCCCCTCCTTTACACATGCAGAGCGTCAGGCCATTCAACCCTTGTAAAGCATTTTGAGAGTTAGAGAATGTCACACCACCTAACCATTTTCTTTAAGTCATTCAGTAGTTTGTTAAATTCCCCGAGGTTCATTGTAGGTCGTGTTGGTCAGTTCAGTATTTACAGAAGGTGAGAGGAATAACCGTGATAAATGTGGGAGTAGAGGAACTGTAAAAATTGAGACGAGGAGATAACAACAGTGAGTGTACGTGTGGGTGAGAGAGAGAGAGAGAGAGAGAGAGAGAGAGAGAGAGAGAGAGAGAGAGAGAGAGAGAGAGAGAGAAACAAGCCGACAGGGACGTATGTGTGTGTGTGTGTGAGAGAGAGAGAGAGAGAGAGAGAGAGAGAGAGAGAGAAGCAAGCCGACAGGGGCGTATGTGTGTGTGTGTGAGAGAGAGAGAGAGAGAGAGAGAGAGAGAAAGAGAGAGAGAGAAGCAAGCCGACAGGGACGTATGTGTGTGTGTGAGAGAGAGAGAGAGAGAGAGAGAGAGAGAGAGAGAGAGAAACAAGCCGACAGGGACGTATGTGTGTGTGTGTGTGTGAGAGAGAGAGAGAGAGAGAGATTAATGGCAGTAGATCATCACACTGCACTATATTCTTTGTGTCGAGAGTAATTATAAACTCAACTGACTACACAATGATGAATCTCTGTATGACATAATGAACTGGTTTTGATTGTGGACGCCGTAATTATCCCACTGAGTGTATAGACCCTAATTAGTGGTGGCAGATAATGACCGCATGCAATATGAGTGACTACCTGATGGGCTAATTACCTGACTTTGATGATGAGAAATGATTATCTGGGTGACCAAAGTTCATCAGTGTGTATAGTGCATGACTGATGGTACCTGAATGGATGATTGTCTTATGGGAACAGCCAGTATAATCTGATTGGATGACCTTATCGAATTCTCTGATTACACCTTCGTCGGTAATCACGTAACCTATAATAATCTTGTCTGTTTTCTGATTGGTCCAACATTCCCTCGCGTGCAATATAATAGGGAAGTAATCATGCAATGAAAAACAAACAAACAAAAAATATATAAATCAATATAAAATATGATGGGTAGATATATATAATATATTTCTCATATAAAAAAATAGTAATGTGATAACAAGTTTTCTATTCTGCGTTTTGATTGGGTAAAATATATAGTTGATTTCTCTCGTTCTGATTGGCAGTTGACGATCATATAAACGATGGGTTTCGATAGTGAGGTATGGGAGGGTGCCAGTCAGAGTGCCAGTCAGTTAATTAAAGAGTGACAGGGGGATGACTGATACTGGCTGATAACTAACTGGTCTCGGCTGACTCATCGTGGCGCAAATGATGGCTCCATGTTTCACTGCCAAGATGTCACTGAGTTTGTCGCAAGGTGAGTGAGTGAGGGCGACCTGTCTGGTTTTATTGTTCTCTCTCTCTCTCTCTCTCTCTCTCTCTCTCTCTCTCTCTCTCTCACATCATCAGCAGGAAAGCCCTCCCTTCCACACACAGCTCCCCTGACAACTAACAATAACACCCACTTGCTATTGAAATCAGGCGACAGACCCTCTTGAAAATTCACCTAGTCTGGTCATCAACGCCTTGCAAGTTGCCACCCCTCCTCGCCTGCTCCTCCCTCCTCCTCCTCCCCCCTCCTCTCATCATCATCCTCCTCCTCATCCTCCTCCTCCACTCCCTTGTCTCTCTCACACTCCTTCCTCTCCTCTTTCTTATGCTCCTCTTTTCTCTTCCTTCTTTTCTCCTCTTGGCCCTCCCCTCCTTCTTTCTCTCCTAGTCTTCCTCCTTCCTCTACTTCATCCTCCCCTCCTCCTCTCCTCCTCCCTCCTCCTCCTCCTCCTCCTCCTCCTCCTCCTCCTCCACCTCCTCCTCCTCCTCCCACCTCCTCCTCCTCCTCCTCCTCCCACCTCCTCCTCCTCCTCCTCTTCCTTCACAAAAGCACTCAATCAGCGTAAGTGATCGTACACATAAGATGGTTTAGAAACTCCTTAACCTGTGCAATGGTGTGGCGGTGCAGCATCCCGTCTCTTCCTTCCTATAAACACTAAATATATTCTGTCAAATGTGAAGGAAAAATTGGCTTTGAAGTCAGACTAATTCCATTCATTTTTCACATATATTTTTTTTTAAAGGGTAATGGGGTCGTGAGGGGAACCTTGTGAGTTGAATGATGAAAGAAATGAAAGAAATTGTTTGGAATACCCGTAGAGAGAAGTTCCTTGCAGTCTTTAAACTACCTGAGAATTGTATTTTTTTTTCAATTTTGTAATATAAATTTGTTTTGTCTTCAATAAATAAATGAATAAATAAATAAATAAATGTGCTTCAGTCTTCAAAAATAATGTCTTAAAAAATTCGACTATTAAAAAATATATATATCCCAATCTTGGTTTACATAAATGTGAACTAATGGAAGAAAGTTAAGGCATTTTATTGAGAGAGAGAGAGAGAGAGAGAGAGAGAGAGAGAGATTTAATGCTCACAATTTAACTTTTTCCTCTGAAATACAAAGTTAACTTACAAAAGAAATCACAGAGAGAATTTTAAAATGCGAGAGAGAGAGAGAGAGAGAGAGAGAGAGAGACACACACACACACACACACTGACAGAGAAGGAGAAAGGTAAAGTGTGAGATAGATAAAGATAGAAAGAAAGAGATAGTTATTGATTAAAATTAGCTCTACCATTTCGATAAACAAGTTAATAATAACAATATGCATCACAGGTTAATACATCTGTTTAGCAAGAGAAGGTTTCAGTTCAAGGTATAAAACTCTATTCTATTTTTCTAATTTAATCTGAACTAACTAAATATATATATTTTTTTAAGCGAGAGTAAAGGTAATGTTTTAAACGTTGGTTGTAAAGAGAAAATTTACTCACAAATACAAAATGAATTAAAGAAATTAATCCCTAAGAGTTGCTTTTTTACGTGTGTGTGTGTGTGTGTAAATAATAATAATTATAATAATAAACGGTTTATTAAGAGAGTTGCAGCCGGTGGCTGAAAATATACACTTATATTTGATTTAGACATAATGATATAATATGCATTGAATACATTTACAGGGCTGTACAATACATAAATCAGGAGTTGTTTATTATTTTAACACGAGATGGTATGGTGCTGTTCTTATATCTATCGGTGCGGGCTCTTATGGGCTGAATTTTGTTGTAGTGGCGGACTGCGCGAGTTGGGTGGGGGGCTGCAGGAGGTGGCGATGGCGAGGGTGGTGCAGTAGTCCACGGCCAAACCTTTCCAGTGCTTGGTGGTGGAGGTCACTGAGGGATGGCATTTCCAGGGTGGAGAGAGCGTTGGTGTAGCCGGAGTATTCTGCGCCAAGCATGTGTGTGTGTGTGTGTGTGTGTGTGTGTGTGTATAGTTGATCTGCTTTACCTGTCGTCCTTACCTGTGTGAGTATCTGTGTTGAACGCGCTTCTCTCTCTCTCTCTCTCTCTCTCTCTCTCTCTCTCTCTCTCTCTCTCTCTCTCTGGCTACACAACATTTTTCCTGACCATACATACATACATACATACATACATACAGGACACATTCCTTCCGAGTTGAAAGAAATGAAGGTAAAAACGAGGGAAAAATGACGAAAGGAAAATATTAAAATGAGGAAAGAGAAAACTGAAGGAATATGCTCTAAATAAGTCAGTGGCCAGCAGAGTAAAGCAAGACCCGACAGCGATGGTTCCCTCGGGGGTCACACGCTAACTATCTTCTGTTGCAGCTCCGTCGGGATTTTTATTTTGAGGAGAGGGAGTTTAGAGAGAGCAAGGTTGGGAGGTGTTCGGAGGTGTCAGAGAAAGGTTGGGGAGGTTGAGGAGGGGTTTGGAGGTGGTGAGGAGATTGGAGGGGGGTAGGGGAGGGGTTTGGAGGTGGTGAGGAGGTTGGAGGGGGGTAGGGGAGGGGAGGGATATGGTAAGGTGGGGGGTGAGATTAGGAGAGAGGTATGGAGGTGGTGAGTAGGTTGGAGGGAGTTAGGAGTGGTTGAAGGAAATTTGAAGGGGGTGGCGGAGGTTGGAGACAGACAGACAAACAGACACAAGTAAAGGAAGAAACATACACAGACAGACAAAGAAAGAGAAAGGAGACAGTCAGTGAGATAAATATAGAGATAGAGAGATGAATTATATCCCTTTATATACAGTGACCAGCAACTACTTTATTGTGCACCCATTCTGTAACCGATATCCCATAAGGATTACAGCACAAAGGATAAGGCTGTTGTAACATGGAGTATTATACAGTATTTTATTACATAGTTTGTCAAGACTTAAAGATAGCGGTATGTTATTTACGTGATGCAAAAATGTGGACACGTGTCTTATATATCAGGTATCTCGCTATCAACAGTAAAGTGCTGTGACCTCTCACAAAGTGTATTCTTGGACGTGGCCTTTAAAGGTTCTCTCAGACTAGTGTGTGGATGTCTGTCTTTTCACATGCTGAGTACTGTACATACTGAGGGTCATACTGCCAGAGCTACTTAGAACCTAACCTAACCAAACCTAACCTAACCTAACCTAACCTAACCTAACCTAACCATAGGCTTGCTGTTATAACATAATGTGTTCTAATGATCTTGTTTACTTGCTCCATATACTTGTTTGACCTAATACATCTCATCATGGTAGACAACTGAACGACAGGTGGCTGTTTGCAATTGTCTACTTGGTTCAAAACTAGAGATAAAAAAACAAGAAAATCGCATAGTAGACAGAGAGACAGAGAGACTTATGGCTCTGATCCCAGTAATGTGAGTATTATTATTATTATTATTATTATTATTATTATTATTATTATTATTATTATTATTGTTATTGTTATTGTTGTTGTTGTCATTTTATTAATATTCTTTTTTATTATTATTCTTTTTATATCACTATCATTATTATCAATAGTAATATTATTATTACACTTATCATCAAAAACATGTGGTATACAGCTTCTGGTCTGGCCTCGTCGGCTACTGTAGATAGCGTGGCCGAACAATACAAGCAATCAGCTGGTGGGCGGCTGGCTCCTCGGTACACTTCCTGGTCAAGTATAAGCCAAGTGGTGGGGTCGATCCATCAGGGTGAGTGAGGTGATCCCGGGCATTAGTTCCTACAAAGGCAGTAATGAGTTTACATAGCAAACTTCTGGTGCTGTTACTGATTGGGTTAATATCGATGGAGATGATGGGTGAGAGGGAGAAGGGGCGTGTGAGAGAAAGGGGGGAAGAGGGTGAAGGAGATAAAGGGGGTGAGAGCCAGAGGGGAGAGAGAAAGAGGTGGGAGACAGAAAAAGAGAGAGAGAGAGAGATAGAGAGAGGGGGTGAAGTAGAAAGAGAGAGATAGACGGTGGGGGGAAAGAGAGAGGGGGTAGATTGGAAGAGAAGTTGAGAGAGAGAGAGAGAGAGAGAGAGAGAGAGAGAGAGAGAGGAGGATGATAAGACGATATAATTAAACTAAGCTGTATCATTAAACGGAAATAAAACTGTATTGATTAAACGAACACACACTCACACACAAACTCACACACACACACACACACACAGTTGGCTGAAGAAAAAATCAGTATTTAATTTATAAGTCATCAATCTGTCTGTCTGTCTGTCTGTCTGTCTGTCTCTGTCTGTCTGTCTGGTATTATATCGTAAAGTGTCCTGGAGTCGAGTTAATTCTCCTCTTTATTGTTCCTTCAAACCGGATTCTATTATCGAGGTTATTGTAATCGGAATATTGCGTCCGTGAGTGAGTCTATTCAATCAGTCCTTCACTCTGCCAGTCACCCAGTCAGTTTCCTTCACTCTGCCAGTCATGCAGTCAGTCACAGTCTATTGTAACCGACATAATGCGTGAATAAATGAATCAGTTTGTCACTCGGTTTCCTTCAGGTCAGCCAGTCAGTCAGTTAATCAGTCAGTCAGCCAGTCAGTTAATCAGTCAGTCATTTAATCAGTCAGTCAGTTACTCAGTCAGTCATTTAATCAGTCAGTCATTTAATCAGTCAGTCATTTAATCAGTCAGTCAGTTAATCAATCAGTCATTTAATCAGTCAGTCATTTAATCAGTCAGTCATTTAATCAGTCAGACATTTAATCAGTCAGTCATTTAATCAGTCAGTCATTTAATCAATCAGTCATTTAATCAGTCAGTCATTTCATCAGTCAGTCATTTAATCAGTCAGTCATTTAATCAGTCAGTCAGTTAATCAGTCAGTCATTTAATCAGTCAGTCATTTAATCAGTCAGTCATTTAATCAGTCAGTCAGTCTATTCCGAAATTGTTCTGAGTTACTGGGATATGAGTGACTTGTCATCCTAAAGGTCACGTGTCAGTGGACCACTGGCCCAGTGTCACAGGTCAGCTTAGGTCAGAGGTCACATGGAAGAGGTCAACTACCCTATATTAGTGACTGTTATTATTTATTATTATTAGACGGGTTGTTTATATCCTGTGTATAATTCTATCTCTCTCTCTCTCTCTCTCTCTCTCTCTCTCTCTCTCCCTCTCCCTCTCTCTCTCTGGGTGTCAGACCGTGCCAAGCTTCCCACTAATGGATAGTCGTCCCCTTTAACTAACTACGCCCATTGTATCTATCGGCACCCATTATCTATCACCTGCCAGAGCCAAGTGCGAGACTATTTGCTTACGATCTCACTTGACTGATTGCTATTGGCTGGCTGATCCCTTGGCTGATCTCTATTGGCTGTCTGATCCCTTGCCTGATCGCTATTGGTTGGAATAACTCGACTGACTGCGATTGGTTGGCTGATCCTTAGTTGGACTTAAATTATTAAAAAAAATCGAAACTTTCTTCTTGATTTAATTTTTAGTCCTTAAATTTAAGAGTTAGATTCATTCTATTAAATTTTAAAATGAATTAAAATTATCCCAAGTGGCCTGTAGTTAAAACTTTCTGGGTGGCGAGAGAGAGAGAGAGAGAGTAATGAGTATAAGAGAGAGAAAGATAGAGATAGGGAGAGAGAGACGCTCCCAGCTTCAGTATTTCAGGATCAGAGACTCGACAAATTAGTGCATCAAGTTTCATGATGTTCCACAAATTAGTTTTGGAGTTAGGGAGGAAGTTGTGTTAATCCCAGGCTGTAGTGTTCTCTCCCTCCCTCACTCCCTCCATCCCTCTCACTCCCACATTCATTTCTCCCTCCCTCCCTCCCTTCGTTTCTTCCTTCATTCCTCCCTCCCTCCCTCCCTCCCTCCCTCCCTCCCTCTCTTCCTTCCTTCCTTCCTTCCTTCCTTCTTTCCTCTCTCACTTCCTCATTCCCTCTTTGCTTTCCTCACTCCCTCCCTCCTCTTTCCTTTCTCTCACTGCATTCCTCAACACTCCTACGTCTTTCTCTGTGACAAGTGAAGCCTTAACTCTCTCTCTCTCTCTCTCTCTCTCTCTCTCTCTCTCTCTCTCTCTCTCTCTCTCTCTCTCTCTCTCTCATCATTTCCTAGTTTTCGCCTCTCCTCCTGAACCACGAACCCCCGAGAGATTCAGACTCATGAATCCGAAGCATTTACGGACAGAATAGTGTATCGGTCTACTGTTTCGGGTTCACGAGTCTGAATCTCTCGGGGGTTCGTGGTTCAGGAGAAGAGGTGAAATACTGAGAGAGAGAGAGAGAGAGAGAGAGAGAGAGAGAGAGAGAGAGAGACGAACAATTGAGTGAGCTGGGGCGTTGATCATTTGCCTCGCCCCAGTAGCTTTAACCAGAGAGGAAGCTGATGGAGTCGATGGTTAAGTCTCTTCGTCTGGTATGGGCTCGGTCGTCAACGTGAGATCCGAGAGGCTTATATCCTCATCAGAGTCACAATTATCGTCCTGTATCTTGCCAACACTCGTTCTAATCCTCTCCGTTGTCGCCCCCCCCCCCCCCCCTCCTCCTGGGTTCATGCTGGAACAATAGTCAATAGTCAGTAAACTCTGTGAATGGGACAACGAGGATGAGGGGAGAGAGAGAGAGAGAGAGAGAGAGAGAGAGAGAGAGAGAGAGAGAGAGCTTCGTTGACTCTATTGGGGGAATGAGTACTCACACACACACACACACACACACACACACAGTCATTGCAGCCTCTCTGACAGTCGCATATATTCCTTGTAACACGGATGCACGCGAGAAACTAGACCAGAGAGTACTGAAGGCGGCTTTAATATGAGACAAGACAAGCTCAACCTCGAATACGGGACATAGCCGAGTGCAACAACTTGTTTATGTATGTGGGAGCGACACGCGGATAGGGAGTTAGTGCATGTGGTCAGGTTGAGGGTAGACAGTTTGGCTACCCCCCTCTGGGATAGCCCCGTCCTCCTCCTGACGATAATTCGCTTAGGTTGTAGAGGAGGAAGAGATGGTGGAGGAGGAGAAGAAGGGGGTGAAGAAAGAGGAGGAGGAGGAGAAGAAGGGGGTGAAGAAAGAGGAGGAGGAGGAGAAGGGGGTGAAGAAAGAGGAGGAGGAGGAGAAGAAGGGGGTGAAGAAAGAGGAGGAGGAAAGGGATGACACTTTTGAGATGGTGGAGGAGGAAGAGGAAGAGAGGGAGGAGGTGGAAAAGGATGAGGAGGAGAAGGAAGAGGCTTTTGGGGTGGATAAGAAGGAGAATGAAGAGAAGGAGGAGGAGGAGAAGGAAGCTTGTTGAACAACTCAGTGACAACATTTGTCTGTCATCCTCACTCACCTTTTTATATCTTTTGTTGTCAAACGTGCCATACAGACAGACAGACAGACAGACAGACAGGAAGAGTCGTAAATCTGTCGTACTTTGATCGTCCTTTTCAAAACAACGTGTGTTACCTCTATACTACCCATCTACCACAAGACCTGACTGATACTACACCCAACTACCTCATGGCTAACAAGTACTATAGACAGGGATATATGACTATAGACCTATATCCACGAATCCTTGTTGAGGTGCTAAGACTACCCACACCTTACACCTCCTTCCCTCATACCTCATCCCTCACCCTACATGATCACAGAAATTAACCTACCCATTTATTCTAAGCCGCCTCCTCAGGGTATAGTTAAAAGAAACTACTCGTATTGATTTGCAACAGCGTGTGAGTGAGTCTTGGTGCTGTTGACACACACTCTGTCAACAAGGGTAGAGGCATTCATCATCATCATAGATTGCAAGGTTGAGTTAATCCATGTTGCAAATAATTCACTAGGTAGTAAAATTACGATCGCCTCACACACACACACACACACACACACACACACACACACACACAGGGAGAGAGAAGGGGTAGGAGGTAGTGTTAGAGCGAGGATGAGGGAGAGAGAGAGAGAGAGAGAGAGAGAGAGAGAGAGAGTGTGAAAAAGACAGGAGATGAGGTTCTGAATATTTTAGCTGCACATCGTGGCCAGACACAGCAGGTGTGAGAGAGAGAGAGAGAGAGAGAGAGAGAGAGAGAGAGAGAGAGAGAGAGAGAGAGAGAGACGCTTCAGGTAAGAAGTTGACTAACATGAAAAATTCTTAACACACTCTTGAGTTTATACACCCATGCACTGAAGCCCATGGTGCACTCAACTCCTGGTGCACTCAGTTTTAGGATGCACGCACCTCTGCTCATACTCACACTTATATAAAACACGTCCTCTCATGCACTCAGCTCTCTCATGCTTTGAACTCTATATAACTCTGTGCACTCAATTCTGATCGTCACTAACCACTCAGATGCACTTAATTCTGATCGTCACTAACCACTCAGATGCACTTAATTCAGACATTCAGTCATATAAACAATACAATGGAATTTGATACAAACTTACATAAAAAATTCCTGGAACAAGGTATTGCACTTTGCTATACCAGACGTTCATTTCTACATCATATTTGTAAACAACTTTGTGTCTGTGTTTGTATTTATTCATTTATTTATATATATATTTATTTTGTTTATTCATTTGTTTGTTTATTCATTTTTTTATTCATTTATATGTTTGTTTATTTTTTATTTTTTTATTCATTTTACTCTATATTTGTTTGATTAATAATATTGGCAACATACATACATACATACATACATACATACAGCCACAGAGAAGCTCGCGTAGCTCTCTCTCTCTCTCTCTCTCTCTCTCTCTCTCTCTCTCTCTCTCTCTCTCTCTCTCTCTCTCTCTGCTCTAGAATCCGTCTCACTCAGCTACGAGGCTCAATCCCTCTTGGCTGCTTTTAAATCCGGATTTTTTTATCTGAAGACGGAGACGACCGTCCACGAACGGCTTACATGGCGTTACGGATATAGCTGCCTAGAACTAGGTATTGTGGAGCTGAGAACTGGGTATTGTGGCACGTTAGACTGAACCTGTGAACTGAGTATTATGGAGCAAGGAACTTGGTATTATGGCGCTGACAACTTGGTATTATGGACCTAGGACCTGGGTATTATGGACCTAGGACCTGGGTATTATGGACCTAGGACCTGGGTATTATGGACCTAGGACCTGGGTATTATGGACCTAGGACCTGGGTATTATGGACCTAGGACCTGGGTATTATGGAGCTGTGACCTGGGTACTGTGGCATTTTAAACTGAAACAGAAAACGAGTAATAATGGGATACGAATATAATTTTGTCTTTTGTATTTAATAATTTATTTTACTTCTGATAGAACAAAATACAAGCAAAAATAAGGACTAAAAAATGTACTAATAAATTGACCTTAATTATCTAATGGTCATTCGACTAAAGAGGACTATAAACATGACTTATACATATGAATAAATTATCATGTATAAACAGGAATGAATAATACTCTATCAACACTCACTGATGTATGAATCATTAGGATATGAATTATATAAAGAAGTGAAGAATATAGTACAACATAAAGATGATATATGTTGTTTATACACGAATGGTAAATGATTAGGGGATTCGAAGCCTTGTGTTGGGGATTCGATGCCTTGTTTGGAGGGTTCGAAGCCTTGTGTTGGGGATTCGAAGCCTTGTGTTGGGGATTCGAAGCCTTGTGTTGGGAGATTCGATGCCTTGTTTTGGGGATTCGAAGCCTTGTGTTGGGGGATTCGAAGCCTTGTGTTGGGGATTCGATGCCTTGTTTGGAGGGTTCGAAGCCTTGTGTTGGGGGATTCGATGCCATGTATAATGTTTGAAGGGTTCGAAGTCATGTGTTGGGTGACTCGAACCCTTGTATCATGTTGGAGGGATTTGAGGCCTTCAGTGGGAGGATTCGAACTCTTGTATCGTGTTTTACTGAGTCCACAGATCTGGATTTAGTCGGTTACCAGAGAGGGTGGGTCTTGTTAGCTCCTGTAGTGGATGTTCAACTTGCTGGTACAACGGTGATGTGGTGTTGATGATGATGTTATTTACGGGTGAGCGGGACGCGGTGTGTGAGGAGAGAGAGAGAGAGAGAGAGAGAGGAACTTAAATAATTGGGGAAAGAGAGAGATAAGAAAAAACAAGAAAGAAAGGAACCGAGGAAAGAGGAACAGAACGAGAGAGAAGAAAACAAGAAGAAAAGGAAGGAGGAAACGAAATGAGAAAAGACAGACAGACAGACAGACAGGCAGACAGACAGAGCAGCTGAAGTCAATGGAATAGTGATTACAAGACCGGGGTAAAATACTATATACCCATTGTTCACACACACACACACACACACACACACACAAACAAACATAGCAGGGAGAAAATTAGTTGTCTTTGTTCTGTGTTTGTTCCGATCGTTAGCGTTATATTGTAGAGCCATTAATTAATTTTTGGCCGGAATTAGTTTTTATAATTATCTCACTGTTCACATCATCAGCGTTCAATTGTCTATTATTAATTATCATCGCCTTCATGTTCCCCCACTCTTTCGTGTCGTCATCGTGGGTCCTAGTTCTAATGGGTCCTAGTTCTAATGGGGCCTAGTTCTAATGGGTCCTAGTTCTAATGGGTCCTAGTTCTAATGGGCCCTAGTTCTAATGGGCCCTAGTTCTAATGGGTCCTAGTTCTAAAGGGGCCTAGTTCTAATGGGGCCTGGTTCTAATGGGTTCTAGTTCTACTGGGTCCTAATTCTAATGGGCCTTAGTTCTAATGGCACACACACACACACACACACTCTCTCTCTCTCTCTCTCTCTCTCTCTCTCTCTCTCTCTCTCTCTCTCTCTCTCTCTCTCTCTCTCTCTCTCTCTCTCTCTCTCAACTTTTCCCCGTGAGGTAGTTCACTAATACTGCCGGTCACATAATAGCAACGCCGCCAATATTGATGACGTCATTGTGGGGAACCACTGCTCATATTGATGACGTCATTGTGGGACCACTGTCCATATTGATGACGTCATTTGGATGGAGGGAGTTGAAATTGATGACGTTGCGAGGTTTAAGCGGCGGCGTGCGTGGATATGGGAGTCATTACCGTAATAGGGAGGTTTCAGCGAGTACTGGGCGGTAGGGGCCGCGGTCTATGGGCCTCGATCTCGGTTTTGGTCTCGGTCTTGCGTCTGGGTTTCGGTCTTATTCTTGCGTCTCGGGGTCTCAAATAATCGTAAATTAATTGTTAATTTTTTTTTACTGAACCCACGAGAACGTAAATTGAGTGTGTCTTTGAGAACCCTGGAGTGAGTGTGAGTGAGTGAGTGAGTGAGTGTGTGTGTGTGTGTGTGTGTGTGTGTGTGTGTGTGAAGATCCTACTGTGTACTATAAGTGTGTGGGTGAAGGGCGGTGTTGGTAGTTGTTGGTTGTTGGGGGGGTGGTGGTAATGGTGGTAGTTGTTGGGGATGTTGATAATGGTGGTGGTGGTGGTTTGTGGGGAGGTGTTATGGTTGGGTTTGGGTAATGATGGTGGTTTTGGGTGATAATGGTAGGGGTAATGGTGGTAGTTTGTTGGGGGTAATGGTGGTAGCTTATGGGGGTAATGGTGATAGTTTGTGGGGGAGGTGTTGATGTTAGTAGTGGTGGTAAGTAAAGTAACAACAACAACCACAACAAAAGTAACAACCACCTCCAACCCTACCACCACTAACCACCACCACCACCAACAACCACAATTAAAAACAATGAATTAGTTATAACGAGTAAGTAGAGCTGGACGGGTGAGGGCGCCATTAGTGAACAATAAATAGTGATACGAGAGTATTTATTGACCTAAGAGGAACACCATTGTGAACACGCAGGTACACCACCACACACCTGTTGGCTCTGTGGCTGTCTATCTGTCTGTCTGTCTGTCTATTTGTCTGTCTATCTATCTGTCTGTGTGTCTATCTATCTATCTATCTATCTATCTATATTTTTAACCCTTTAGGACTCAAAGGGTTAAATGAATTCCTTGATTAAATTAAGCCATCTTATCCAACCTTAAAGGATAGTTTATGAAAGACAATATCCTACAATTCCAATATGGCCGCCAATTGACACTGAGACTCTCGAGGGTAACTTGACAACAAAGATTTTTTTAAATATTGAGACTTATAGTTTCTTCTGAGGCTTATCGTGTTTAATAGTCGGCCTTGCTATTGTTAGTGTTTAATAGTCGGCCTTGCTATTGTTAATGTTTAATAGTCGGCCTTGCTATTGTTAGTGTTTAATAGTCGGCTTTGCTATTGTCAGTGTTAATAGTCGGCCTTGCTATTGTTAGTGTTTAATAGTCGGCTTTGCTATTGTTAGTGTTTAATAGTCGGCTTTGCTATTGTTAATGCTTAATAGTCGGCCTTGCTATTGTTAATGTTTAATAGTCGGCCTTGCTATTGTTAGTGTTTAATAGTCGGCCTTGCTATTGTTAATGCTTAATAGTCGGCCTTGCTATTGTTAGTGTTTAATAGTCGGCCTTGCTATTGTTAATGTTTAATAGTCGGCCTTGCTATTGTTAGTGTTTAATAGTCGGCCTTGCTATTGTTAATGCTTAATAGTCGGCCTTGCTATTGTTAGTGTTTAATAGTCGGCTTTGCTATTGTTAGTGTTTAATAGTCGGCCTTGCTATTGTTAGTGTTTAATAGTCGGCTTTGCTATTGTTAGTGTTTAATAGTCGGCTTTGCTATTGTTAATGCTTAATAGTCGGCCTTGCTATTGTTAATGTTTAATAGTCGGCCTTGCTATTGTTAGTGTTTAATAGTCGGCTTTGCTATTGTTAATGTTTAATAGTCGGCTTTGCTATTGTTAATGCTTAATAGTCGGCCTTGCTATTGTTAGTGTTTAATAGTCGGCCTTGCTATTGTTAGTGTTTAATAGTCGGCTTTGCTATTGTTAGTGCTTAATAGTCGGCCTTGCTATTGTTAATGTTTAATAGTCGGCCTTGCTATTGTTAATGTTTAATAGTCGGCCTTGCTATTGTTAGTGTTTAATAGTCGGCTTTGCTATTGTTAGTGTTTAATAGTCGGCCTTGCTATTGTTAATGTTTAATAGTCGGCCTTGCTATTGTTAATGTTTAATAGTCGGCCTTGCTATTGTTAGTGTTTAATAGTCGGCTTTGCTATTGTTAGTGCTTAATAGTCGGCCTTGCTATTGTTAATGTTTAATAGTCGGCCTTGCTATTGTTAATGTTTAATAGTCGGCCTTGCTATTGTTAGTGTTTAATAGTCGGCTTTGCTATTGTTAGTGTTTAATAGTCGGCCTTGCTATTGTTAATGTTTAATAGTCGGCCTTGCTATTGTTAATGTTTAATAGTCGGCCTTGCTATTGTTAGTGTTTAATAGTCGGCTTTGCTATTGTTAGTGTTTAATAGTCGGCTTTGCTATTGTTAATGCTTAATAGTCGGCCTTGCTATTGTTAGTGTTTAATAGTCGGCTTTGCTATTGTTAGTGTTTAATAGTCGGCTTTGCTATTGTTAGTGTTTAATAGTCGGCTTTGCTATTGTTAATGCTTAATAGTCGGCCTTGCTATTGTTAGTGCTTAATAGTCGGCTTTGCTATTGTTAGTGCTTAATAGTCGGCCTTGCTATTGTTAATGTTTAATAGTCGGCTTTGCTATTGTTAGTGTTTAATAGTCGGCTTTGCTATTGTTAGTGTTTAATAGTCGGCTTTGCTATTGTTAATGCTTAATAGTCGGCCTTGCTATTGTTAGTGTTTAATAGT
This sequence comes from Homarus gammarus, assembly GCA_958450375.1. NCBI lineage: Eukaryota > Metazoa > Arthropoda > Malacostraca > Decapoda > Nephropidae > Homarus > Homarus gammarus. The sequence goes on along the minus strand of CAUDMG010002087.1, from coordinate 748,190 downwards.
CGGCTTTGCTATTGTTAGTGTTTAATAGTCGGCTTTGCTATTGTTAATGCTTAATAGTCGGCTTTGCTATTGTTAGTGTTTAATAGTCGGCCTTGCTATTGTTAGTGTTTAATAGTCGGCCTTGCTATTGTTAGTGTTTAATAGTCGGCTTTGCTATTGTTAGTGTTTAATAGTCGGCCTTGCTATTGTTAGTGCTTAATAGTCGGCTTTGCTATTGTTAGTGCTTAATAGTCGGCCTTGCTATTGTTAGTGCTTAATAGTCGGCTTTGCTATTGTTAGTGTTTAATAGTCGGCCTTGCTATTGTTAGTGTTTAATAGTCGGCTTTGCTATTGCTGGTGTTTAATAGTCGGCTTTGCTATTGCTAGTGTTTAATAGTCGGCCTTGCTATTGCTAGTGTTTAATAGTCGGCTTTGCTATTGTTAATTTTTTTTTATTCCTGATTTTGTTTGTTGTTTTGCATATCATTTTGTTATTGTTATTTGTTGTTGTTGTTGTTGTTGTTGTTTTAGAATGGATGAGTGACGTGATTTGTTTGTTTGTTTGTTAGTCATCAGCGTAATGGGCAGTCTGGTCAAGCCATTACCCAGGAGGTCAATATTTCCGGGTCATTATATAGGGGGGGTTAATGGTTGCTAGGGAGGGGGTTAATGGTTGCTAGGGAGAGGGATTAATGGGTGCTAAGGAGGGGGTTGATGGTTGCTAGGGAGGGGGTTGATGGTTGCTAGGGAGGGGGTTAATGGTTGCTAGGGAGGAGCTTGAAATAGAGGTAGGGGGTGTAGTGATCGTTAAGGGGGGAGGTGGTTGTTAGTTATTGTTAGGGGTATGGTTAGGGGGGAGGGAGGAGAAGATTAGTGGGTTTGGGTAAAGGGGGAAGGGTGAGAGAGAGAGAAAGAGAGAGAGAGAGAGAGAGAGAGAGAGAGAGAGAGAGGGTTAGCTATATCAGATGCAGATTATCCACTATCATGGCATCTCGCTACACACACACACACACACACACACACACACACACACACACACACACAGAGCCAAAGTACCTTGCGAAAAGCTCAGGCACCAAGCAGTCCAATACTCGATGTCAGTGAAAGATATGAAACAGTGGGGGGAGAGATACGGCCCGTGGAACAATACCTAAGTACAATGGAACAATAGAGGAGCTGGAACACACGCCAGATTGGGCTCCCCACTAATCATAACTGGAGACAACAATGAAACTAGAAATTAGAAGGAGAGACTGGATCTATGTGACAGTGTTGGGCTTACTTGTGTTGGAGGTGAGGTGAGGGTGGTTGTTGGAGGGGGTTGTTGGTGGAGAGGTGTTGTAGTGTGTTGGTAGGTGAGGTGAGGGTGGTTGTTGGAGGGGGTTGTTGGTGGAAAGGAGGTGTTGTAGTGTGAAGATGAGGTGAGGGTGGTTGTTGGAGGGGGTTGTTGGTGGAAAGGAGGTGTTGTAGTGTGTGGGAGGTGAGGTGAGGGTGGTTGTTGGAGGGTGTTGTTGGTGGAAAGGAGGTGTTGTAGTGTGAAGATGAGGTGAGGGTGGTTGTTGGAGGGGGTTGTTGGTGGAAAGGAGGTGTTGTAGTGTGTGGGAGGTGAGGTGAGGGTGGTTGTTGGAGGGGTTGTTGGTGGAGAGGTGTTGTAGTGTGTGGGAGGTGAGGTGAGGGTGGTTGTTGGTGGAAAGGAGGTGTTGTAGTCTGTGTGTGGGGTGAGGTTGAGGATGGTTGTGTTGTAGAGGGTGAGTTATGGGTGGTTGTGTTGTTGTAGTATAAGGGTTGTGGTTGAGAAGGAAGAACAAATGTAGAGAAAGAGAAGGATATAGAGAAAATAGGAGAGAGGCAGATAGATAACAAGAGTATACGAGAGAGAGACAGACAGACAGACAGAAGAGAGAGAGAAAGAGAGAGAGAGAGAGAGAGAGAGAGAGAGAGAGAGAGAGAGAGAGAGAGAGAGAATTGCCACCACGTTTAAAATCAGGGGCAGCATTTGTTTACGGAGCTGGCAGCCATTAGTCAAGCTCCCGGTAGCTGTCACTACAAGATTAAACGTCGACTGTAAAAGGTTGAAAGACGGTTTCTAATACCAGCCAAGGGTGAGGGTTACTAGGGAGAGAGTGTGAGGGAGAGATGAGTGACGACGGGGGAGGGAGAGAGGTGGTGAGTGGGTTGGGGAGGGAGGGAGATAGAGAGACGTAAGGAATGGTGTGGGGGAGAGATATGAGGAGAGGATAAAGGGGGGGGGTGGAGATAAGTGAGGGATGAGTAGGGGGAGGAAGAGGGACTGTGAGAATGAGGAGCGGTGAAGGTGTAAAGCGGGGGGGGGGGGGGGGAAGAGAAGGGAGAGGAAGGCAAAAAAAATGAAGAAAGGCCGCAAAGTGAGAGAGAGAGAGAGAGAGAGAGAGAGAGAGAGAGAGAGAGAGAGAGAGAGAGAGAGAGACTTATTATGAGAGTTATGGAGGGGCAGGGAAGGGAAGGGAAGGGAAGGGAAGGGAAGGGGAGTAGCCTAGTCTATGAGGGGAGAGGGAAGACGAGGAGGGTGTTAAGGTGTAGATAGGTCTCACAGCTGCCGTAAGGTCAAAGGTCACTCAAAAGCTTCACTCATAACCTGCTCCGTGACCCCGGGTGTTGTGTGTCCCCGACTTCCGTTTATCCGCTGACCTATACTGCTTGTGTTGGTTAGGTTAGGTTAGTTGAGACTTGCTCATATCTGTAGTGTGCAGGTGATGAATCAAGATGAATCTGCGTGAGGATCTATCTATCTATCTATCTATCTATCTATCTATCTATCTATCTATCTATCTATCTATCTATCTGTCTGTCTGTCTGTCTGTCTGTCTGTCTGTCTGTCTGTCTTTGTCTGTCCTGCCTTTCTGTCTGAGTGTGTTGTCTGTCCAACCATCCATCCATTTGTCTGTCCACAAAAAAATAATGGAAAAAAAACACACACTTTTTATTTCCTTTCTCTACCAGACAATGTTGACCTAAAAATATATTCATCCTTAGTCTCTTCTTCAACACGAGACTTATGTTGTAGCAAAAAGCATCCAGAAGACAGGTGTGTGTGTGTGTGTGTGTGTGTGTGTGTGTGTGTGTGTGTGTGTGTGTGTGTGTGTGTGTTTTTTTAGGACTAAAAAGATGGTGAAGTAGGGTGGAAAAAATGGGATAGTGGGAGGTGGTTGTATATGATGGGATGGATAGGGGTGGGTGGGAAGGGATGGTGGATAAAGGAAGAACAGGAGGGTGTGGGGCGGTGGTGGAAGGGTTTTAGTACACAATGGAACAGGTGATGGAAGGGAAACAGTTGAATAGAAGAAGAGGGAGAGATGTATCATATAGGAATGATGGAAGAGAGAAATAGACGATAATAATGGGAAAGAATAAGTGTTTGTGATGGTGGTGGTAGTGATGATGGTGGTGGTGATGATGGTGGTGATGATGATGGTAGTGATGGCGGTTTGTGTGGTGGTGTGGAGGTGTGGAGGGAAGCCTGAACAGAAGCAGGTGTTCCTCCCTCCCTCACCCCTCCACCTCCCTCACCCCTCCACCTCCCTCACCCCTCCACTTCCCTCACCCCTCCACCTCCCTCACCCCTCCACCTCCCTCACCCCTCCACCTCCCTCACCCCTCCACCTCCCTCACCCCTCCACCTCCCTCACCCCTCCACTTCCCTCACCCCTCCACCTCCCTCACCCCTCCACCTCCCTCACCCCTCCACTTCCCTCACCCCTCCACTTCCCTCACCCCTCCACCTCCCTCACCCCTCCACCTCCCTCACCCCTCCACTTCCCTCACCCCTCCACCTCCCTCACCCCTCCACTTCCCTCACCCCTCCACCTCCCTCACCCCTCCACTTCCCTCACCCCTCCACTCCCTCACCCCTCCACTTCCCTCACCCCTCCACTTCCCTCACCCCTCCACCTCCCTCACCCCTCCACTTCCCTCACCCCTCCACTTCCCTCACCCCTCCACTTCCCTCACCCCTCCACCTCCCTCACCCCTCCACTTCCCTCACCCCTCCACTTCCCTCACCCCTCCACCTCCCTCACCCCTCCACCTCCCTCACCCCTCCACCTCCCTCACCCCTCCACTTCCCTCACCCCTCCACCTCCCTCACCCCTCCACTCCCTCACCCCTCCACCTCCCTCACCCCTCCACTTCCCTCACCCCTCCACTTCCCTCACCCCTCCACCTCCCTCACCCCTCCACCTCCCTCACCCCTCCACTTCCCTCACCCCTCCACTTCCCTCACCCCTCCACCTCCCTCACCCCTCCACCTCCCTCACCCCTCCACTTCCCTCCTCTTTCCTCACCAGAGAGAGAGGGACACACACGGAGTCACACGCTGAGACTGTCACAACACTGCCACAAATTTCATGGTGGTGAATCCTTTCTTCTCCGGAGGCTGTGTGTGTGTGTGTGTGTGTGTGTGTGTGTGTGTGTGTGTGTGTGTGTGTGTGTGTGTGTGTGTGTGTGGTAAGGAGGTGTGCAGGCATCTTGAGTTTTTTTCTGGCGGAGGAAGAGGTGAGGAGGAGAAGGAAGGAAGAGGTGGTGGGAAGGAAGGTAAGGAAGACAATCTTAGACGTGGTACTTCTGGCGCGTGAGAGGGAGATGACAGACGACTTATTCTCACATCTGTGTCAAAAAGAGTGTGAGTGGGGAGGTATGAGGGGGTAGAGGTGTGAGTTGGGAGCTATGAGTGGGGAGAGGTGTGAGTGAGGAGCTATGAGTGGGGAGAGGTGTGAGTGAGGAGCTATGAGTGGGTAGAGGTGTGAGTGGGGAGCTATGAGGGGGTAGAGGTGTGTGAGTGGGGAACTATGAGTGGGTAGAGAGGTGTGAGTGGGTAGGTGTAAGGTGTGTATAAGGTAGAAGTCACTTATTTTCTTGGCATGTGAAATCGAACTAATCCAGATAGTGGCTTTGTGTAGGAGGAGGGCTTGACGTATAGCATTACAGTAGGTGTTGGAAGAGAGTGAGACGAAGATCAAGCCTAACCCAGTAGTGTGTGGGTGTGCATCAGGTGGATTTGGGCTATCAGCTGTCAGTATGTGGCTTTGGGCTGTCAATATGTGGCTTTGAGCTGTCAGTGTGTGGCTTTGGGCTGTCGGTATGTGGATTAGGGCTGTAAGAATGTAGCTTTGGACTGTCAGTATGTGTGGCTTAGGGCTATCTTTTTCATCATGTGGCTTGATAGAGGTAGGTGACCTTCCTGTTGGCTTTGCGGTCTTGGTAAGTCGGCGGCTTCTCTTACGAGGTTGAAAGGAAAGTAAACAGGTAAGAATTAATAATTAAACCAAGGTAGACCTGAGCCGTGTGTGTGTGTGTGTGTGTGTGTGTGTGTGTGTGTGTGTGTGTGTGTGTGTGTGTGTGAAGGTGGATTCCTGGAAATGATAATAATAATATAAGAACGCAGTAAAACCTCTATCTCTCTATCTCTCACTGTCTCTATCTCTCAGAACATCGCCCTCTATCTATCTCTTCAGTGTCTCTATCTATCTATCTATCTATCTATCTATTGTCTGTCTGTCTGTCTGTCTGTCTGTCTGTCTCGCTCACACAACATTCCAACACATTCTATCACGTATTTTACCGAAAGCTATTCTCTCTCTCTCTCTCTCTCTCTCTCTCTCTCTCTCTCTCTCTCTCTCTCTCTCTCTCTCTCTCTTGTGTTTTGTATATATTTTTAGGGTTGAATTTTTCAAGTATTAACACGAATCCATTTTAGCGGATACATATTTCATTATACTTCCATTAGTCACGGTGTGTGTGTGTGTGTGTGTGTGTGTGTGTGTGTGTGAAAGTTTGTATATAGAATGAGAGAGAGAGAGAGAGAGAGAGAGAGAGAGAGAGAGAGAGAGAGAGAGAGAGAGTACATGACTGTTTCAATACGTGTCATCCAGTATTCATCTGAGTAAAGCTTAACGGTATTAAATCATCATCATCATCATCACCACCACATCAACCACACCTTCACTATCACCACCATTTCCATCAACATAAATACAACTGCATCACTGTCACCATCCATCACCACTATCACTGTCCCCCAAACCACCATCATTTCCATCACCACCACCACCACCACCACCCTAACCATCACCACCCTAACCATCACCACCACCACCACCACCACCACCACCACCACCCTAACCATCACCACCACCACCTCATCTACAAGTGACAGCATCAGTAAATCCTTCAGTACGACAGGAGTAACAAGAGATGGTTGGTCCCTGAGAGGTAGAGAGTCGCTATAAGCAGGAAGCAGGAAGCAGGTGTTAGAGCAGGATATTGACCGTGTCTCACCTGTAATTACTGTACATTCCACTGCTCTACTGTCTCGCTTTTACCTGTTCCTAATTGACAGGTGAAAAAAATTACGTAAGGAAATCATAATAACCGGATGTTCTGTCTTGAGTTTTTATATATTCTTGTTGTTGTTGTTTTTTCTCTTCGTTTTTTCTTCTTGTTCTTGTTCTTCTTCTTGTTCTTCATATTCGTTTTGTTCCTCCTGTTCTTGTTCTTCTTCTTGTTCTTCATAGTCGTTTTGTTCTTCTCGTTCGTGTTCTTGTTCTTCTTCTACCAAAGAGAAAGCAAATAAGTTGTAATAAAAAGAGACATGGACAAAAGAGAGAGAGAGAGAGAGAGAGAGAGAGAGAGAGAGAGAGAGAGAGAGAGAGAGAGAGAGAGAATGGAGACCCTTGTGGCTCACTGGAATTAAAAAGAGAGGCAGAGAGACTGAAGAAGAAGAAGAAGAAGAAGAAGCACACTCCAAGACTCAGTGAACTTGGGTGCTGCAAAACTCTCACACAAAACTAAATTGTCTTTATCTCTCCTCTAGAACATTCCCGCCTTAAGTGTCCCATTAAGAATTTATCTTTTGACCTTAAAATCACCACTAATGTCTTTTCTCCCCCTCCTCCTTCCCCCTTTCCCCCTCCTTCCTCCTTCCCCCTTCCTCCCTCCTCCCCCTCCTTCCCCCTTTCCCCCTCCTTCCTCCTTCACCCTTTTCTCATCCTCCTCTCTCCTCCTCCTCCTCCTCCTCCTCCTCCTCCTCCTCCTTCACCTTCTCCTCTTCCTCTCCCTCTTCCTCCTCCTCCTCCTCCTCCTCTCCCTCTCCTCAACCTCCTCCTCCTCCTCCTCCCTCTTCCTTCACCTTCTCCTCTTCCTCTCCATCTTCCTTCACCTTCTCCTCCTCCTCCTCCTCCTCTTCCTCACCTTCTCCTCCTTCTCCTCCTCCTCTCCCTCTTCCTCACCTTCTCCTCCTTCTCCTCCTCCTCTCCCTCTTCCTCACCTTCTCCTCCTCTCCTTCCTTCACCTTCTCCTCCTCCTCTCCTTCCTTCACCTTCTCCTCCTCCTCTCCTTCCTTCACCTTCTCCTCCTCCCCCTCTTTATCTTCCTATTCCTCCTACTCTTATTTCTCCTTCTTCTCCTCTCCTCCTCTTCTTCTTTCTCCCCATCTGGCACCACCATCATTATTGCCATTACTACTACTACTAACTACCAGTAACTACCTCTTAATTACCCCTAACCACACCACACCCTCACTATATCACCACTATCTTCACTCACTGCACCACTACCCTAACATCACCACACCACTACCTCCTCTCTCTCTCCCTCACCACTAATACACCTCAACAGCACCACTAACCCTCCTCCCACGCACCACTAATACACCCTACCACCACCGCCACTAACCCCCCCCCCCCCCCCACAATCCAGGCAGGAAACTCTCATTGACAACGGAGGTGGATTTTTTTAAAACTCTTCCCAGATTGTCTCTCTCACTCTCTCCCCGCCTCAATACTGAACTGGGCCACCCTCGTCCACCCGGCCACCCTCGTCCACCCGGCCACCCTCGTCCACCCGGCCACCCTCATCCACCCAATCCCAGTTTTGGATGATGGCTTCCTGAAATGAGACTATTACGTGGTGGAATTGCTCGTGTTGGCTTTAACGACTCCAAGTAGTAAACCCCCCAGTCATACAGGGAGTAGTTGGAGGAGGAGGAGTGAGGGGAAAGAAATAGGAAGAGGGGAATGAGGGAGTAGTTAGAAGGAAAGGGTGAGGAGGGATAGCATTAGAAGAAGTACATGCATACATACATACATACGTACATACATACATACATACATACATATTATATTATTATAATGATAATGGTTGCCCCTCGTGTAACGACGATGGCCGGCTCAAGGGCCACCTAGGCATGAATTTGTTTAAGGTGTAGGAGCTGTCGCCAACACAACAACCACACCCTAAGTTAACGAGAGGCATGACCCCAGTGTCAAGGAATAGTCCGAGAAGACCGGACAACTCGCCAACTGCACTGGCTAACCATTACCCCGGAACACGATCCTCAAATCGATTAAAATCCAGGTCCCCAATCACTGCTGGGTAGACAGAGGCAAATGGCGAAAAGAAACTTGCCCATAGTTTCACCCTGCCCGGGGATCAAACCCGGTCTGCTCGTTTGCGAGGCGAGCATGCTAATAATTACATTACATACATCCATACATGCATACATACTCCACGGCCCTGGTTCACTCTTAACCCCCGCCCCTTCCCCTCCCCCTCCTCCTTTTTACACTCACTCAACATGTGTACTGGACTGGGACTAAGGCTTCTCTGAGTCCTAGAACACAGCCATAAACACACTCTGTCTGTCTGTCTGTATGTATGTCTGTCTCTCAATTTCTCTTCTCAGAGAGAGAGAGAGAGAGAGAGAGAGAGAGAGGGAGACACGAAGAAGAAGGGCTCCCGAGGGCACCATTTCTGTGTATATTTGAACCTCCTTGATAGAATACCCTCCAGCAGTGAGCCTTACCTCAGCCAACGTGAAAGGCTGAGGAAAAAGACTCACCCTCAGAGATACATAAACCCTTGCTGCCACGGACTCACAGAGGCTCCATTAAGTTCAGGTTTTAAGTGGAAAGTACAGGTATTTCCCAGGTATTTACAGTAAATTCAGGTGGAATCTTGTCCGGGCTTAAATGGAGAATACAGGTACAATATTTCCCAGGTAATTATAGCAAATACAAGAAATACAGTTACAAATACAGTCTGAAATATATAGTATAGTCGTGTCCCATATACTGTAAGGACTGTATCATAAAGGTGTTATATTACAGGCACACACACACACACACACACACACACACACAGGCCATCAGGAATATGGTCTGTATCAAGAAACATATCAGGTAAAGAGACATAAAAAACTCTACCTATGGCTTCTGATGTCTGTCTGTCTGTCTGTCTGTCTGTTCGTAAGATCCGTCTGTAGGGAAGATATATGATGAAAAGTTATATTTATGGGCTATATTCACCTATAGTAAACTTTTATAGTATATTGATATTATTCTTTCCTATTTTATTCCCTCGTTTATTTATTTTTATTTCAATTATATTTTTATATTAATATTATCAATAATTTTAACAATGTAGGTATAATTATCATCAATATTATCTTTATCAGTGTAATTAATACTATTCTAAACATTAACATTAATTATGACTCGATTCATATCAGTATCTAACCTAACCTAACCTAACAGCTCAGTCCGCCCTACACATTACCTGGCAGGTGAGACCGATAATACCTGGCCGGGATACCTGAGACTGTTGATGAAGATACAAACAGTCACACCAACACCTGATCATATGAGTTATAGCTGAAAAATATTAACCTTGAAGTTATCTGTCTGTCTATCTATCTATCTATCACAGGTGTGTGAGAGAGAGAGAGAGAGAGAGAGAGAGAGAGAGAGAGAGAGAGTAAAGAAATCATATCTCAAAAAAAAAGGAAAAGAAAAGAAAAACCCATAATAATCAGACATCACCTCCACAGAACTCCTTTCAGTCATGCCGCTATCCGTCACATCTAACAAATTAGCTCTCCTGCCGGCATGATGGTCCGGCCAGATAACAGACCCACACCACCAGCGATATATCACGCCCGGCCGCCCCACTAAAGCCCAGGATACGTGGCGTGATTCGATAACATGATATCATGACGGTGGCTCAAAGGCGAGCCCAAGAGTGGCTCTGGAGTATTCAGGGGGTGAGGGAAGGAGGGGGAGAGGGAAGGAGGGTGAGAGGGAAGGAGGGGGAGAGGGAAGGAGGGGAGAGGGAAGGAGGGGGAGAGGGAAGGAGGGGGAGAGGGAAGGAGGGGGAGAGGAAAAGAGGGTGAGAGGGAAGGAGGGTGAGAGGGAAGGAGGGTGAGAGGGAAGGAGGGTGAGAGGGAAGGAGGGTGAGAGGGAAGGAGGGTGAGAGGAAAAGAGGGTGAGAGGGAAGGAGGGTGAGAGGGAAGGAGGGTGAGAGGGAAGGAGGGTGAGAGGAAAAGAGGGTGAGAGGGAAGGAGGGTGAGAGGGAAGGAGGGTGAGAGGGAAGGAGGGGGAGAGGGAAGGAGGGTGAGAGGGACGGTGGGGGAATGTGAGGGTGGATGGAAAGGGGATGAAGGAAGGGAGGAGGGAGGTAGGGAGGGATGGGGTGAAAGGTATGGGAGAAGGGGGTGGAAGGGGTAGCTAAAGGAATCGAAATCTATATAGTGTTTTGATGAAGAGATTATTAAGGTTTTGAATATCCCACTTCTCTCACTCTTTATCTCCCCGCTTTCATTTCCTTCCTCCATTTTTTTCCTGTGTTTTCCTTCCGTTACGCCTGTCTCTCTCCCTCCTTTCTTCTCTCACTCACTCCCTTCGTTTTTCCTCCCTACCTCTCTCCTCCCTTTCTCCCTCCTTTTTTTCTCTTTCTTTCCCTCACTATCTCCTTCCCTCCTACCATCTGTCTCATCTTCTCCCTCCCTCTTTTCCATCTTTTATCTCTCTCTCCCCCTCTCCTTCCCTCTTTTCCATCTCTTTTCTTTATCTCCCTCTCCCTTCCTCTCCTTCTCTATCTCTCTCTTACCCTCCTTCTCTCCTTCCTCACCCTCTTACCCTCCTTCTCTCCTTCCCTCACCTCCCTCTTTCTTGCCATGCGTTATATGCGTGCGTTAGTCGTGCGTTAAGGGCTCATGCGTCAAGGCTTGAGGCTCTTGGCAGATCTTAAGGAAGTGAGATAAGAGATCTGAGATTTGGTCATATCTCTCTCTCTCTCTCTCTCTCTCTCTCTCTCTCTCTCTCTCTCTCTCTCTCTCTCTCTCTCTCTTTAATCGCCCTCTTCTTCTCTTCCTTCTTCTCTCCCCCGTTCCCAATGCTTCTCCCTCTCTCCCTCCTCCACTCCCTCTCTCCCTCAATGTGTCGGCGCCGTACCCTCCCTGAACACGCACTGTAGTCATAATTGGTGTCGGGTTATCGAGGCTGCGGCTAAACGGGATCCATTACAGCGTTTCAATAGGACAGCGGACGAGCGCCTCTGGAAATACTGGACGCTGTGAGTTTCCTGTTTCGTTTCGCCTCTGGATCCAGTTTCGTGGGTGGGGGGGGGGGGGGGGGCTGAGGTACGGGCTTAGTTTTTATGAGTTTCAGGTGTGGTTCATTTATGAATTTTTGTGTGTTTGCAGTTTCGTTTCACCTCTGCATCAAGTTTCAGGGTTATCAACGAGTTTTATCGGTTTAAAAACACTCGTGTGTCTGTAGTTTCGTTTCATTTTAGACCTTATAAAATCCCTGCGTTTCATCCTGGTTTCTTTTTAGAGTTTCATTTTGCGTCTCGTGTTTCATTTAACACAAAAGTCCCAGGTTCGTGGGTTCATTGTGTGTCTCTTCAACCATGGAACCCGTGTTTGTGGGTTCACTTGTCCTTTTGAACAAGGTTTCGCTTTACCCACGTGAGAGAGAGAGAGAGAGAGAGAGAGAGCGCACCTTTTCAGTCTCGCTTCATCCCTGAGATTGAAAGGAACAGACAGACAGACAAACACAATATCTAGCTGTGTCTCAGTCTTGGTGTCCTCTCATAATAATTCCATCATCGTCTTCTTACAGTACAACACAAAAAAAAAACTAAACATTTTATAGGTCATTTATTTTTTCTCTCTCCCTAAGTGCCAGTTTTTCTCGTCTGGGTCTTCTCATTGCACGTGAAATTGTAGGGGAGTAGTGGGAGTGGGGTAGTAGGGGGAGTAGGAAGAGTGGGGTGGGGGAGTAGTGGGAGTGGGGCAGTAGCAAGAGTAGGGGGAGTGGGGTGGGGGAGTAGTGGGAGTGGGGTAGTAGGGGGAGTAGGAAGAGTGGGGTGGGGGAGTAGTGGGAGTGGGGCAGTAGTAAGAGTAGGGGGAGTGGGGTGGGGAGGAGTGGGGGAGTAGGGGGAGTGGGGTGGGGGAGTAGTGGGAGTGGGGCAATAGGGGGAGTAGGAAGAGTGGGGTGGGGAGTAGTAAGAGTAGGGGGAGTAGGAAGAGATGGGTGGGGGAGTAGGAAGGGTGGGGTGGGGGAGTTGTGGGAGTGGGGCAGTAGTAAGAGTAGGGGGAGTAGGAAGAGTGGGGCAGAAGGGGGAGTAGGAAGAGTGGGGTGTGGGAGTAATGGGAGTGGGGCAGTAGTAAGAGTAGGGGGAGTAGGAAGAGTGGGGTAGGGGAGTAGTGGGAGTGGGGCAGTAGTAAGAGTAGGGGGAGTATGAAGAGTGGGGTGGAGGAGTAGTGGGAGTGGGGCAGTAGCAAGAGTAGGGGGAGTAGGAAGAGTGGGGTGGAGGAGTAGTGGGAGTGGGGCAGTAGGGGGAGTAAGAAGAGTGGGGTGGGGGAGTAGCGGGAGTGGGGCACTATAATTTCCTTAGTATATACAAATGACATTATACAATACCTAAACTATCAGTGTTATGGAGGAACAGGCAGTACAATTGATATACTCCAACGTAATATAACGAAACAAAAAATAATCAATCCGATACAATAAGAAACATTACCGTAAACAAACGAAAATTTTATGGCATATAATCCATCATGTTTATACCTGTAATTAGCGTCGGTGGTGAACAACATGTAAACACGACCAATATACCTGTAAACACACCTGTGACGTATATTAAACTGTAGTATATGTGATGATTGATATACCCTTATGAGGTGTATAATATAACATATGTTGTATATAAGGAATTAAAGCGAGGATGGTGTTGTATGGACGAGTGTGGTGACAAAGGGAGTTAAGTCGTTCTTCAGATAGGTATTGTAGTGAGGCCGGGTGGGTACTGGGCGGCCGGGTGGGTGCTGGGCGGCCGGGTGGGTACTGGGCGGCCGGGTGGGTGCTGGGTGGGCCTGATGCTGTGCGGGTGGGTGAACGAAGAGGGAGTATCAGTGTCTTTAAAATTTCCCCAAGTGTTACAAGCTGTTGTGTGTGTGGTACTAGACCTTCACCACCACCACCACCACTACCACCCTCATCACCACCACCTCTACCATCACCACCACTACCCCCACCATCACCATCACCACCACCCTCACCATCACCCCCACCCTCACCACCACCATCACCACCACCATCACCACCACCACTACCACCCTCATCACCACCACCACCGCTACCCACATCACCACCACCTCCACCATCACCACCACCACCCCCACCATCACCACCACCCCCACCCTCACCCTCACCCTCACCATCACCACCACCACCACCACTACCACCCTCACCACTCCCACCATCACCACCACCCTCACCACCACCCCCACCATCACCACTACCACCCTAATCACCACCACCATCACTACCACCCTCACCACCCCCACCATCACCACCGCCCTCACCATCACCCCCACCCTCACCATCACCACCACCACTACCACCCTCACCAACCCCACCATCACCACCACCCTCACCACCACCCCCACCCCCACCATCACCACCACCACTACCACCCTCATCACCACCACCATCACTACCACCCTCACCACCCCCACCATCACCACCGCCCTCACCATCACCACCACCACCACCATCACCACCACCAGGATTTTAATACTCTCACAAGTTAAGGTTACAATATTTTTTAATGAAGTGTCGATCTAAACATGGGAGTATTTTACGTAACGAATTCCATTATGAAGTGAAATGACGATATAAACTTATTATACAGTGGAGAGGAGAGTCCGTTATATCGAGGGTCCGTGAGATAGGAAACCCCCATTTACCAGATTATATGGAGAAAAACGTCCGCTATATCGAGGATCTGTTAAATGTGAAAACTCCATCTAACGGATTATATAGAAAGAGAAATCCGTTATATGGAGGTTTCCGTAATTTGTCATTTAAAAGGCTTTCACAACTCCACATCAACAAATAACATGGGGGGACACTTGTAGAATTTAATAGTTCAGTGAACCATTGTTTATCCAAGCCAGAAAGATTAAGCCCTGAACTAACGTTAGAAGCTTCTCTGATGAAGAATTAAATACGATCAATTTTCAACAGCTTAGGTGAGTAACATATATATTTTACCTCAGGAGAAGGGAAGTGAATTTAGGTTAGGTTAGGTTAGTTTACATGAGGTTAGGTTAGGTTAAGCGGAGGTGATAGCCCCCAGTACCCCCCATCTACCAGTTCTTCCAATGATGCAAACTTCACCTTGTGTCTAAGATAACCACCACTTTATAGCCAAAGTTGATATCGTGATCAAGAGGCAAGATATCCCGCTTGATTCTCTGCTGGGAGTCTGCTTTATGACCCTGATATACGGTACATGAGGTTATATTAACTCACTATATAGTCGTCTCGTTTATTTTGGCAATTTTCGACACATAAAAACAATTCCCAGGTAATTTGATGCAATATTGTAATTATGAACGTATCATATATATATATTTTAGATTTCATGATAACTTACGTAATTTTGTCTTTTATGTAATTATTGTTATTATGTAAGGAGTAATTATCAACGTAGAAGGAATTAGTTTTATGTGTATTACCTGAGGTTAATTAGTAATGGGGAACTTGTTAATACTTAATATCACCTGAAGATTAATCACCCTAATGTCACCTGGGTGTTAGGTTAGGTTAAGGTAGGTTAGCATAAGTTGGGTTAGGTTAGTTTAGGATGCGTTAAAGTTAGGATGGGTTAAGTTAGATTAGGTTAAAGTAGGTTAAGTTAGGATAGGTTAAAGAATGTTAGGTTACGCTACAGTAGTTTAAGTTAGGGTTAGGTTAAGTTATAATAGGTAAAACTAGGTTAGGTTAAGGTAGGTTAGGATATACAAGAACTCTATAAACGCAATATAACATCCTATACAAAGTTCCTATAATTAAGACACAAAACAGCAGTCTAGTTCACTACTAATAAAAGACTGACAGAATAAAACAGTAAACAAAAGGAATAAACAATAGCCAGTGTCGCAATATTCAGACACACAAAAGACATCAACTTTTATAGAATTTGTTAAAAGGGACGTCACTATTACGGCCGGTATAACGTCATTATTGTGTTATAGATCATTACTAAATTCGTTATGAGGTTGTATCAGAGGTGTGGAGGTGTGTGTGGGGGGGTGGTTAGGTGTGTATGTGTGAGAACGGGTGTGTGTGAGAGAGTGTGGGGGTGTATATGTGTATGTACTGTATGTATGTATGTATGTGTATATATGTATCCCACTAAAAACAATAAAAAACCCAGACAAACAAACACACAGACATTACTGACAGCTCTATACCTCCACCTCCTCTGGTCTGGGGGAATAACACATCATTATTCAGTGGAACGAAATTATCTCATCTAAAACAAAGGACAACGCTCAAGTCTCGTATCCTGAAAGACTCGTAGGGTAAATTCCAGTCTCGTAACTTAACCCAACTTGTGTTAGAGTATCAGTGAGGTTTGGGCGCCATTTTGTCTCAGAATTTTGAGTTTGGGGAGGTCTTAAGTTAAAAATAAAATGGTCACTCAAAATATTATCTATATTAAATTGTGTTGAAAAAATATGGCATAACGGACGAAAGATTTTGACAACCCTACCGACACAACAGGAGTCACAGTGTTCATTCTGGTTCATTCTGAAATCCATCGATCACCCCCAGTACAGATAGTTTATTTGAGTGACTGTACAGGTAAAAATATTAACAAGCAATTAGTTAAAAATACGGTAAGATTAATAATATTGTCTTAGGTTAAAAAAACAAAGAAAGTTAAATGCATACAGAGACATCTTCAGTTTAGGGTGAGTCAGGATTATAAATTTACCTTAAGTTAAAAAGAGAATCATAGATAAATTCTCACTTATCTTCAGAACAGAGAATATTTTCCCCGTACGAGAATCTGTTAAAAATAAAAAGGAACGTAAGTTAAATACATGTTCATACGTCATCTGTGAAGGACTGAGAATGAGTAACTTTTTTTTACCTTAAGTTAAAAACATCGCAGAAAGATAGACTGTGTTCTCAGGTGTCTTCAGGGGAGAGTATCTTAACTTAGGAGTTTCTGTGACTGAAGTGAGGAGGAACCACCTTTTCAGCATAGGACCAGAGGTTATGGTGCCATTATCCCCCGCAGGTACAGTCCGCCCGCAGGTACAGGCCACCCCAAGTGTGCTGTGACCCCTTACAGTGCCTCCTTTGTTCGTGTGGCGCCGTGGCACTACTTGTATGGCACTGTGGTACTACTCGAGGGAACTTATTGATAGCGCTGTTTTATAGTAATTGTTTTTGCTAGTGTTTGTTTACATGTATTAATATTAGACACAACAATCTTCAATGAGTATAATACATATTTTGTTTTTTGTAATATGATATATGATGTTGCTTAGGAAAGGAGGTGGCGGCGGGGGGGGGGGGGGGTGGAGGAAGGATGACCTATTTTCCAGTGGCTGTTATTGTTATTTGTTGTAAAAGTGTTAGGATTTGTTTTAATATCATTCTTGTATCTCGTTTTGGTTATTAAATATTTTGTCGATTTTATGAAATTTATCTATAAAAGAGGGAGGGGGGAAAAGAGGGAGGGAGGAAAGAAAGAGGAAGGGGAGTGAGAAGAGTGTTGATGAGGGAGGGGAGGATGGATGGAAAGAAGTAAGAGAGATAAGGAAGAGGGGAAGAAGAGGAAGGGAAGACATGTTGTGGAGGAGGAGGAAGAGTGGAAGACAAGGGTTTTGGGATGGGGGGATGAGGAAGAGGAGGAGGTGGAGATGATGGTGGAGGTAGTAGATGTGAGGTAACGTGACAGATGAAAAACTGACATAGCATAATAATGACCACAGGTAGGTGTTAGGTGACACAGGTAACCTCAGGACAGGTGTCTCGTGACGGAGAGATGGTGAGGTAGGTAGATAGGCTGGACGTCTGTTAGGTCACCCTTATGCGTAATGGCATTAAGAGAGAGAGAGAGAGAGAGAGAGAGAGAGAGAGAGAGATCTGTCCACTTCTTTACACCAAAGTTTAATTGCTCTCCACGTTTATGCCACACTATATACTTTAGTTTCGTTTTCGTGTGTTGTAACCGTGCTGGCGTCTAGTCACAGACCTTGTACAATATTGTGAAACCTTAATCAACTTATGTGGGTGAAGCTTATGTTATTTTTATTTAATTTATACTAAAGTAAATGAAAAAAAACAAACATAATCTTTGAGGAGCTTTACTACCTACAAACTGGTGTATCTTTCAGTCCGGTTTGTCTAGTTTATTATGGAAAGGAGGAAATATATGTTGTTAGATGGATTTATTTAATACATTTAAAGAGTAAGAGAATGTATTGATGCTGAGAGAGGGAATATTGTAAGAGAGAAGTTGGTTCAATAGTAAAAAAATAAATAAAAAACGGTGAGTGATGAAGTAATTTGACTATAGAGAATGAGAAAATGTGACGAAGTGAGAGAATAAGAGAGAGAGTGAACTGTATGTAAAAGAGCGAGAAACAAAGAGGATGATAGAGAGTGAAACTATAAGAGCATGAGAGAGAGTTAACTGGAAGTAATAGAGTAAAAGAGTGAGAGACTAAGAGAGAGAGTTGGCTGGAAGGGAGAGATAAGAGCTATCGTGTGCCCTTGTCACAGATAAGACTGTCCACCAAACCCCATTACCCTCCTCACCACCCACTCGTATGTCACCCCTCCAGTCTCTCTACAAAAAAAAGTAAATGATAAAAAATAGAAAAAGTCAAACAAAAGTGAGATAACAATTAGTAAAACTATCGTTGATTATGCAATAAACCCGGAAAAAGTAAAAACAAAAGTGAGATATGAAGCAAATAAAAGTATTGTTGATTAAAATAAGTTTAGTAATCTAGAACAATAAACTAACCCCCAAACAGATACATAGAACATAGAACAAGTGAACAGATTCATATAGAACACCTGAGGCATCACCTGGTCACTTTACTCATAAGATAAGGTAATATATCTCAGGTGGCAGGAGGGGGCGCCGGGGTGGGGGGCGGGGGTCGTTGGGGTGGGTCAGTCAGTGTGGTATGTAGGTGGTGAACTTCCCACGTTAATTAAGCAAAGGTGAGAGAGACGATGGTGCCGTGAATTTCAACATCCAGGTGTGTAATGGTGATTAATTTACCTGCGTTTTAAATATTCATGGCATTTTTATTTTCTGCTTGTGGTGGAATGTGTAAGTTAACATTAATATAAAGTGAATTGTGTTTTGTTTTAAAAATAGTGATATAAGTATTTTTGTCTACATTAAATCTGTCTAATTACCTGCCTTTCAGACTTGACTTATAAATTTTCAAACCGTGTGGGATATTTTTTTTTCAGATAGCCATAATGCAAACAGTAACCCATTCTTAGTCAACCTTATCGATACATAACCTGGATAATTATTATGTGTGCGTGATAAGATTATGAAATATTAATACAACAATACTAATAAATTTTACTTTTATTTCCAGGATTCAAGAAGACTAACTCTGGACTGTACAGGTAAGCAGGTTAATTAATTGATAATAGGTGATAGAAAATAGTTGTGTTTTGAATTTGACATTGTTATTTGTTTCTTTTTTAATGGTGATTTTTACCTTTGTTTATAAATAACTTAGTTTACCTGCTAAGTTAGGTTGAAATCGGTCGTTCGGTTTTTAGGTACCAACAACACACACTGATACACCTACACCTAGCGTCAGTTAACCCGAGGTACACAGCCGACGACACCCATATTACCAGAGACTAACACACACAACACCACCTCTACACAACACCACCACTACACAACACCACCACTACACCACGCCACCTCTACACAACACCACCACTATACAACACCACCACTACACAACACCACCACTACACCACGCCACCACTACACAACACCACCTCTACACAACACCACCTCTACACAACGCCACCACTACACCACGCCACCACTACACAACACCACCACTACACAACACTCATCAAGGTTATCACACTACCACACTCACCATCACCACACACTACACATCACTCACTGTCTCCATCACCATAACAATCGCCATTACCATCAGTACCAACACCCACCTCCAACTACCACCACCACCCATCACTATCTCCACACCACTACCACCCATCATCCACCACCACCACCACCACCATCCATCACTACCACCCATCACCCACACACCACCCACCATCACCCACCCACCATCACCCACCAAGAAGGTTGTCCAGCGCATCAGGCGAGATAGCATGAGGTACAGTCAGCTCAGGAAGGCAATATAATTATCTCAGGAAATTCATCAGCTGGTCTTACACCGTGGAACACCATACTGGCAGCTCAGTGTGAGGCCGCCCAGGCTTCCTCCCTCCAGTTTGTGGGTTTAATAATGTTTACAGTGTGTGGGAGGGCGGGGGGGGGGGTGAGGGAGGGGTGTGTGGGAGTGTGTGTGTGTGTGTGGGAGGGGGGTGAGGGAGGGGTGTGTGTGTGTGTGTGTGTGTGTGTGTGTGTAATAATAATAATAATAATAATAATAATAATAATAATAATAATAATAATAATAATAATTAACGGTTTATTGAAAGAGCTTGGCAGCCAGAAGACTGAAAATATACAGTTACATAATTGGGGAATGGGTTACGAATTACAAATAATATACAAATAACATAAGTGATATAAATAAGATATGTAATAACTAGATGGGGAAAAGCTCAAACTACAGTTCATTTCAACATAGTGACAGTGCAAGGAGTAGTATTTACTGGGAGTGAATACACTGGTTTATTACAAGTTATTGACAATTTTTACAATGGTTGGGACTGGGCTGTTCTTATAGCGATCAGTTCGTGCACGTATGGGCTGGATGCGGTTGTGGTGTCGAACAGCAATTCTCGGGCTAGGGATCTCAGGTGGTAGTAGGAGCCGGTGTCGAGGATGGTGCAGAAGCTTCTTACCAAATTTGCAGATGAGGTCGTGGTGATGGTCAGTGAGAGTCGAAAGGGTCAGTGTGTTGAGCGCTTCTTGATGTGTGGAGTAGGAGGGGGAGAGAATAATCTTGCATGGCCTCTTTTGCACTTTTTCTAGGTGTTTACGTTGTGTGGCATTTAGGGAGGAAGACCAGGTAGGGGAGGCATAGTTGAGCTTGGGAAGTATGAATGTTGAGTAAACGCTGAGGAGCTCGGGTGTGTGTGTGTGTGTGTGTGTGTGTGTGTGTGTGTGTGTGTGTTTAATTACATAAGAGTGTGTATATGTATGTATATTTGTGTTAGTGTTTATCATATACTGTATATGTGTTTTTATGTATGTACCTTATTTAATTACTGTTCAGTATATACATTTCTGATTGTATGTATAGTGGTATATGTGTATGTGTATGTATGTGTATGTGTATGTGTTTGTGTCTGTATATGTAAAGACAATAAAGAACGGAAGTAGAAGAAGAAATAAGAATGATGTAGGAATGGAAACAAAACTCAATATTAAACAAATAGAAGTAATAAGGGAAGCGAAGAGTGAAAGACATGGAGGAGGAACCCGCAATTAATATAATACTGTAGAGTTGGTATGTCCTCTGATGTATACACTATATATACTGTACCTGTAAAGAGAGTGGGTGTACTACTTCAGCAAGGTACAGTGTGAGGGAGGTGAAAAATAGAACCAGAGAGAGTACCTATGTTCACCTGTGGAGCTAAACGCAGGTGTTATTAAGGTGTGTGTGTGAGAGAGAGAGAGAGAGAGAGAGAGAGAGAGAGAGAGAGAGAGAGAGAGAGAGAGAGAGAGAGAGAGAGAGGGGTTAAAAAGAAATGCTTGGAGAAATTACAATAAATTCCAAAAAATGAAAGTTGACGTGTAAAAAAAAAATGTTGGGAGAGACGAAAAAATACAATAAAAATATATATACTAAAATAAACACGGGTTAAAAGTGACTGACTGCCAACCAAAGGTGACTGAGGGGGGAGGAAAATTGTCAGAAATGAATGTTGTCAGAGATGAATGACCCTGAATTAAATTTGGGATACCGTCAGGGGCCAGGTACAGGTAAGTGACACACATGCAGGTACGGGTAATTGACACACACACACACCTGCAGGTACCGGTAATTGTCACACCTGCTGCTGTTGTTATACTAGTCACGGACGAGGTGGTGGTGCTGTTATGTGAGTTGGAATTAGCATGGGGTGATTGTCGCTCGTGCCTAAATCATGGTGGTGGTGATAATGGTTGATAGTTAGGGGTGGTTGACAGTGGTGGTGGTTAATGGTGGTTGATGGTTAGTGCTGATCTTGGCTGTGGATGATAGTCATTATCGGGGTTGGTGTTGATGGTAGTGGTAGTGGTTAATGATGGTTAGTGGTAGTTGTGGTTGATTGATTTTGGTGCGTGGTGGTTGTAGTTGCATTAGTTGTGATGGTTGTAGTTGGTGGTAGGGGTAGTAAAGGGGTTGTGATGGGGGTTGATAGTGGTGGTGGTTGTTGGTTGGTTGTGGTTAGTGATAGGAGCATTGGTGGTAGTTTGTGGTATTGGTTAATGGTGTTAGTTGTTGTTAATTATTGTTGTTGTTGATGGTAGTTGTGGCAGTAAAGGAGGGGGGGAGGGGGTAAGATAATGTTATTGGTTAATGGTAATTATGCTAATTAATGTACCTGAAGCGGAGTACCAATAATTACGATATTACTATTATTATTATTATTGTTATTGTTGTTGTTGTTATTTTTAATGTTAATAATGATATAATTTTTGTTATTGTTTTTGTTCACGTTGTTAATTTCATTGTTGCTGTTTTTATCGTCATTATTATGATCATTAATATTACTTAAACTACTACTAATATCAATCAAATTAATTATAGTTTTCGTCCAACACAATTATTACTCCACTTAACTATAGCGAACATGATAAGTGAGAGACAAACCTTTGAATTGGGACACTTGCATTAGGACCTTTCACGTGTACAAGTCTTTTGGTGCTATATATCACGAGCACTCTCACTATGACGTCAATATTTATTAAACATTCTTGTAAAATGTTAATTGCGATATTGTGAGTATTATATTTTAGTACTTGAGTTATCCGGCCTCGGTTGGGTTGAGTTGAGTTGGGTGAGGTGAGGTAGCCCTCCCTCCACCAGCAGTAGCTCTCCTTCCACCTGCATTAGCCCTCCCTCCACCAGCAGTAGCTCTCCTTCCACCTGCAGTAGCCCTCCCTCCACCAGCAGTAGCTCTCCTTCCACCTGCATTAGCCCTCCCTCCACCAGAAGTAGCTCTCCTCCCGCCTGCATTAGCCCTGCCTCCCGCCTGCATTAGCCCTGCCTCCCGCCTGCAGAAGCCCTCCCTCCCGCCTGCAGAAGCCTTCCCTATCACCTTCAGTCGCCCTCCCTCCAGCAGTAACCCTCCCTTCACCAGCCCTCCATACCTCCCACCAGCAGTATCCCCACCTCCCACCTACAGTAGCTCACCCTCCCTCCGCCCCCACCTACAGAAGCCCACCTGTATGATAGCTAAAGGTTGAATGGGTACTCTAATCTGACCCGATGACTCAGCGTTGCCCAGTCAGTGAATATGAAACACTTTGGTCATGTGGAAGAGCTGAGCTTATTACCACTCCGCTCCTACATTACCTTCACTCCAGAATACTCCGGGACGCATGAAAGACTTGGTATTGCTTAATGTAACTCCATCGTAAAGTGAGGGAAAACAGGTATATGTAGCCACTAAAAAAAAAACTATCTGTACCTAAGGGGGTCGATAAATTTCAAAATGAGCACTATAACTCCTGTTGTCTCGGTAGGGTTGTCAAAATCCTTCGTCCGTTGTGTCATTTCTTCAACATAATTTTGTATAGATAATTCTTTGGAGTGACTGTACATCTCTTGAGTGGTTCTAAAATGTAAAAAAATATGGAATAACATCGAGGAATATTTTTTTATTAGATGCATAGTAATCGTATTATTCCCTAGAGGATAAAAACTCGAGGATATTTTTCTCCGCCGCCAGCGTATATTAATTCTCGGTCTTCATGGTAATATTTCACTCTAAACGGCTGAATCGTGATCTTCACCGTCTGGGTTACAGGCTCTTGTTCGTCCTGGGATGGAGCAGTCAAACCCCTGAGTTTATGTATAGCGTCCAATGTTGTGTTTTACTTCCCAGGATGATTGGCTATTTCAAGAATGGAAGGCTAGGGAGGAAGGGGATGAGGCGGATCTCATTAACTACGATTATACATTATGAGAGGCCTTCAAACCCTGGAAAATTAATCATTCTTGTAGGAATATAAACACCATCCATCATCCGCCTTCCATTTCCTCCAAAACATCGACTTGGGGTGTAATTTCGACCAATGGGCTTTAAGGTAACATCTAAGGTAACCAATAGCAACTTGGGGTTTTAAGCTTGGTAGATGTTGTGTGTCAATAAAAGGATTCGGCCGGGTTGATAGTCTCTTGATGAAGGTCTGTGAGGGCGGTTCATATCTCTGTGTGTGTTTGTTTTGACAGAATCCACCGAGAGAGAGAGAGAGAGAGAGAGAGAGAGAGAGAGAGAGAGAGAGAGAGAGTGCAGAAAAAATACAAATTGAGAAGAAAAGAAGTCAATACAAAAATAGTAGTATGAAAAGAAAGACTCCAAGGGATAAAAAAAATGCTGAAGGAAGAAATTAGGGAATAGGGGAGATAATGAGAGGCAAAAGGAGATAAACAAATAATAAAAGGAAGATAAAAACTACCAAAGGAAGAAGAAAAGATTAGGCAGAGAAGAATGGAGGATAAATATGAAGGAAATGAAAGAATGAAATGAACGAGGAAAACAACAGAAGAGGAGGATGAGTAGAGAAAGGAGGGAAGTGGGAAAGAAAATGGGAGAGGAGAGAAAGAAGAGAGGGATAGGACCTTTTCCAGCATATGTGGTTCCTGCAGATGTGTGGTTCCTGCAGATGTGTGGTTCCTGCAGGTGTGTGGTTCCTGCAGATGTGTGGTTCCTGCAGGTGTGTGGTTCTTGCAGGTGTGTGATTCCTGCAGGTGTGTGGTTCCTGCAGGTGTGTGGTTCCTGCAGATGTGTGATTCCTGCAGGTGTGTGGTTCCTGCAGGTGTGTGGTTCCTGCAGGTATGTGGTTCCTGCAGGTGTGTGGTTCCTGCAGGTGTGTGATTCCTGCAGGTGTGTGGCTGGTGGCTTTGTTACTAGGGATATACGATACAGGTCTGTTGCCTTGAGCCTCACATTATCCCCGTGGATGCTGTATGCGGTCTCTCTCTCTCTCTCTCTCTCTCTCTCTCTGTCTCTCTCTCCTATCTTTTTTTACCCCCTTCTCCTCCTCTTCCTCATGCACACTCACCTTCTCTTTCCTTTCTTCTTCTCCCCCTCCTCCCCTTTCTCCTCTTATACACCCTACCTCCGTTCCCCTACCTCTTCTACCTCCTTCTCATCCTCTCCTGCACACTTCTCCCTTTCATATCTCCCTCTCCCTCGCTCTTTCTCTCTCTCTCTCTCTTCCTCCTCCTCATTGTAGGGATGATAATAATAATAAACCTCCATTCTCCTTACCTTCCCTCCCTCCCTTCTCCTTCCACCTGGGTGAGTCTTCAAGGGGCGTCCTGAATACTCCCAGGTCCATGAGTCTCTCTATACCTGAGGCTCCTAGGGTCGAGTGGGGTGGTGGTGGTGACCGTAGTCGACCATTGTGGTGGCTGGTCCCCTTACATGTAATATAGAGGGTAGTGGTGATGGTACTAACACACATAGTTTTAGCAAGGAGGAGGAGGGAGGGGGGGGTAGTTGTGGTCACTTCTACCATACGACTATAAACACTGTAGAGGTTAAGTGAGTCCCGGAGGTCAGTGGATAGGGGTTGAGGGTAAATAATAAACCTTAAATCAATACAGATGACGCCATTACATCTGTAGTGCTAATCTCATTACCTAACCTAACTTAACCTCAGAACAGTCAGCCTCCACGTATCTCAGTCTTAGTCCTGACACAACAAACTCAACACATTTACAAAAACTTTTAATTTACAATGGGAAAAATTGATTCCTATTTTTTGGGGGTGACATTTTTGTTGGTAAGTTTGGTCTTAATTCTTTCTCAAAAGTTTAGTGGTTTAAAGTTAGCTAGCTGCTGTCTTTACAAACACACACACACACACACACACACACACATTTCATGCTTGTGTGATATAGGGAAGTTGTTGTCAGTAAGCGGCGTTCCGGTATCAGGTAAATGTCAAGGTCCCAACGTCTGGTAATTATCTGGTTGTCAACACGAGAACAATAGTGATATAATACTGCAGTTTATGTTGGGAATAATGCAAGTGGAGGGAAGGCGCCTTGATCCTCTTTAATAAGTACTGGAGTGGAAGCCGCTACCATCTGTATATGTAGGGTGGAGGCCGCTACCATCTGTATATAAGGTCAAGGTCACTACCCCCTGCATATGAGGTGCCAATACCCACAGTATATGAGGTGCCACTACCCCCTACATTTAAGGTGAGGTGCCACTTCCCCTACATATAAGGTGAGGTGCCACTTCCCCTACATATAAGGTGAGGTGCCACTACCCCTACATATAAGGTGAGGTGCCACTTCCCCTACATATAAGGTGAGGTGCCACTACCCCTACATATAAGGTGAGGTGCCACTACCCCCCTACACGTCCGAGGACAGACAGAGGCCTCAGGGGCTGACAGCACTTCTCCCCTCTAACACATCATAAGTTTTAACAAGACAAAACTTGAGCGGCCGTGGAACAAACTCAAGGCTCTCTGTCACGCACTGAATAATACATCATCCTGTGTGTTTTTGATCCTTTTTATACACACACACACACACACACACACACACACACACACACACACACTTGCGTAGGGGTATGCATAAAACTATCAAACATTAATAGCTTCTGTGAACTCGGGTGTACTTGCTCAACTCAGTATGCAAGTCACATGCACAAACACACGCAAGCACTACCACGTACCAGGAACCATCCACGCAAGCAGACAGACAGGCAAGCAAGTAAGCACCCGACCGTCCAACACCCTGACCTGCCTTCCCCGACCATTCAACACCCCGACTTGCCCTCCCCGACCATTCAACACCCCGACTTGCCCTCCCCAGCCATGCAACACCTCCATCCCCCTGACCTCCCCGCCACACAACACACGACGCTGATCACACCACAAGAATCTTCTAATCAAACCACAAACCACGACACCTGCCAGTAAACCACGACACCTGCCAGTAAACCACGACACCTGCCAGTAAACCACGACACCTGCCAGTAAACCACGACACCTGCCAGTAAACCACGACACCTGCCAGTAAACCACGACAACTGCCAGTAAACCACGACACCTGCCAGTAAACCACGACACCTGCCAGTAAACCACGACACCTGCCAGTAAACCACGACACCTGCCAGTAAACCACGACACCTGCCAGTAAACCACGACACCTGCCAGTAAACCACGACACCTGCCAGTAAACCACGACACCTGCCAGTAAACCACGACACCTGCCAGTAAACCACGACACCTGCCAGTAAACCACGATAGCTGTGGCCCGGCCGTAGTTATCCTCCGGTTCACACTCGCCAATATTTTCGCCAAGATAACCGTTATTAGGGGGAGATTTACGGCGACCAACACCACTAAATTATCTGAGCAGAAATCATGAATAAGAGAAGCGTGTGTTTTTAGTGCCAGGGTGGTGGTGTGAAGTTGGTGGTGGTAGGGGAGGTGGTGGTAGGGGTTGGTTTCGTGGGTGTGGTGGTAGTGGTAGGGGAGAGGGTGTGGTTGTAATAATGGTGGTGTGTTGATGTGAATTTGACTGAATTCTGCAGCAGTGGCTAGTTTATTGTGCACCCCATGCTCATCCTTTTGAGTGGTGGCGCTAAAAGAATTCAGAGCAGAGGTCACAAAGGGCCTTTGTCTGACCCCAGTGTTGTGGCACTGAATATTACGCAGAATTTTCAGCATATTGTGTGTGGAAATCTTTTACATTGTATTTAACTGACCGACTTGGTACAAAAAGTGGACATAGTCTTAAGATATCAAATTGAGCAATGACGTGTCGTGGTGTTGCACAAAGACCATTGTTGGATCTGTCACTAAAAGGTTCGACCAGACTGTTGTAATGCGTGACTTTGTTTGTTCACGACAAGTGATTGTTTGTACTCCTCTGTTTGCTTGGAGATTATCTGCAAGTTTGTTTCTAGTTACAGTTCTTAGTGTTCGGTTTAATAGTCAAAGACCACATAATAGTTTCTTTATTAGACACAAGTTACTCTGAAGCCTCAACTTTCCCATGCTCTCAATGGCTTACTTCCGCGACAACCATACACCGTGGTCAGCAAGACGGGCATAGTAGTGTCTAGGGTGAAGGTGTTAAGAAGTAGGGAGGATGATGAATCGATGAAACTGTCAGTGGTAGCCTCTTCAACAAGTTTCAGGACATTGAGTATGTTACATAGTTGAGTGTGCAGAGTAGATTCAGTTATTGATTCTGACTCGGTGCTGTGTTATCACCAATAGGCTGAGTCACAATAACACCATTTCCAGCACCTCCCACAGCCAGAGTTAAGAGAGTCATCAATATAGATAGTCTATGTGATAATATTTTCTGTCGTGAGAATATGTATGTGTTGAGAGTAAGGACTGGGGCATAGTCACTCGTGTGTGTGTGTGTGTGTGTGTGTGTGTGACAATCTATCATGAGATCTCGTGTAGCCTGGATGCAATGGTTTAATAATTCTAATATTAGCAACATAGTTTTGCTCATACAGTCACTCAAAAAAATATAGATACAAAATTGCGTTGAAAATTATGACACAGCGGACGAAGTATTTTGACAACCCTACCGAGACAACAGGAGTCACAGTGTTCATTCTGAAATTCATCGATCACCCCAAGTACAGATAGTTTTTGTGTCTCTACATTACAGAGTTAGCTGTTATATGGCAGGAGATATGAAGGACAACGGCAGCACTAACGATACTGATAATAGTAACAACTACAACAACAATAATAATAATTAATAAAAACAAGAACAAAATACTAACAATAATACACAGGTAATATGAACCCTTTAACCTGCAGATAATCAACAAACATTTTCATTAAAAGGATTTGATTTCACATTTTTATCACGAACTCTTAAATGAACACAACAAACGAAATAAAACTAAATATTTTATATCCTTTGGACATTGTTTTAATGAATAGAAAATGTTAAACTTTGTATCGTGTGTGTGTGTGTGTGTGTGTGTGTGTGTGTGTGTGTGTGTGTGTGTGTGTGTGTGTGTGTGTGTGTGTGTGTGTTACGTTCATTGTTATATTATATGAACTGTTATACCATGGATTTATGCTACACACACACACACAAAACACACACACACACACACACACACACACACACACACACACACACACATAACTCACTAGGTAATGACACTGGGCCCTTGTGATGTAATAACGATAAATAGTTATGTTTTGTGTCAGTGTCCAGGAATTTGTCTTGTAAACGAGGCTGGTTTGTGTTGTTCCCTCACCCTGAGACATCGATTAACACTCAGGCAGGAGTCTTAGATAATCGTAAGTTGTTTTATTTCTCGTATTGTTTTTTTAATAATTTATCGTAACTGGCGACGATTTGAGGAAGAGGAGTTTATTATTAATATTATTATTTTAACTAATGATGCTAGAACAATATTTTTTATGTTATTTGAATAATAAGTAATAATAACAATAATGTCATATGCGACCAATCATTGTCTAGAATCGTTTCCTTTTGTGTGTAAAGCCAAACTGACGTCATCATGCATTACACCTCTGACGTCATTGTTCAATTATCGTGAACCATAGTTTATTCCGGCCGTGAGTGACCTTGGGAGTAATACTGACTTAATATTGACTTCTACACCGTCGATATTTAGATAGACCGTGTGAATGACTCCCCCCCCCCCCCCTCTCACCCTGGCTGACACTCCATTTATACTTCAGTGTGGTGCTAAAGTGTGTCACCATTACTTAACACCTTAACATACTAACACCATGCACTATACTCGTGTTTACTTCAATAAATTGTTCCACGCTACACCACACTGTAATATTTTAAAGTCACTATACTATCCCTTACACACTATATTACACTTTAGTATACATCACTACACTCTACAACACACAATGCAACACTTCAACATAACATTTCAACACTATACTCACCACACTTCAGCACTATACATCACACCCCACTAGACCACACATCACACCACACTACACTTCAACACACCCCACCACACACCCCCACAACACACAAACTCTGCACTTAACACCCTCGTAAAGTTCACTATACGTATTGTTACAGCGCCACTACTGACCACGACACCCTCACGAAATATACCAAGACTGTGAGGTTGACGTGCAGGTAGAGTGAGTGTGTGTGTGTGTGTGTGTGTGTGTGTGTGTGTGTGTGTGTGTGTGTGTGTGTTACTCTACAAAGAAAGAAAGGAAAAAATACAATATACTTTTTGTCATTAGTTTAGAGAGAGAGAGAGAGAGAGAGAGAGAGAGAGAGAGAGAGAGAGAGAGATTGTTTTCGTTTCGTGTTGGGATTTCTGCCACAAAAAAAATGACAAAAGAAAAGTTTGGGGAAAAAGTTTGTCACTGTATTAATTGGCACCACACTGTCTCCACTCCACTACCTCCTCCTCTTCCATTCTCCTCCACTGTCCAGTTGCCCACACACCTTTTGCTGCCACCCTTCCTTCCTCCATTACCCACCACCCTCCACATCCCTCCCTCCCTACCACCACCTGCCCAGACATTCTTTGCGCTGGCTCCCCTCACCACACGCTTCTTACTTTTCTTTAGGGAGTTTTGGAATACACACACACACACACACACACACACACACACACACATACTCGGAAAAGTCTTGATGTTGAGCGAGGAAGAATTAAAAGCTTACTGGAGAAGTATGCTCGGGGAAAGTGAAGGGAGTAAAGTCAATAGTGTCTAATTTTGGTACGACTATGCCTTTTTTTAGTTATGAATTGGCAAACACCCCAAATAAAGATGAGAGATAAGTTATTATGAGTGTGTAGGAACCAAGGAATGAGAAATATTAGGAGAAGGAAAGAGTGAGATTTTAGGAAAGACCTTGATACCTGCATTGAAAGTTTGAAAAGAAGAGATAGGGTTATTTTGATAGTCCTTGACGGTCGGATGAGAGGTTAGTGGGTATATGCAGAGTGTCGGGAATAAATGAGAGAAGGTTGATGTAACTTAATAATAAATAATGCAACGTATATAGATCGAGGCATTGTTTTAGAATATAGTGTCGTTAGACTGTGCTTTGATGAACACAGTATTAGTCTTAGTTGAATGATATAAATTACCAATATTTTATACACACTGAACACTATTTGAAGGAGGTTATGAAGGAATGAGATAAGTAAATATGACTGAAAAATATCTAAGAGTAAACAAGACACATTAGTTAGATATAGATTAAAGTAAGAGAGGAAGAAGAAGGATGGGAGCTGCTTCAGAGTCAAACCTTAAAATAAAATGAAGAAAAATTTTTAAAGAAATATTTTTACTTATTTTTTTCTCCACTCAACAACCTCTGCCATTCCTGTATTTTATCTCCAACTATATATTCTTCATGTGACTTAAAAAGACATTTTACGTAATACTTTACTTTGGGGAAAAATGTAAAAAAGATATAATTTAAAATGCACAACAATACAAGTATTTTCAGATTATTTACCGTTTGAAAATGAAATAAAAAAATAATACTTGGGTATAAAAGGCCATTGATTGGATTAAAAGTCACTAATACAGACAGACAAAAAATAATTATTGTCATATCAAGAGTTTCACCAAAAAAATTGATACGTTGTATTTTTTTGTTCTAATTATTCAGAAGAAAAAACTCACCTGGGCGGCTTCCTCAATCAGGTAATTTTTGTAACAATGTTGGTGACAAGAGGAGTGAAAAGGCCTAATTTTTTCCCAATAAGTAACAAATGGTTTTAGGGTTTTTATAGAGACGAATAAACACTATAGTTGTGATGAGTTGTTGTATGGTTGTGTGGTGTATGGTTGTGTGATGTATGGTTGTGTGTTTATGGTGTGTGATGTATGGTTGTGTGTGATGTATGGTTGTGTGATGTATGGTTGTGTGTTTATGGTGTGTGATGTATGTGTATAGTGTGTAATGTATGGTGGTGTATGTGTATGGTGTGTGATATATGGTTATGGTGTATGATTTGTGATTTTTGGTGTATTTCCTGGTGTGTAGTATATAGTGTATGGTGTAGAGACTGTGGTGTGGTTTATGGTGACTGATGATTAATTTAAATGTATTAGTGCATAGTTTATTGTGTATAACGAATATTGTATAGTGCATGGTGTATGAATGGTGTATTGACCATAATGTATGCCGTATGTAAGTATAGTGTATGGATATGGATTACAACATATACCGCAACATGAATATAGTGTATGTTATGAATTGTATGTTAAATAATGTATAGTGTATGACGAAGTGTATAATAAAAAAAAATATCAAAATAACAACAAATTAAATCGTCAACAAAATATTACAAAAAAACAAACAAAATAATAATAAAAATATGTATGTGTTTATCAATAAATTCATACACGAACATACACGGTGTATTTGTCGTGTATTTTAGGTGTATCGATGGCGCTCAGTGACAATGTGACTCACGGCTGAATAATTTACGAAGGTGCTATTACTGGGTGTTGTTTATTGATGGAGAGGTGAGTGGGGTGAGAGGGAGAGGTGAGTGAGGTGTGGGGAGAGGGAGAGGTGTGGGGTGAGGGAGAAGTGAGAGGGGTGAGGCAGAGGTGAGTGGGGTGAGAGGGAGGTGAGGGGTGAGGGCAGGGGGAGGGGGATAGTAAGTGGGGGTGAGGAGGAAAGAGGGAGGTGAAGGGGACGGTTAAAAGAGGAGAGGTAATGGTGAGAGGGAGAGGGAAGGGGAGAAAATAGAGGAGAGAGAAGAAAGTGAAAGGACGGTTAAAAGAGGGCAAGGAGAGGGAAGGGTGAGAAGAAAGGGAGCGGGAACGGTATGGGAGCAGGGAGAGGGGATGGAGAGGGAAGGGAGAGGTGAAGGTGAGAAAGGATGGAGAGGGAAAGGGAACAGA
The DNA here is from genome assembly GCA_958450375.1 of Homarus gammarus. NCBI lineage: Eukaryota > Metazoa > Arthropoda > Malacostraca > Decapoda > Nephropidae > Homarus > Homarus gammarus. The sequence continues at coordinate 715,775 of CAUDMG010002087.1, read as the reverse complement.
GTACGAGGAGATAAGAGTGCAAGGATAAGGGAGAGAGAGAGAGAGAGAGAGAGAGAGAGAGAGAGAGAGAGAGAGAGAGAGATTAATATACAGGATTACAAAAGTCGACTTATAATCTATTTTAACGAGAGATGATCAAAGAATTATCCTCGGTTAGTCAATCAGTCAGTCAGTGAGCCAGACAATCAGTCAGAAGTCAAGTCAATCAGACAGTCGGCAGTCAGTCAGTCAGTCAGTCAGTTAGGCCTTGGTATCCACAAAACACATGACTCAACTGAGAAAAAAGCAAATCCAAGTTTTCCATTTTATAACACCATTTAAAAGTATAATATATTTCTCCTGGATCAAGACCTTCAACGATATAATCCTCTGTGTAAATATTCAGTATAATCCCCTTAAATGATTAGTCTCTGAAAGAAATAGAATAATTTAAGATAATTCTGGGAACGCAAACAGCGGAGTTAGCATGGAACAGGTCCGCCGGATGATTCCATTTGCTTCTCCTGCAATATTTACATAATGGAACGTTTGGTCGTCTTTGTCTTGCTCTCAGTACCCGGTGGTGAGGCTTGTTAGATCTTTGTTTATGATGGAAAGAGAGAGAGAAAATATATAGATGCATTTGGAATATTAATTAACATTGTAAAAAAAGGTGAAACAGAATAAATGGCGTTTTTGTATTTTTTTTTCACTATATTTAACAATTTTTCATAATATATCTCAAAGAAAAGACCCAGAATAGTATTAATGCAGTTTTGCCTAAATTTTCAAAACCGATAACAAATTAGACTCAAAATAGATTAGAAAATGTAACCTTCGTGTTTAAAAAAAATAGCGAAAGCCACAAACGTGAAACCAAAACGCCGCGGGGAGCTTAGGAAAATTTATCCATACAATTCCACCCCATAGACACTACAACGAAATCCATCACCAAAATATAAAATCTCAAAAAAGTTATAAATTAAAAGTAGAAAGAAAAAAAAATAAAATCTATTAAAAGAATATTGAAGGAGAAAGGAAACTAAATATTGACAGAAAAAGCTAATTGTGTACAGTAAGGCATGATAGAATTGTTAAATATTAAGGAACATATACCAAGAACCCTGTATACATGAACTTCCAAACAGTGATGAACAGGTCGATGAAAGTTTACGTAAAGTTTTGGCGAATGAAGATGAATAAAGGAGAATAATGAAAGAGAAGTGAAAGCCTAGACATGAAAGAAATGATAGAGAAGAGAATTAACGATGGGATATTAATAGAAAATATGATGAAAGACAAAGGGAAAAATGTGATAAATGTAAATAAATAATAAATAAGGGAATAGATACAAGAACAAGAAGAAGAAGAAGGGATGAAAAGGATGAGAAAAAGAAGAGAATAATTGTGAAATATTAAAGAAACGTGGTGAGAGATAAAGCGAGAATGAGATGGATATGAGAGAATTGAGAGACGTGAGAAGGTGGTAAATGGTGGGGAAATGAGAGACAATTACAATAACGAAAGAGAAATGGCAAATTTGATAATCATGTGTGAAGCAAATGATGCGAACGAGTATAATGACAGGGGGAGATATAGTCCAGTTTGACCTCAGTCCAGTTAGACCCCAGTCCAGTTAGACCCCAGTCCAGTTAGACCCCAGTTTAGTTGGGTCCCAGTCCAGTTAGACCCCAGTTTAGTTAGATCCCAGTCCAGTTAGACCCCAGTCCAGTTTGACCCCAGTCCTAATCGCTCCTACTTAGGTTAGGACATGTTAGTTGAGGTTAGATCAAGTTAGATTAGGTTAGATTAGGTTAGACGAGGTTAGATTAGGTTAGGATATGTTATTATAGTTTAAGTTAGATTCGGTTCGATTAGGATGGGTTAGGATGGAGCCTATTAGGATTAACGAAGGGGGGGGGGGGCGTATAATCATATCAACAAGTAAACAACACAGAGAAGAGGCCAAGACTATATGACTAAACACAAGAATAAACAAACTACTATAAGAGAAGAGAAAAAGGGAGAAGAGCAATAAACGATAGAGAACCGAGGACAATTAGACAGAGCAAAAAATGAAAGAGAATAGGGAGAGAAGAGAGAGAAATTAAGAGAAGAGACGAAATATGTTTGAGAGAGAGGACGCTAAATGGTGGATGGAGGAGGACAATTAAGCACGGGCAGAGGGAAATGAGAGCAGGAGGAGTGAGGGGAAAGCGGTAATGAGTGAGGGAGGGTGAGGGAGAGTGTGACGACTGATTGAGTGTCATAGGGTGGAAAGTCATCGCTAAATGTCCCTTCCTCCCCTCCCTCACCTCACTCTCTCTCACTTTCCCTCTCTCCTTTCTTTCCTCCTTTTCTCTTTCCCTCTCTTCTTTACTCTTCTTTCTCTTTTCCGCTCTTTCTCCTTCCCTCCTTTCTCTCTCTCTCTCCTGCCTTCCCTTACACTTTACGTCTTCTTTCGTCTTTCCCTCCCTCCCTCCCTCCCTCCCTCCCTCCCTCCCTCACTCCTTCCCTAGTGTATTCAATGAGCTGTATAATCCCCAGACAATGTATACATTAGCATCATACAATACACCATTACTCGCTGTATGATCCGAGATATAATACAATTATCTCATACAAAACAAAATCCATTATTGTATGACCCTAAACCCCTCCATTCCCCCTAGAAGCAAATACACTATTTTGTTGCATATATCCCATTAGAAAATACAACATACTCATACAATGCTCGATGCCTTTTTGTATTATCCAGACAGAAATACAACCTTTCAATACTATAGGGGCAGTGTATTCAATACATAATAGTGTATAGAATAATTTAAATGGACAAATAATAACAATGGGGTGTATTTTTTTTAGTAATACAATATACAATACGTATATCCTGCAATATACAATACTACCTTATTTTTGTATGATCTGGTGAAAGTGCAATATCACCATACAACATCATACAATACTTCATCCTTTGTTGTATGGTGGGGAAGATATACAATAACTGTGTATATTTCGCTCACACAATGGGAACTCTTGGCTGTCTCTGTATACGAGTATGGTTGTGGGTTACGACAGTATTACTTATGGGATTAAAGTTTTCAAAGCCTGTGTGGGGATCTCTCTCTCTCTCTCTCTCTCTCTCTCTCTCTCTCTCTCTCTCTCTCTCTCTCTCTCTCTCTCTCTCTCTCTCTCTGTCCTATCTAATCTGTCTGTCTGTCTGTACAGGTATGATTACAAATACTGGTACAGAACACGTCTACAACAATACCTAATCCTCCTACTTCATAATCATCTCTACATATAAACAAGCTAATCATATAGTTCCCTAATTAATGTTACCTAATCCACTGGCTCCTCTAATCACCTTCCACACGCTAATAACCTAAACAAACTCGTTTGTACAATATTATCTAAATACCTCTCTACAAATTCATAACACGCAGCACTAAACATACCCAACCCTCGTGTTAATTCAGTGTTACGTTACCCAACCCTCGTGTTAATTCAGTGTTACGTTACCCAACCCTCGTGCTAATTCAGTGTTACGTTACCCAACCCTCGTGTTAATTCAGTGTTACGTAACCAACATGGATTATCTAGAAATGGATAGATTGATAAATAATCCATCTGGGAACACTTACGTAACACTGAGGTAGTGGAGAATAGTATGATAGTATGTAGTCTTCACCACTTTGTTGATTGTAATATATTATGTCCCGTTACAATCATCAAGAGTCATTAGTAATGTATCAAGCTTGGTTTAGGTACGGATTAACTTAAGACAAGGCTAAGTTCAGTGATAGGCGCCTATGGTCACATATCTGGGAGGTGTGAGGTAAGTTGCAGGTTTAGTTAACAGGTTAATGAGGGAATGAAGGTGATATGGGACATTACAGGATATGGTGGTATATTTAACTCTTTTTATCATGTTGATCTGGGCAGTGTGTTGTATATAAAACTATGTAATTAATCTACATTTATATAAGTACTGTCTGTCTATATGTTGAGAAAGGCTATTCGACGGATGTTAATAGGATGTTACTACCGTATTACGTAAACTAGTTTATTCCATCATTCCCTCCGACACAAAGCAATAGGTAATGTTAAGTTAATTCTCTCTGTTATAACCCATTAAAATCTCCATTAGTATATTAGGATTTATACTCATATAAATGTAAACACTGTATAGTGTTCTCTAAACCTCCCCTGGTATAAGAGGTTTAAAGAGAATCATAAAAACTTGTAATATTTTGGGATTTTTGTTGTTGTATTTGAAAATACACACACACACACACACACACACACACACACACCTCTTTAATGTATACAGTAATCCTCCTCAAGGCGCTCAGGTTATGATTAATATTGATATAATCCCACAGTGATTTATCGTGGCACTTAATGTCATAAGGTAAGGTTAAATCCCCATAGCTTTCTTAAATCATCCTCCCTCAGCCACCCCCCCCCCTCAGCACCCAGTCCCCCTCCCTTCCCCCAGCCCTCTCCCCCACCCCCCAGCCCTCTCCCCCACCCGCCAGCCCCCTCCCCCACCCGCCAGCCCCCTCCCCCACCCCCCAGCCCCCTCCCCCACCCCCCAGCCCCCACCTTCAGCCCCCGTTTTTTTTTTTGGTAGTGATGTCTGGTGACTCCTGATTAAATAACTTGAGAGGGGTGTACAGAGGTGTAGTAGTGCTGTGTTGTGTTGTAGAGGTGTAGTAGTGCTGTGTTGTGTTGTAGAGGTGTAGTGGTGCTGTGTTGTGTTGTAGAGGTGTAGTGGTGCGGTGGTGTTGTGTTGTAGTGGTGCTGGATAGGTTGGGTGGACGGGTGGATGGGCGGCTGGATGGGTGGGCAGGTGGGCGGCTAGATGGGTGGGTGGGCGGGTCGGTCAGTCGCAGCCGGTGTAGAGATCCTTCAAAGTTCCCAACAAACTTTTCTAATTCGTTTGAGGATGAGGCCAGGCGCCCATTTATTTCCTCGCAGGAAGAAAAGACGGAAAAAAAGTCGCCGCCCAGGAGGAGGAGGGGGTAGGCGGGGGGTGAGAGTAGAGGAAGGGGGAGCAGGAGGAGGAGGTGGAGGGGATAGTAGGAGGTAATGATGGTGGGGATAGGAGGAGGAGCAGAGGGGAAGCAGGAGGAGAGGAGAGGGGAAGCAGGAGGAGAGGAGAGGGGAAGCAGGAGGAGGAAAATACAAGACCAGGTGTGTGTGTGTGTGTGTGTGTGTGTGTGTGTGTGTGTGTGTGTGTGTGTGTGTGTGTGTGTATTAAAAGTAGTATATATATTTATACCTAATAACCTACCTGTCTTAACCTACAGGTGAGTGAGGACCGGGTGAGGTAAGGGAGTCCGTGATGGCTTAGGTGAGTAGTGATGATGTAATGTTATGTTATTTATTAAGTAATGTTGTGTTTTACGTGAGTCACTCGTACACACACACACACACACACACACACACACACACACACACACACACACACACACACACACACCAGAACACTCGAAGCCAAATTACATTTTAAAACAACAATGGAGAAGGGCCGTAGATCTTGTACGCAATTCTGGAGCCTGATAGGTGGATGAGGGAGAACATCAGCCAATTAGAAAACTGTATTGGTATTACAGGTTGATTTATAGCCAATCACGTGTAAGTAAACAATCGTATGTAGAGTGACGATCAAAGAGGCATCACATGGTCGATCGACCAATCGCGAGGCGCTTTGTGATATGGATAAAAAAATATTGGCCAATCCTAAGTAAGTATAGAGGCGGAGGAGAAGAAGGGTAGAGAGAGGAGGAGGAGGAGGAGGGGGAAGGAAGAGAAGTATTAAAAAGAGGAGGAGGAGGAGGGTAGAGGGAAGGGAAGACAAAAGATTTAAAAAAAAGGTGAACCACCCCTTTCACCTCCTCCTCCCCACTCCTACAAAGCTCCTTCTCCCTGCCCTGTGAGAGAGGGAGGTCCTGCCCCGCTCCTCCCTGCCCCGTGAGAGAGGGAGGTCCTGCCCCGCTCCTCCCTGCCCCGTGAGAGAGGGAGGTCCTGCCCCGCTCCTCCCTCCCTCCATAATACAGAGTGCCCCTCCAGGTTTTTACGTCAGTTAACATTAATGTGGTGGAGGGTCGAAATTCCCCTTCCTGGAGGCTCCTGTTATAATTATGGCTCCTATATAAACTGCGTGTGTATTTGTGTGTGTGTGTGTGGGTATGTGGATGTGTGGGGGTATGTGGGTGTGTGGGGGGTATATGGATGTGTGGGGGGATGTGGGTGTGTGGGGGTATGTGGGTGTGTGGGGGTATGTGGGTGTGTGGGGGGATGTGGGTGTGTGGGGGGATGTGGGTGTGTGGGGGGATGTGGGTGTGTGGGGGGATGTGGGTGTGTGGGGGGATGTGGGTGTGTGGGGGTATGTGGGTGTGTGGGGGGATGTGGGTGTGTGGGGGTGATGTGGGTGTGTGGGGGATGTGGGTGTGTGGGGGGATGTGGGTGTGTGGGGGTATGTGGGTGTGTGGGGGGATGTGGGTGTGTGGGGGTGATGTGGGTGTGTGGGGGGATGTGGGTGTGTGGGGGGTATATGGATGTGTGGGGGGATGTAGGTGTGTGGTGGTATATGGATGTGTGGGGGGATGTGGGTGTGTGGGGGGATGTGAGTGTGTGGGGGGTGATGTGGGTGTGTGGGGGTATATGGATGTGTGGGGGATGTGGGTGTGTGGGGGAGATGTGGATGTGTGGGGGGGATGTGGGTATATGGGGGCGTGTGTATTTTTTACATCCATTCATGTGTGTGTGTGTGTGTGTGTGTGTGTACTCCTTCCTATCTCACCTCTCCCTCGTTTTCCTCCTCTTTCTAACTATCTCTCTCTTTATCTCCTTCCGTCTCAAATCTCTTCTATTTCTCTCTACTACCCTAGCATGGTATCTGACCTTACCTCTTCCACCTTACCTCTCCCTCAAGCGCTTACCTCCACCTCCTCTCTCACTTCTCCCTCTCTTACCTCTCCCTCAAGCGCTTACCTCCCCCTCCTCTCTCACTTCTCCCTCTCTTCCCTCTCCCTCAAGCTCTTTCCTCCCCCTCCTCTCTCACTTCTCCCTCTCTTACCTCTCCCTCAAGCTCTTTCCTCCCCCTCCTCTCTCACTTTTCCCTCTCTTACCTCTCCCTCAAGCTCTTTCCTCCCCCCTCCTCTCTCACTTCTCCCTCTCTTACCTCTCCCTCAAGCGCTTACCTCCCCTTCCTCTCTCACTTCTCCCTCTCTTACCTCTCCCTCAAGCGCTTTCCTCCCCCTCCTCTTTCACTTCTCCCTCTCTTCCCTCTCCCTCAAGCGCTTTTCTCCCCCTCCTCCTACTACACCTTTTTCCTCCTCAGTATTCCCACAGTATATCTTCCCTCTCCCCTTCTCGGCTCCCATCCTCAGCTTTCATTAATTGAGGTTTTTGTGGCGCTAATAATTCACTTAGTAAACATAATATCCGTTTTCCTCTATAAACAGTGAGAGTTACTGCCGCCAGGGGGAGACTCGCCTGACCTGGGGTAGTGCTTTTACAGGGGGTGACTTTACTGACCTGGGGTGGTGCTTTTATAGGGGGAGACTTTACTGTCCTGGGGTAGTGCTTTCATCCTCTTTATTTACTATTTATTAATCTTTCTATGTGTGTGTGTGTGTTTGTGTGTGTGTGTGTGTGTGTGTGTCCCTCTCTCACCTTCACCGTGGCTACAGTAAGCTATTGAGGTTTTTGTTATGTTCTGGGAGCGTCTCTTAGAGTACCTCCCTAGGGCGCACCGCTCCTCTGGTCACACACCACTCTGTCAAGATTATTGTATACACAGTAGGTATTTTTCCTGGATATATTATACAAATATATGTATTATGTATGATTCTATATTGGATGGTGTATTGTAATGTATAATTTTGTGTTTTATGAAATATTGGTTTTATATTACAGTATATTACAGTAATGATCTTCTTGTAATATTTGTCGATGGTATGAGTTGATTTATTTTATATTGTATGGCAATTGATATATATTATTTGGCGTAATTTATTGATTTGTGTCATATAGCTTATAAAATAATTCACGTTACACAGAGAGATCAAACGTATTATTTGTTGTCCTCTATGTTGTGTTATGTCTGTCAGCTCATTGAACACCTCACTCTCTGACTGACTTTCTAAATGAGTGAATGAATAACTGACTGACAATAGCGCAGCCATAAATAATGTCCGGTAACCCTCGATATAACGGACTTGCATATCTACTGTACATAGTTTATTAAATGGAGGGATCTTATTTATCGGACATTCGATATAACGGACTTTCCTCTGCAATGTTAGTCCGTTAAATAGAGGTTTCACTTAAGTCAGTTATTATCCTCTCAACAACTTATATAGTGTTGGTTGCTTTACGTCATGTTCGAGTGTGTCATCCCCCTTTCTCTCCCCCCTCCCCCCTTCTCCCCCCTCCCCCCTTCCCCCTCTCCCCCCCCCGTGCCCCTCCCCCGCTTCGTGTTTATGCTCTGCTTCTCGCGTGTGTGTCATAACCTCTTCATGATTTTTAAGTTCCTGGTCATGAATTCGTGAGTTTCGTCCCCATGAATCATGAATTCGTGAGTTTCGTCCCTCTGACTCATGAGTTGGTGAGTTTCGTCCCCCTAACTCATGAATTCATGAGTTTCGTCCCCCTGACTCATGAGTTGGTGAGTTTCGTCCCCCTGACTCATGAGTTGGTGAGTTTCGTCCCCCTGACTCATGAGTTGGTGAGTTTCGTCCCGCTGACTCATGAGTTGGTGAGTTTCGTCCCCCTGACTCATGAGTTGGTGAGTTTCGTCCCCCTGACTCATGAGTTGGTGAGTTTCGTCCCGCTGACTCATGAGTTGGTGAGTTTCGTCCCCCTGACTCATGATTTCGTGAGTTTCGTGGTATTGTTTATAAAATGTTATTCTTTCTATGTCTGCTATGTCTGTATAGTGTTATTATACCTGTCTGTTATGTCTATGTTATTGTTGGTCGTGTTATCTTGGCCACGACTGTTATCAAATATTGTTTTGATGACTCTTCTGCATGAACTGTTACATGGACTGATGGCTGACATAATTCCGTGTTTCGGTGCTGCTGCTGACGGGAAGCCGACACTCGGAACATCATTTCGAAGCGCTCATACGCTCATACACTCTACATAACAAGTGTAATTTATGGCACCACTATCAGAGGTATAAATTCACATGATATATCTGGAAATAACACAGTATATGTATCACGGGGGCATAAGGGGCATAGTGGCATAATGTCGAGTCTACGTGGCATGATTTATGGAGCAACGTATCACTCTGCTCTTAGTATTACAGTGCATCATTTCGCATATGAGTGAAATAGATTCGAAGCATAATTTCGTTTAATATCTCCCAAGCTTATGGTTTGGGTTGCTGCTTCGAGGCATCGTTTCGATTCTGCTTCGTATGGTTTATAATCTATTGTAACACAGCTTGTTGTTGGATCATTTTGGATGTGATTCGTATGACATGAATCACTTGGTCTTTGAGTCATGACACCCTCATCACCTTACACCGAGCCTCGTCATATCACTAATGAAAATCGTATTTGATATTCTATTTGGAAGCATCATTTCGGCTCAGCGATAAATGATATATGAAATACTTATTCCTTTGGACGTGACATTTCATCCCTTCATTTCGAGTGAGTAGGAAAGGTTATAAATAGTATTTTGAATTAAATATTTCCGGTTTATGAACTAAGTAATATGTTATCATTTGGCATTTAATGGGATCAATTCAAATCTTCCTCATGTAATTTATGTAACACGTATATATCCTCCCGAAAATAACATAGGCTACCATCACATATTTCCGAGTGTGTCGTATAATTTATACTGCGTCATTGGTAATACCATTTGGGTTTTACGTCGTATAATAGTTTATGGAACAAATATCGTTTCGGATAAAATATTTCACGGCGTTTCGAATTCTCTTCGTAATAGTTGTGAAACACGAAGCTTTTGGGAATGGTGGATGACCCAACTGGACCCCAACCACTAGAATTTGATCCCAGTATAATAGTTCCCAGTCCTCTTAGTGAGGATAGGGTCTGCTGCAGCCTATTTGTACTTGCACCCATTAGAACCGTGGCCCCATTTCACCTGCATCACACTGGAACAACAATTTTTATTACTCTCATCTGAATCACCGTCAAATCAATGTCGTAAACGTTATAAACCACATCATATCATATGAATTTTGACATCCCGACATATTATTTAAAATCGGCTTCGAATGATTTACTCTGACACACGTGGTCTTCCGGTCGAGACCTTCACTCACCCATCAATTCGGAACTGGGTCATATAAAAAGTCCGAGAATCATTTATGGAACAAACAACTGTGACAACAACAGAATTTCAACCTGAGTAGCATGTATTTACGAAGCACATTTTTGTTTTCTTTTTTGGGGGAGGGGGGGGGGACATAGCATTTCGAAGCCTCAGTTTTTAGAATCTGTGTCGAAAATACAACACAGAATTGTATCTCTGAATCTAGTTACGCACTTTAATACCTTAAATTATGAAGCAACAACTGTTCTAATAGTTTTGAAACCGAGTTGTGTAATACATGAATCGTTTCGGGAAGTTATAATTTCATAGCAACTTTTTGAATCTGAGTGGGAGGGGTTCCTGGGTGACCCTGTGGACCATAAATAGTTTCGTGAATGTAAAGCTTCAAAGCATCGTTTCGAACCTGATTAGAATGATTTTTTTAATCAAGAATAGTTTAGGAATCATAACATTTCAAAGCATTGTTTTAAATGTAAGAATAATTGCTTAATGAAAGGGAGCATAATGCTTCGAATCCGAGTGGGATAGTTTTATGAAGCACGAATCGTTTACGTGGAACATAATGCTTCGAATCCGAGGGCAATTGGTTTATGGAGCGTGTGTCGTTAGGGACTCCACGTTTATAGCATCATCAACGAACTGTCATTGATTTTTATTTCCCCGAACAAATTGATTTTCGCGTTGGAAATGTTCCTGCGAGAGAATTTTATTACCCCTCGTCCACTTCAGATTACTAGAGCATTGTTACCGTCCATTGATGTCGGCCAGTCATCCGTGAAAACTATTTCATCTCCCCCTAGCCCCCTCCCTGCCCCCACCCCCTCCTACTATCTCTCTTTCTCAGTTTTCTCTCTCTTTCTTTCTCTCTTTTCTCTATCTATCTATACCTTTTTCTCCTTCTCTTTCTCCTTCTCTCTCACGTGATGAAGGGTGCCAAAGCTAAGTGGCTCCATATCTGACGGCCGAGTGAATCATAGCTGCCATGCCTGAATGTAGAGTAAATAATGGTACAATTAATGGTAGTATGAATAATGTTATGATGTAGAGTGTATAATAGTGCCATGTGTAGTGTCTCTAAAGGCTCCACGACTGAGTGTAGAGAATAATTATAATGTCTTGAATGAATAAAATATAAATAACAACAGGAAGACCCACAGACATACAGACACGAATACACATGCACAAGATACATACAGGCGTCCATGTGCACACACACACACACACACACACACACACACACACAACAACACACGTAAAGCAAACTTTCCTTCTATTACCCTAAATTAAACCCGAAACTGTTAGGAAACAACAATGTTTTTCCTAATTGGAGTTTTTTCAGGCAACTCTCCCACCACCACCTCTACCTCCACCACCTCCTCCTCCTCCTCCTCCTCCCCCCCCCCCCCCCCCCCCACCAGACAAAGCGATTATCACCTTACTCAAGCTTTCTCAGACAATCTCTTTTTCTCGACTTGCCTTACAGAAATAATGAAGGCCAACGGAGTAATTATTCCTTGGAGGGAGGGAAAAAAATGAATCTTGTTCATTCATTAAGGATTATGACTGGCACAAGGCAGCAATTAGAGCGGTAGTAAAGAGGCGTAGGCGAGCTGTGGTAGTTGTGAGTTAATGAAGAGAAAAGTGATTTGGTGGCAAGTGTGTGTGGGCCTTGTTGTTTCTCGTGTACCCAGAGTTAGTTGGGTTTTATTTATGGTGACTTTTAAATTCTGTTGCTGCCGGCGGCGTTCGTCCTAGATTCCATAACACGTGAGATGCCGGATACTGCCTGTGGTGAGGTTGGGTTCGTGGGGTGGGACTCGTGGGGTGGGGTTCGTAGGGTGTGTGTTTGGTGGGGGATGTTTTTGTGGGGTCTCTCTCTCTCTCTCTCTCTCTCTCTCTCTCTCTCTCTCTCTCTCTCTCTCTCTCTCTCTCTCTCTCAACCCTTATGACAGACACACAGAGAGCCTTGGGGCGTGACCTTGAATGAGTAGATCAGGTCGGTATTAAGTGACCCGGGTTGACCAGAGCACCGTGCCATCACCGCCCTGCCTCCCCCTGTGACACATCCCTCCACTAGCGACTCGTGACGGCTGCTCGTGACGCCGCACCACCGACCCGTATAAGCGAGATGGGAGATGAATCGCCAGTTCACCTCCATACTGCCCACTGCCACCCGACGACTGCAGATCAAATGGCTGTCCTCCTGAACTAATAGGCCACCAACGTCAACCTTAATGTTACGTAACTTTATCTTAACTAATCTACAGTAATCTAACTTTATCTAACTAAGCTTAACGTAACTTAACCTTACTTTCCCTAACTTAACCTAACCTGCTAATAACACTCAACCATCAACCATAATTACACAACAACAACATGACTCAACTACCAACAAAAAACAAACACATCATTTCAACACATCAACCTTCCACACATTCTACCTCACATCATGAACAATTAGTCCAACAATTTTAAACATACTCTTTTTCATTCGTGGACAAATGGTTGTCTTAGATAAAAACAACCATTACATTGTATTGAGGATGTCTGAGAGTTGCATTAGTGCGGGGGAGATATAATGACAGTGAAAAATATCTCTCACCGAGGAAAACATTATCAGTTAAGTTAGGCAGAGAACACAGACAAAAAAAAATCTACTTTATTATTATATGGACAAGCGAAATAGGCTTTTAAAATACAGTATCCATTTTATTAAGGGGGCGGCCGCGGCATCCTTCCGTCCGCTCCCGGGGTCACTTTCCTCTGCCCCTCCCTCCCTCCGTCAATCCCTCCTTCCTCCCCTCCCTCCCTCCGTCAATCCCTTCCTCTGCCCCTCCCTCCCTCCCTCCCTCAATCCCTTCCTCTGCCCCTCCCTCCTTCCCTCCCTCCCTCCCTCCCTCCCTCAATCCCTTCCGCCTCAGTGTCGATCAATCGTATTAACGCCAGAGTGAGTCCAACCCGACGCTGGGGTGAGGAATTTTAATTGCAGATTGTTATTTGATCTGTGATACGGTGAATCTTAATTGTTTGTTCCTCAAATCGAAATATTTTTTGTGGTTTTTGGTGAGCTGGACTGGTGCCGTATGTAGGGAGAGTAATATAGAGCTGGACTGGTGCCTTGTGTAGGGAGAGTAATATAGAGCTGGACTGGTGCCTGTAGGGAGAGTAATATAGAGCTGAACTGGTGCCTTGTAGGGAGAGTAATATAGAGCTGGACTGGTGCCTTATGTAGGGAGAGTAATATAGAGCTGGACTGGTGCCTTATGTAGGGAGAGTAATATAGAGCTGGACTGGTGCCTTGTAGGGAGAGTAATATAGAGCTGAACTGGTGCCTTATGTAGGGAGAGTAATATAGAGCTGGACTGGTGCCTTGTGTAGGGAGAGTAATATAGAGCTGCAGGGTTGAGTTTCAGAGGAACGGAGGCCGATTATTGCTGGTAGATGAATGTGCGTGAAAATACTGGTTACTCTTCACTAATAATAATAATAATAATAATAATAATAATATTAGTGTTAATAGTAGTAGTAGTAGTAGTAGTAGTAATGATGCTGATGATAAGGATACTACTACTACTACTACTACTACTACTACTACTACTACTATAATAAGTGTGAGTTTAAGTGACCAATTAAGAATAGATTTGTAAGAGCGGCCCCTTAATTAAGAGTGACGTAGTAAGAGTGACGAATTAATATTTCATTATCGGGTTAAAACTAAGTGACAAGTTAGGACCACTGGCAGGTGAGGAAATTATTCTGAGTGACGGACTTAACAGTAGACAGGTAAAGCGTGACGTGGTTAACAGTAGACAGGTAAAGCGTGACGTGGTTAACAGTAGACAGGTAAAGTGTGACGTGGTTAACAGTAGACAGGTAAAGTGTGACGTGGTTAACAGTAGACAGGTAAAGCGTGACGTGGTTAACAGTAGACAGGTAAAGCGTGACGTGGTTAACTGTAGACAGGTAAAGTGTGACGTGGTTAACAGTAAACAGGTATAGCGTGACGTGGTTAACAGTAGACAGGTAAAGTGTGACGTGGTTAACAGTAGACAGGTAAAGCGTGACGTGGTTAACAGTAGACAGGTAAAGCGTGACGTGGTTAACAGTAGACAGGTAAAGTGTGACGTGGTTAACAGTAGACAGGTAAAGTGTGACGTGGTTAACAGTAGACAGGTAAAGTGTGACGTGGTTAACAGTAGACAGGTAAAGTGTGACGTGGTTAACAGTAGACAGGTAAAGTGTGACGTGGTTAACAGTAAACAGGTAAAGTGTGACGTGGTTAACTGTAAACAGGTAAAGCGTGACGTGGTTAACAGTAGACAGGTAAAGTGTGACGTGGTTAACAGTAGACAGGTAAAGTGTGACGTGGTTAACAGTAGACAGGTAAAGTGTGACGTGGTTAACAGTAGACAGGTAAAGTGTGACGTGGTTAACAGTAAACAGGTAAAGTGTGACGTGGTTAACTGTAAACAGGTAAAGCGTGACGTGGTTAACAGTAGACAGTTAAAGTGTGACGTGGTTAACAGTAGACAGGTAAAGTGTGACGTGGTTAACAGTAGACAGGTAAAGTGTGACGTGGTTAACAGTAGACAGGTAAAAGGTGACGGACTTAACTGTAGACAGGTAAAAGCATGACGGGAGGTAAGTGACGGCCGCCCCCTCACCTGTCATAAAAAATACACCTGCCCCTCACGTCACATAGAAATTGAGAGCATTTTTTACCGGGGCTCTAAAAGGCTTCCTGCATTCAGATGTCAATGGAACTCATAAAGCTGTATATTTATCTTTTCATTCACGATTCATCAGGTAGAGAAGTCCTGTTAAAACGACTACAGGTGAATTATCGTATGGCTTTAGTATAATGAATGTATAACACGGGCAGTGAAGGCAATTAACTTAACACAGAAATTGTTTTAACGTTAGTCATATATAGTGGGGCTCTGAGGGTGTATTTTTGTTTTATTATATTGTGTGTATGTATGTATGTATGTATGTATGTATGTATGTGGCTGAGGGTGAGAGACGAACGGGCTTTACTAGCTAACTCTACTTCTACATAACATACATACAATTCCTGATCTACGTAAAGATTTATGTTACGTTCTTAGGTAATTGTACACTAACCATTCTTACAAAATGAGATGTCACATAGTCTTTATTTTTCTCGGTATAAATTGGCCTTAACTTATCCCCTCGGGTTCCATGGACGTTAATTTGACTAAAGCAATTCTAGTCAAGGAGGAATTCCCAGGTCATTTTTTAATATAATCATTCTAAACAATATGAAACATGAAGGTTCTTTATTTTGACCCTAACCCTTTGACGATGATGTTTTAACCCTTTGACGATGATGCTTTAACCCTTTGACGATGATGCTTTAACCCTTTGAGGATGATATTTTAACCCGTTGAGGATGATATTTAACCCTTTGAGGATGATGTTTTAGCCCTTTGAGGATGATGTTTTAACCGCTTGATGATGATGGTGGTGGTTTAAACCTTTGAGGATGATGTTTTAACTTTGAGGACGAAGGTTTAACCCTTTAATGACATGGTTTAACCCTTTGAGGACAATAGTTTAACCCTCCTGGACTCAAAGGGTTAAAATATGTCCTTCAAGCTCTCAAAAAATTAACCAGTATAGTTTAATAAAGCAGTTTGGGCAAAAGGAGAAATTTCGGGTCGTTTATACACTAATTTGGGTCTTGAAATGAGAGGCCGCTTCTGCTCTCCTTGTCATACAACTTCCTCGTCACGTACTGAGGTCACTGTCGCAACTACGTGATGATTAAACTACGTGATTAGTGATTATAGATGGTGGTTTTGTCCGAAAATTATCCTTAACTACCACTTCTCCTCCACACTAAATTATACAGGCTAGGATTATACTGTGGTGAATTTGATTGTGTCGGTGGTGGTGGAGTTTGACAGTGTTGGAGTGGAGTTTGACAGTGTTGGAGTGGAGTTTGACAGTGTTGGAATGGAGTTTGATAGTGTTGGAATGGAAGTTTGACAGTGTTGGAGTGGAGTTTGACAGTGTTGGAGTGGAGTCTGACAGTGCTGGAGTGGAGTTTGACAGTGTTGGAATGGAGTTTGACAGTGTTGGAGTAGAGTTGAGCGAGGACAAAGAAAGACTAAACGAGTAAGAAGGGTCGATAAAGATAGGGAGTAAGTGCTAAGTCTTGTGGAGTTTGGCCCACCACCAAGGATCTCTCTCTCTCTCTCTCTCTCTCTCTCTCTCTCTCTCTCTCAATATTAACACCCAGGAGAAAAAATTATCAATCATATATATAATTACAGTTGCAGTAATTACCACAACTAACAGATAATTAGTCACCATTGAGTTATATAGGACGAGGATCTGAAGCTAAAACTGATGGGGTTTAGCTTTTTAGCCCCAGAGTATGAAGCTAAAGGTGTTTTTCTTAGAGCGTGAAGTTATGAATAGTGTTTGAAGTTAAGAATAGAGCTTGAAGTTAAGAATAGAGCTTGAAGTTAAGAATAGAGCTTGAAGTTCAGCACATGTGTTTATAGAGCTTTAAGTTGAGATAATCTCTATGACATAGAGCATAGAGTAAACAAGCGTGGGAAATGATAGAGTAAAAAATTGAGCCATAAATAGAGAAATCCTGGTTCAAATCCCCCTATGAGGCATATCCACGCTCCGGGGCATTGAGAAGAAGGGTGGAGCATAAAGTAAAGTCCTTTGAGCGTGGTTTATACAGAATAGGGGTTGAGAAATGAGCATTACCCCGGAGCATAGCTAGCAAGACCTTTGAGATGAATCCTTGTGGGGAGAGGATTTGCTCCGGGGCATTAGAGAGAGGAAGGGGAGCGGGTGGGGGGTGGAGCATGGGTGGTTGGGAACAGCTGCAGTGGTGGTGAGGGGGAGAGAGGGAGGGAGGGGGGAGGGAGGGGTGAGAGGGGAAAGGGGTGAGAGGGGAAAGGGGTGAGAGGGGGGGGAGGGAGGGCGGGAGTAGAACGTTGACCAGCTGGGTGAAGTATTTTAGCTCCCTGTGACATATACCGTGTAACGACCAGACCACTTTAATTTATTCTGTCCCGTCTACCCTTACCACCACCACCACTGGTTAGCCCCCTCCAACACTACCACCACTGTCTAAAACCGTACCTCCAACACTACCACCACTGTTTAAAACCGTACCTCCAACACTACCATCACTGGCTAGAACCGATATTTATCACCATCTGCTTACCCCCCTTTCCACTTCTTCAATTTCCTCTCTCTCTCTCTCTCTCTCTCTCTCTCTCTCTCTCTCTCTCTCTCTCTCTCTCTCTCTCATGTTTACAATTACAAAAAACAGGGAAGGGGGAGAGATGAAATGTACTTCTCGATTTGCGTTAATATCAAACTGAAGCACCTAACCTAACCTAACCAACCCTAACCTAACCTAACCTAACCTAACCTTACCTAACCTAACCTAACCTAACCTAACCTAACCTTACCTTACCTTACCACAACAGTTAGCCGTACAGTTGGGTGGCTACTCAGACCCAATCAGCCATGCTAAAGGAAATTAATATTGGCCCGTAATATCACAGGTGTTGGTAATATCAGGGGAAATCATCCGTGAAGTGGAATATT
Source organism: Homarus gammarus (assembly GCA_958450375.1). Classification (NCBI taxonomy): domain Eukaryota; kingdom Metazoa; phylum Arthropoda; class Malacostraca; order Decapoda; family Nephropidae; genus Homarus; species Homarus gammarus. The sequence continues at coordinate 697,862 of CAUDMG010002087.1, read as the reverse complement.
TCATTTACCTTATGAAGAATATTATTAATAACCTCTCTTGACTTCTGGGTTCAGTATTTGAGGAGAATATTTATTGTTTTTTATTAATATTATTTGTAAATATTCTTGTTCTTATTGTTGACTTGGTTTAGAAATATTGGTAATGTAATTTTTTTAATATTTTGATAATTTTTTAGGAATATTTTTCTCATATTTGGCTTTAGAAATAATACCAATTCACTTTGATAAATTCTCTTGGCTTTGGAAATATTATCAATACCCGTCTTATAAAACTCTAGTAATTTTAAGAAATATTAATATCCCTCTACATGATTTCTAATAATTTTGAAATATTGCTGAAAATATTATCCTTAATCTCTACTAATACCAGAAATATCTCCCATACCCCTCTATCAGGCCCTCATACCATCACAATCATCACTAATACTTACTAATAACCCACCATAACCCACCATAACTCACCATAACCCACCATACCTTACCATACCATCACCAACTGCATCAGCAATACCTACTAATTTATTGATCTAATACCATACCATACCATACCATACCATTTTGTAATATACTGAGCGCGACCAGACAAGGGTAGGGTGGGGTGGGCTGGTAAGTGGGCAGAGTGGGCTGGTGGGTGTACCTAGGGCAGTGATCTGTATTCTCTTAACAGTAGCGCCCTATAATCTTTCTCTGGTTTAACGCTGCTGAACCTATCGTTATTATCGTTTATTGCTGGTGCCTCTTAAAGGTGGTGAGGGGGTGTGTATGTTTTGTGGGTGTATATGTGTATGCATGTATGTCTGTATGTGTGTGGGTGGGTGGGTGGGTGGGTGGGTGCTGAGTACATGCCTGCGCGTGAAAGAATGGGATATTTGTATAAATATTTTCCAATCTCTCTATATATTTAACATAATTACAAAAGGCATTAATTTATTTGTTTCAACTTATTTCGTAAAGAGTAACAAGAAGATTATTTTTGTTTTCTGTTTGTCTGGTAAAATGTTGTTTTAAAGTTTACCCGACTATCACAAAAAACACATCAGGTACAGAAAGTTGTGTAATACGTCTGTAACTCAACGCCTTCCATCTCCTGCCGATATCAAATCAGTCCAAAGTTTTATTCCGTCTTGAAATTGGCCAAAACTTTAAATCAAGATCATTATGTTGGAAGAAATTTTAAGTTGTTTTTTTGTTGTTTTGGTTTTGTTGCTGAAAACATCTGAACAGTACAGAAATTGATGATATTTTTCAGTGATCTTTTTCCGTTGTTGAAATATATCGAACAACTTAAATCATGTGCGTTTTATAATGACACTAATACGGAAATATACTTAAAAAAAATAATTGTATCATGATGGTGAAATATATCCCGGTGGTTTTATTGACAGTAATAAGAATGTGCGGCGGTATATTTCAAAGATGGATGATACACCTTAATGCTGAAGTAGATTATGGTAATTGAGATTGATAGTAGGTGAGTTTTAGGTCTTGTCATGTTGAGGTAAGTAGAGGCCGGTGTGTGTGTCCTTGACTGAAATTGGTTGACATGAGTGCAGGCGAAAGATCAAATCCTCTCTCTCTCTCTCTCTCTCTCTCTCTCTCTCTCACACACACCAAAGCACTACAGGTAGACTTATTCTTCATCATTAATCTGACATTTAATTAACCTATTGAGAAGGGATACACACCGCTGGTTCCGTCTCAGGTACACACACTTACAGGTAACCTCTTCATTGATGGTAAATATTTAATTCATTAACTAAAGGTTCTTATGGACGGATTGTTAGTCTTCATTTTCTTAATATTTTTGTTATTTTTTTTTACTATTTTATTGTTATTCATTTATTTTCCTTTTTGTTTACTTTTTTTTCTTATTTGTCTTCTTATTTATTTATTTTCTTTCAGTTTTATTCTTATTCTTTTTATCTGTTGACTTATTTTGTTCTCGATATATTGGATTTTTTTTGTCTATATAGTCCGTTAAATAGAGGTTTCATATCTAATAGACCCTCGATATAACGGATTATCATATCTATATAGTCCGTTAAATAGAATACAATAATATAGCAAGTATAGCATTACAGTTATATGACAAATGCAAAATAAAGGTTACAGAATACAGTAATATTAGCTTAGAATTATACATAGTTGCATATTACAGTCATATCACGGTACAAAACTACAGAGTTACATAAAGCAACATCATAAAAATATAAAATTACATAGACTTACGCTTTTATAACAAGTATAGAATTATATAGTTACAGAAAACAGTAAATTACATGAGGGTAAAATCCCATAAATTTACATTATACAGTTACAGAATAACGTGGGATTCAGGTAGAAGGAATTAAATTAAATCCCGGAACACCTGCTTAAATATAGGGCGGTCACCTTGTCTGTTGATTAAGTCGTTCACCTGTCTGTACACCTGTTGTGGTCGTGTGTGTGGAGGGGGGTGTGGTCATGTGAGAGAGAGAGAGACAGAGAGACAGAGAATATGGATGCTTATGGGAGAACACACACTCGACAGTACATTTCAGTCAACTCAACCATCCATGCCGTTAATCCAGTTTATATTTATCGTTGTTGGTGCAGCATGAAAGCATATTTGTTCCTCACTCACTAATACATGAAGATACACAGCATTTAATCCCCTCGCCCTGGTCCAATAAGAGTTGATGATGCTCTCTGTTTACTGGGAAAAAAATATTGTAATGTGTTGTAGTTTAAGAGTGTGCGTGGGTAGTGATGGTTTTATAATGACGACGTAAGTAATAATAATGATGATATTAATAATGGTAATAATAATAATAATAATAATAATAATAATAGTAATAATAGTAATAATAATAAACAATAATACTAAAGTTGTCTCATAAATAGGTAAAACATGACTGAAACACAAACACCATCGTACATAAAATATGGACCACTTTATCACACTGGCCACACAGATATCTTGTTTCCTGTTTGCTGAATCATATTTCAGGGTTGGCGTAATGTGTAGTCGGTCACGCTGTTTCCCATGATTGAATCGCATTATTGTTGGCCATGTACTGTAATGAGGCTGTGCGTGCGTGAGGGAGCGCTACAGTCCACCCCCTCCCCCTACCCCCACACACACGCATATTGAAGTATGCACTCACATATACAGTGTATATATATATAACTTCCTTAAATGGTTGTATTAATAACCTAATCTAATTTAACTTAATCAGGTTGAGTTTGGTTAGGCTAGGCTAGGCTAGGCTAGGCTAGGCTAGGCTAGATAAGGGGCTAGGCTAGGTTAGATAAGGGGCTAGGTTAGGCTAGGCAGGCTAGGCTAGATGAGGAGCGATTATCCGCACGATTCACGAGGGCAAGGAAGGGTATTACAGGTGTACTCCTTCACCTGGTCTAAGTAGAAGGCGGTGTCTGGCTCTTGGTGATTACCTGCCCCTGTTTTTGTTACCTGTGTGTGTGTGTGTGTGTGTCGGTATTCGCCCTTTTCTTCTTTGTGTCAGAAGCGCTTTGTGACCTTAGTGAGTATATGACTTGCATATGGGATGACGTTAGTATGGGCTGGTAAGGTAATGTAACAGGTCTCTCTCTCTCTCTCTCTCTCTCTCTCTCTCTCCCTCCCTCCCTCCTCTAGGCCCCCCCCAACTTCCCTCACACCTCCTTTATCCATTCCCTCCCTTTTCCTTCTCTTCCTCTTTATTCGACTAAATTCTGGCTCTTCTATTCCTCCTGCTCTTTCATTTTCCTCCTCCCTCTCCCCTCCCTCCCTCTCCCCTCCCTCCCTACCTCCAATCCTTATCTCACTCCCCCCCCCCCTCTACCTCCTTCCGTTCGCCCCCTCATATACACCTTCTCTTACTCAAGTTCTTATTGTCTCTATCCCTCCTTACTTCCCTTTATTCTCTCCTCCCTCCTACCCCCCTCCTCCTACCCCCTCCTCCTACCCCCCCTCCTACACCCCCCCCCCCCCAGCACCGGCCTGTAATAATCCGCCACACAGAATTATTCTCAACAGCCTTCAGCGTTGCCACCGCCAGCACAAGACGCAGTGTTACCAAGGTCATAGCTACCTGGTCTTAAAGAGTTGTTGTTGTTTTTGTTTCAGAAGCTTCAACTGCAGGTGTTATGAAACTTCGTTAACTTGAAGTCTTAGTTTTCGGTGCTTCAATTACAGGAGTTATGAAGCCTCTTTAATTTGAAGTCTTAGTTTTAGGAGCTTCAATTACTGGGGTTATGAAGCCTCGTTAACTCTAAGTCTTAAGTTTCAGATGGTTCAAATTCCATCGTTCACAAAGCCTTAGAGTTTAGACCCTTAACACAGACAACCTTCTAAGAATTGAAAAATAAAATGGAAAATAAAAATTAAAATTATCAACAATACCTCGTCGAATATCTTACCCAAATCATTCTAATTCTTCATATTTTTTCTTACAAATAAATAAATAATAACAAGGAAAACTGTTTACATCCGGGTTCTCTTATAGTAAAATACCGGATCTACCACATGAAAATATAACCTTGAAGTAATAATTCTTTCACGTAAGCTCCACATGGCCATAATGGTTTCAGTATGTTAAGTGTGTATACATCGTGTATACTATGAAACAGGCTAAACACTTTTCTGTACTTTAATATGTATAAGACCATGTAAGTGGATTATGTATATTAAGCTAAAGTTTTAATAGTCTTGTGAGAGGAAAAAATGGGGTTTGGCGGAGAGAGAGAGAGAGAGAGAGAGAGAGAGATTATACGGAGGAAGTTTAGAAGGAATTTTGAAGGTAGTGATGTAGGTTTGAAAGAAATAAGAAACTTTGAAAGGAAGAAATTAACAGTTTTGAAGGAAATTGTTTGAATATATTAAAGCTATTTGAAGGAAGGAAATAAAGAGGTCTGATAGAATGAATAAAGACTTTTGAAGAAACTAGACTGAGTTTGAAGGAAAGGTGAAGAACTTTAAAGGAGATGAGGAATTCTGCAGGAAATTAGAGATTTTAAAGAAAGAAAATTTAAGTTATTGAATGAAAAAAGTTAAAATGTTTGGAGGAAAAAAATTAAAACAGGAGATTTGAAGGATATGAGTAACGTGAAAGAAGTGGCTGAAGGAAGTGGCTGAAAGACAGGTAAATATGGAAGGGTGAGGAGATGAGGGAATGAGAGAGAAGAAATGGAAGAGAAATTACTTGTGGAATTACGTGTGAAGAGGAGAACAAGTTAAGTGGGAAAGAGTGTGTGTGTGGGGGGGGGGGGGTGAGTGAGAGAGTGTGTGTGAGGGAGAGTGTGTGTGAGAGTGTGTGTATGAGAGAGAGAGAGAGAGAGAGTGTGTGTATGAGAGAGAGAGAGAGAGAGTGTGTGTGAGAGAGAGTGTGTGTGAGAGAGAGAGAGAGAGTGTGTGAGGGAGAGTGTGTGTGAGGGAGAGTGTGTGTGAGGGAGAGAGTGTGGGGGGGGGGTGAGTGAGAGAGAGTGTGTGTGAGGGAGAGTGTGTGTGTGAGGGAGAGTGTGTGTGAGGGAGAGTGTGTGTGAGAGAGAGTGTGTGTGAGATGAGAGAGAGAGAGTGTGTGTGAGGGAGAGTGTGTGTGAGGGAGAGTGTGTGTGAGAGAGTGTGTGAGGGAGAGTGAGAGAGAGAGAGAGAGTGTGTGTGAGGGAGAGTGTGTGTGAGGGAGAGTGTGTGTGAGAGAGTGTGTGAGGGAGAGTGTGAGAGAGAGAGAGAGTGTGTGTATGAGAGAGAGAGAGAGAGAGAGAGAGAGAGAGAGAGAGAGTGTGTGTGTGTGTGTGTGTGTGTGTGTGTAAGAATGAGTGTGTGTAAGAATGAGTGTGTGTAAGAATGAGTGTATGTAAGAGTGAGTGTGTTTAAGTGTGAGTGTTATAGTGTATTAAGGTTACTTATGAGTGAGTGAGTGACTGGGACCAATTGACTGTGGTGGACTGGCGTTACACACACACACACTGGTGAGGATAGGTGGGTCGATTAACATCATTGAGAGTGTAAATGAGTGAGTTACCAGCGAGTTACCAATGAGTTACCAATGAGTTACCAGCGAATTACCAGTGAGTTACGAGTGAGTTACTAGTGAGATACCAATGAGTTACCAGTGAGTTACTATGCGAAAGAACGTATAATGAGAGAGGTAGTGGAGGCAGATCTAGCCGTGTGCATCATTCGGCCAGTTGTTGCAGTATTCACTGTTTAAAGTAGAGATATCTTTACCCGGTGATCCTGCATGTGACTTGGTAGGTGAGGGTGGGTGTGTGGGTGGTGAGGGTGGGTGTAGTGGGGGGGGGGGTGGTGATGGTGGGTGTGATAGTGGGGTGGTGAGGGTGGGTGGGTGTAGTGGGGGGTGGTTAGGGTGGGTGTGATAGTGGGGGGGTGGGGTGGGGTGGTTGTGATGGTGGGGGGTGGGGGGGGTGGTGATGGTGGGTGTAGTAGGGGGATGGTTAGGGTGGTTGTGATGGTGGGAGGTGGGTGGTGATGATGGTGGTGGTGGGGGGGGGGGTGGATGGTGAGTGTGGATAGTGGACGGGTAGTAAGGATGGGTGAGTGGTGTGGTTGTGTGGGCGGGTGCAGGTGAGGACATTTGAGTAAGGGTGTGTGTGTGTGTGTGTATGTGGATGTACATGTGTTCGTGTACGTATGTATGTATGTCTGTGTATCATATTAATTAGAGATAATCGTTCAATTAAGTCGTAAAACACAAGTGACATTTTTTCCCAACTTTTATATATTTTTCAATGTTATAACTTATGGAGATTACTTTACATAGGGTCATATTAACTACCTCATGTAACACGTCATTTACTAACCTAACCTAACCTATCTAGACCTATAATTTGGTCATGTTTTATACATAAATTATCTCTATTTTGTAATATTTCACTAAAACATTACACACACACACACACACACACACACACACACACACACACACACACACACACACACACACACCTTTACCTCGCTACTGCTGCACCTTGATAGAGACTTGACTCGCCTCGTTGTGACGGAACTGACTGATCTAATCTAATATGACTGACGGGGGCTGACTAGGAGGGCTGACGGGGGGGTTGACTAGGAGGGCTGACGGGGGGGTTGACTAGGAGGGCTGACGGGGGGAGAGGGGGCAATGTCTTTATATATGACAGGTAATTATAATGAATAGTAATTGAACTTTGCTGAGGGAGGAGAATTGTCTTAAACGATCGTAGCAAAATTTTGAGATATTGTTTCCTGTTATAATTATGGTATAAAAATTCTCTTCATATTTTGTTACATTTAAAAGAAAAATAGATGGAGTTAATCTTCCTCTCAGGGGATTAAAATATTTATTATTATTTGCGATATTTTTAATGTTGTAGAAATATATAAAAACAAACAAAATAAGAGATAAAAGGGAAACACTCTTTAACATTTCCCACTAATTTGTATAATTTTTATTATTTTTTACTTTTTTTGCTTTTTTTACTTCATTACTTTTTTTTTTAATTTTTTACTTTTATATATTTTTTTTTTACTTTTTTTACTTTATTTTTACCTCTTTTTAACCGAGGCTTCACAAACTCGTCATTATTCCAGGCAAATATTTACAGTTCACTGAAGCTTCACACGAGTCATTATACACACGAGTCATTATATGCACGAGTCATTATACACACGAGTCCATATACACCATGAGGCATTATACACACGAGGCATTATACACACGAGTCATTATATGCACGAGTCCATATACACCATGAGGCATTATACACACGAGGCATTATACACATGAGGCATTATACACACGAGTCATTATACGGATGGTCATTTTCACTAAAAGTTTTATAAACATTAATGGTTTCTGACAAAGGTTCATATTTCAGTGATTCTC
>CAUDMG010002087.1:565000-685000 GCA_958450375.1 Homarus gammarus | reverse complement strand
AGTTCCTTACTTCGTGTGTGTGTGTGTGTGTGTGTGTGTGTGTGTGTGTGTGTGTGTGTGTTTAATTTCTTTTGGAACTACCTTTGTTTTTCCCCCCCACCGTCCTTCCCGCACCTCTGAAAATATTTCTACGGATTTGGCAGCTTTGAGGGGAAGATTTTTCGCCTTTTGAAATATTTGTAGATTTTGGAAGTCGTGTAGTGAGAGAGAGATAAACAGACAGACGGGCAGACAGTTAGGCTGAAGCAGACAGACATATAGACACACAAACAGACAGAGAGAGAGAGAGAGAGAGAGAGAGAGAGAGAGAGAGAGGTTTAGCAGTATCGCGGGTGTGTGTGTGTGTGGCGCCCCTGTGGAAGGATTTGGATTAAAGCGGTCACCAAGTAAACTCGCCAAGTAAACATACCAAGCCATTTTTGTTCTTCTGATTCTCAAAGGTGTCGTAAGTTTTAAGATATTTTCACCTTAACTAAAGAAATAAAATTACTTCTAACCTAACCTAACCTAATCTAACCTAACCTAACCTAATTTCATATAAGAGAACGCACTTACTGTAGCTCGATAAAACACAACGCACTTAACCGAATACAAAACGACGCACTCAACTGTTCTACTTTAAAGCTATAACTCAGGTCAGGTCGTACAAAATGGCGTCAACATAGCTCTGAGACTGAAGGCAGCTTATCCCAGGTAGCGGCGGGAAAGAAATATGCTAACATGTCTTTGAAAATCGAGCGGTGGTGGGTCTTGTGTTGCTACCTGGAGGAGGAGGAGGAGGAGGAGGAGAGAAAAAGCAGGAACAAAAATGGAGGAGAGGAGAGAGAGAAGAGAAGAGGAAGAGAGAGGATAAAAAAGAGAGAGCGGGTAAGACAGAGAGGAAGAGGGGAAAGAAAGAAGATATAAAAGAGAGAGGAGAAGAGGGTGAAAATGATTGGGGAAGAAGAGTGAGAGGTTGGGGAAGACGGAAGTGTGTTGGGGTGAAAGAGGCTTAGGGGTAGTAGTAGTAGTAGTAGTAGTAGTAGTAGTAGTAGTAGTAGTAGAGGCCGGAAGTGAGAGATGAGAAAGAGGTAAAGAGGCTGAGAAGGCAAAGGGAAGAAGAAGGAGAAGGAGGGTTTGAGAGGAGAGAACTTAATGTTAAGAAAGGAGAGGGAGGGAGAGAGAAGGCCGGGGATGAGAGGGAAGTGAGAGAAAGGAGAAGGAGGGAGAGAGAAGGCCGGGGATGAGAGGGAAGTGAGAGAAAGGAGAGGGAGGGAGAGAGAAGGCCGGGGATGAGAGGGAAGTGAGAGAAAGGAGAGGGAGGGAGAGAGAAGGCCGGGGATGAGAGGGAAGTGAGAGAAAGGAGAGGGAGGGAGAGAGAAGGCCGGGGATGAGAGGGAAGTGAGAGAAAGGAGAGGGAGGGAGAGAGAAGGCCGGGGATGAGAGGGAAGTGAGAGAAAGATCGAAATTGAAAGAGAGGTAAAGAGGTCGGAGTCGAGAGGGAAGGGGGGAGAGGCCATATACTCGTATGAGAGGGAGGAAGGCTGGGTTAAGTGGGGAGGGAGAGGAGGGAGGCTTGGAGGTAGGGAGAGAGGGGGGGGGGGGTAGGGAGGGTTGAGTAGGATGGGAGGACACTCGATGTTCGACATTAATATTTATTGTTTTATAATTGCAGTATTGTGTGTGGTAGAGGGACGGAGGGGCGCAGCTGTGATCTCTCTCTCTCTCTCTCTCTCTCTCTCTCTCTCTCTCTCTCTCTCTCTCTCTCTCTCTCTCTCTCTCAGCTGTACCTTTGTTGTTAAGTAAATCTCCTTCACCAAGACCCACAGACAGTCAGCTTCCTGTTATGATTCTTCAGTGTGATGTTGACTCGTTATTAGTTATAATCTTTATGTTGTGGCTACAGTGAGTTAGATGCGCCTCCTTAACCTAACCTAACCAACCACCTCCCCTACTACGTTCCTTACCACCCCTACCTACCACCCCCGTACCTACCACCCCCTACCTACCACCCCTACCTACCACCCCCTACCTACCACCCCTACCTACCAACCCCTACCTACCACCCCTACCTACCACCCCCTGCCTACCACCCCCTACCTACCACCCCCTGCCTACCACCCCCTACCTACCACCCCTACCTACCACCCCTACCTACCACCCCTACCTACCACCCCCTACCTACCACCCCCTACCTACCACCCCTACCTACCACCCCTACCTACCACCCCTACAAACCATCCTCTACCATCCAACCCCTACCTACCACCCCCCTACCTACCACCCCCCTACCTACCACCCCCCTACCTACCACCCCCTACCTACCACCCCTACCTACCACCCCTACCTACCACCCCTACCTACCACTCCTACCTACCACCCCTACCACCACCCCTACCTACCACCCCCCTACCTACCACCCCCCTACCTACCACCCCCCTACCTACCACCCCCTACCTACCACCACCCTCTACCACCCCTACCTACCACCCCTACCTACCACCCCCCTACGTACCACCACTCTACCTACCACCACCCATGCCACGCGTTTAGTTAAAAAGTTTGGCCGCCCTCCACGATACTCTTCTTCCTGCTACTGCTATATTTTGGTGATTCATACCTGCTGTGTTGGTGATTCATACCTGCTGTGTTGGTGAGTCATGTGATTCATACCTGCTGTGTTGGTGATTCATACCTGCTGTGTTGGTGATTCATACCTGCTGTGTTGGTGACTCATGATGTGTTGGTGACTCACGATGTGTTGGTGACTCGGTGTTTTGGTGATTTTGAGTAACATTGTTGAGACTGACTGACTAAACATTTATTTATTCATAATTTTAAGATAAATTTTACTGTCAGTGAGTGAGTGAGTGACGGCAAAAAAAAATATCACAAAGTTTGTAGTTTGGGTGTAAAAAAAAGGAGATGTAAAAGAGAAAGATTCCAAAGTGTTGTTAAAAGTTTGAGAAAGTTTATAAGAAAGTTGTAGTTTGAGGAGAAATTAGGATGACGAGTGTAAAGTGAAAGTAAATGGAAAAATAAAGAACGAGAGACGAAAGGCAAACAAGATAAAAGAGGAATTAGGTAAAGTCTGAAGATAATTCGTAGTTTATAGACTGAAAAAAATAATCAAAGACTCAGAATATTTGATGAAAGTTGTAGAAAGTTTATAATCAGTAAATAAGAAAACTAGGGAAAAGTAAAAAAAGTTCGTAGCTTAAGAGGAAGAAAGCGAGGCAGAAGAGTCGATGAAAGTACAAGAAAGTTTATAGTGTGAAAGAAAAGAGGTTAAAAGAAATTCACGTTAAAGAAAGTGTAAAGAAAGTGCAATAGTTTGTGAGAAAGAAGAGGAAAAAGAAAGTCTGAATACTTGTTGGAGCTCGTAGGAAGTTGTGTGTTTGTGGGGGAGGGTGAGGAAAGGAGGAGGATGAAAGGAGGGAGGGATGAAGAGTGATAGGGCAGGGTGTGGGAGGGAGAGAGGGAGGATGATGGAATGAGGGAGAGAGAGAGAGAGAGAGAGTGAGGGACGGAGGCAGGATGAGGGAGGGAGGATGATGAAAGAAGGGGAAGATTGAGTGAGTCAGGGAGAGTGGAACAGGACGAGGAACGGTGAAAAAGGTTGGGGTAAGGAGAGGGAATAAGGGAGGGCAGGGAGATTGGCAGAGGGAGGTAGGGAGAAGGGAAAGGGAACGAGGAAGGAAAGAAGTAACAGGTGGGTGGGTTGGTTTGTTAAGAGACTCAGGTGCATCGCTGGAGATTAATCCAACACGGTACAGGCAGGTGATGGAGTGATCGACTGTCACCCATCCCGCCACCACCAGGCACTACTTCGTGAATAATGTCTCTCCGTCAGCAGACACACACGCTGCTGGTCTCCGTCTGCGGGTTATTCATACAGACACGTTTCCTGGGCTCCTCTTAAGACCTTTGCTTTAAGGCAGGACGACGACACACGCTTGTTTTCTTGGCTGCCGGCTGAAGTCGCGTCTTAGTGTGGGAGTTATTCTTAGGAGAGGAAGCGCGTTTTAATTAGTCATTCAGTCTAATTATGTTGGAGTATGGGATGATGTTTTAGAGAGAGAGAGAGAGAGAGAGAGAGAGAATTTTCTCCTCAATATATTTCCTCTTCTTTCATTATCTATTTCCTCATACATACATACATACATACATACATACACACACACATACAATAGAGGGATACATATGGAAACTCTCTACTTCAGGCAGCGTCATCAACTCGATCTATTTCCTCCTCCTCGAAAAGCAATACTGCTGACCCTTGACCCGGCAGGCACACACTCGCTGACGTTTTTAACCTTTGGACATTTGGTCATTGCTTGTGTTCTGTTACGGGCTGACGGTGGCGCTGACGAGGGTGGCACAGTCTGACGGTGTGTACTTGCGGGGTAGTAAAAGGCTGACGGTTTGTACGTACAGGGTGGTACGGGCTGACGCTGTTACGGGGTGGCTTAGCTGACTTTGTGCTATGGGTGACATTGGCTGACGTTGTATAGTTACGTCATGACACAGGCTGACGCAGTGTAGTTACAGTGCGGAACGTGTAAGCATTGTGTTATGGGATGGCGCGGGCTGACGCTAAGGGATGCTGACGGCTGACGCACCCCGTGGAATATAAATGAAGTTAATAGTTGAATAAACGTGATATTTCTGTCGTTTGCCACATGTTGGTCTCTCTCTCTCTCTCTCTCTCTCTCTCTCTCTCTCTCTCTCTCTCTCTCTCTCTCTCTCTCTCTCTCTCTCTCTCTCTCTCTCTCCCTCTCTCTCCCTCCCTCCCTACGTCCCCCCCCCCTATCCTATCCCCCTGGTGATAGTCGTGGTGGTGAAGATGGAGGCTATGGAGGTATTGGTTGTAGTACACTGGTGGAGTTGGTGGTGATGATAGTACTGGTGGAGATGGTGGTGGTGATAGTACTGGTGGAGATGGTGGTGGTGATAGTACTGGTGGAGTTGGTGGTGATGATAGTACTGGTGGAGATGGTGGTGGTGATAGTACTGGTGGAGATGGTGGTGGTGATAGTACTGGTGGAGTTGGTGGTGATGATAGTACTGGTGGAGATGGTGGTGGTGATAGTACTGGTGGAGATGGTGGTGGTGGTAGTGGTGGAAATGATGATGGCAGAGGTGGAAGTTGTGGAGGTATTGGTGGTAGTAGTGGTGGAGAAGATAGTGGTAATGGTGAAGGTGGTAGTGGTGGTGATGAAGGTAATGGTGGTAGTGGAGGTAGTGGTGATGGCGGTGGTGGCAGTGGAGGTGGTGTTTCACGATTCTGGGATTGAGATAGATGGAGAGCGAACTATTGACTCTTAAAGACGATTGAGTGCACTGTCAGCCCATCTGTCTTGTCGAGGGAACACACACACACACACACACGCGCGCCGTCAAAATGTCACGCTTGGGAGGTGTGCGGCGGAGTGTGGCAGTGTGGTGGAGTGTGGTGTGGCGGGGTGTGAAGGAGTGTCTAGGAGTGTGAAGGCGTGTGTGGCAGTGTGGTGGAGTGTGGTGTGGCGGGGTGTGAAGGAGTGTCTAAGACGGTGAAGGAGTGTGTGGCAGTGTGGTGGAGTGTGGTATAGTGTGGCGAAGAAGTTCCTGCCTGTCTTAGCTGGTCTGACCCTCCTAACAGTGAGTCTTTTGTTTCTCCTCCTCCTCATTTCCTTCGCCTCCTCATTTCCTCCTCCTCCTCATCTCCTTCTCCTTCTCATCACCATCCTCTTCCTCCACCCCCCCCTTCCTCCTCTTCTTTTTTCCCATCACCACCCTCCTCCCCCTCAATTATTACTACCCATGCTTACCACCCCACACCCCCACCCACATACCCACCCCCCACACCCACACCCACACCCTATCCAATTATAACCTCACCGGGGCATTGTAATTGGTCTCTTTGTGCCGTCAGTCTGTTAGTTAGTCAGTCAGTTAGTGCAAAGTAGATGAGAGGATTACACACGGCGGAAAAAGAGAACGGAGTGTCAAGGTCTTCACGGAAATTGACTTAGCAGGACTCAGGAACCCGGAAAGGATATGACCTCGGGGCAATCTGTTAAAGGTATGAGGTCAGAGGTCAACATGTGATAGATTTTTTTTTCATTATTTTTTTTTATTAGTGCCATAGACTTGAGTACTTGAGTTGACTGGTGTATTTGACCGCTGTTCTTGACCGGTGTACTTGACCGCTGTTCTTGACTGGTGACTGGTGTACTTGATGTTACAGTATTGTCAATATTATTATTATTATTATTATTATTATCATTATCATCATCAATATAACCATTATCATTATTATTATCATCATTATCATCATCAATATCATCATTATCATTATTATTATCATCATTATCATCATCAATAACATCATTATCATTATTATTATCATCATTATCATCATCAATATAACCATTATCATCATCAATATCACCATTATCATTATTATTATCATCATTATCATTATTATTATCATCATTATCATTATTATTATCATCATTATCATCATCAATATCACCATTACTAATATTCTTATAAATACAGAAACATACACTCATACATCCATCATATACAGTATACATCCCCCTTCCCCCTCCCATCCCCCTCTCACCCCCCTCCTTCCCGAGTCTCTATAATTGAAAAGCCATAGGGTAGGTCTATCCTCTTATAGGACCGGAGCTCCCATCCCTTGCTGCTCTAACCATCAATATCTGTCACTAAGGAAATTTCTATCCAATTTTCTACAAGACTGGACGTGACATATTGTTCTTTCTGAAGGTGTTATTAGTACCATACTGCTAAGGGGGAGGGGGTGGGGGAGAGGTGATGAAGGGGAAGGGAGAGTTGAGGGGGAGAGGTGATGAGGGGGAAGAGAGAGTTGAGGGGTGGAGAGGGGGAGAGGTGATAAGAAAAAAAAAACGTTTCTAAAAAAAGTGTTTTTCAATATCTACAACGTTCTTTAATAATTATCAATGACAAAAACATCTCTCAGTAACAAACAAATAATAATAAAATCGTCTTGCAACAAAATTTTTTATTTTTGATGTAAACGTTTTCCCACTGAAACAATCAATGCCTCACTATAAGAAAGGCGCTTTGAACTTATACTTTTCATCCACACACAAAAAAATGTTCCATATCTAATTAAAAAAAATATATTTCACTAAAAAGCTAAAATAAAAAAGTTTCATATCTAATAACAAAATATATTTCACTAAAAAATAAAGTTTCGTAGAACACAAAAGGCTTCACCATAACGAGAGAACGTTTCAACCACAGCTGTTTTTAAGTGCCACAGCCTCGTTACTATAAGGTAGGTGAAGGGGGAGCGAAAGAGGAGGAGGAGGGGGGAGGATTAGCGTGTGTGGGTCGACCCTTGAGTAGGTGCTCACACTCTCACTCAGCGACACCTGCTACTTGGAGCCTCTTCAAGGATCACTTCACCTGTTACCTCGTAGTTGAGTTCCTTCTGTCAAGTTGGGGAGTAATTTTCCTCAAGTGTTGACTTAAAATTAAAGTCTTGTCTCTCCTCTTCATGTCAATACCATCAACGATTTTTTATTTTATTTTTTATTTTTTTATTTTTGTTTTAATTTTTATCGTTTTTTTTTATTTTATCGGTTTTTATAATTTTTTGTCGTTATTATCAATATTTATTTGTTGTTTTTATCGATTTTATCAATAATTATTTTGTGTTTTTATCCCTTTATCAATATTTATGTTTTATTGATCTTTACCAATAGTTATTTGGTTTAATTGTTTCTTTTTTCGTAATTTTTAATAATGTTTACCTGAACGTAATCATTGTGTTAGCGTTTAGTAATATTTTAACTTTCTTGTGTTTTATAATATTTACTAATATAACTTTTCCTTCTGAGTCTGTTATTATTTATTTAATCTTTATTTCCTAGTGTTTTCTAAAGGTAATAATGGAGATCTATATTCATTAGTTTCTATTGCTTAAATATATGTCACATGTCCTAATGTTTCGTAATATATACAGAAAATATGTCCCCGTGTTCCATTTTTTTCGTGTCCGTATTAACGTCACGTCTCAGTGTTTAGTAAATTTTAAACTAAATACATATTGTCTTTTCAGTGATTTTATTTTATTTATTTTTTAGTCATTTGTATTATATCTTTAGTTAAACTGAATGATCTATTATGTACTAAAGGAAATATATCAGTTATTAATATGACGATCAATTAGAAAAAAAAGCCAATTAGTGTTGATGTTGTTTTGAGTGAGTTTCCCTCCCCCCCCCCACCTCCCCCCACCTCCCCCGGCATCAAACCTTAATTGTGTTTAGATATCATTCAATGAGTCTTTGATTTGTGTCTGTACTTAATGATGATAAAACACCATATTTATCGTTTGTGTGTTTGTTTTGTTTTATGATACGATTATTATTGTTGTTGTTTAATGGAATGATAAATGGGAAGTGTGTTTTTTTTGTTGTTGATTTGTTGTTTGTGTTGAATTATATATTTTTTTTTCTTTTTGTACATTACCTCTCTCCTCTCTCTCTCTCTCTCTCTCTCCCAGACACCCTTTTCGTTTCTCCCTATCTTTCTGCTAATCTCTCTCCCTCTTCACCTTCATTATCTTCCTCCCTCTTCTTCCCCTTACCTTCCCCTCTCACTTCCCTCTCTCCTTCCTACTCTAACCCTCCTCTCCCTCTTACATCCCTCTCACTTTCCCCCTGCCCTTTCCACTTTCACCCCACCCATTTCCCCTCTCACTCCCTCCCACTTCCCCCAGCCCTTCCCACTTTCACCCCACTCACTTCCTCCTCTAACACCTTTCCCTCTAACCCTCTCAATTCCCCCCCCCCTCTACCCCTTTCCCTCTCCCTCACCTCCCACTCCGCCGTCATTAACACACCCTCCTCAACCAGTCAAGTCACTTCAGCCTCGTCATATGCGCCCTGGTGATTGGCAGAGAGGGACTTACTGCCGCCCTGTGTAAGACTGTTGGTCTGTAATTACTGTTGTTGAACCTGTCTTTGTCATGTTACACGGGGAGGCTGGGTGTGTGGCTCTCTTGTAGTGATCTGTCGTGTCTGTCGGTCTGTGTGTGTGTGTGTGTGTGTGTGTGTGTGTGTGTGTGTGTGTGTGTGTGTGTGTGTTACTGTACCTGGTGATGGTGTTGTTAGGACGTAAGGATCACACACACACACACACGCACACACACACACACACACTTCTCAAGTCTACACACCAGCGTACTCCTGAGTCTCTTCAATGAGTCTCCTTCACTTTCTATTTTACAGGTAAGTAATGAGTCTCACCTTTGACCTTAACGAGTTCCTACCTGGACGAGTGTTTAGCGAGATCCAGCGACGACGAGGTCCAATAAGCGTGGTAGAGAGGCCTTTTCCTGTCTGTCTGTCTGTCTGTTTAGTCTGGTTCTGTCTGTCTTGTGTGGCTTGTCTGTCAGTCTGTTTGTCTGTCGGTCGGTCTGTCTGGTCTGTCGGTCTGGCCTGTCTGGCGTGTCTGTCTGTGTCTTTCTATTTAGTCTCTCTCTATAGTCTGTCTATCTGTCTGTATCGGTCTTGTTTGTCTGTCTTTCTGTCCATTTACCCAAAGTCATCACTAATGGCCGCGTCTCAGAGGGGTAAAAAAAAATAAAAGATGGAAAAAAAAACAGGGAAGCGACACATCAAACAGGGAATCTTATCAGCTATACCAACTTCGCCCTTAAAGCATCCATTTCCCTAATAAGATGGAGAGCCCTAAATACCGTACTCGCCCTTATAGAGAGATAATCTAAGGGCTCAAGTCCTCTGTCAACCCACCCTCAGGGAGCAATAGACTACGGGAGAAGAAAATTTCTCCTCCCTCAATGAGAGACTGAGAGACTTGTAGGGATTTTTCTCTATCTCTTCTTTTCCAGTTGGGGATTTTTGTGGATTTTTCCCCCCTCCTTTGCCCAGCTGACCGTCCGCTCCTTCCACCCCCCCCCCCCCCCCCCGCCCCTCCACCTGTAAGGACTGGCGAATTTAATCAAGGTATTTCAATGGGTCTCGTCTTTTCCAATGTACATTTACATTTAATGGATTCCTTAACCATTCCCCTACCCTCCCTTCCCTCCCTACCCTCCCATCCCTCCATCCCCCAACCCTCCATCCCTACTACCATCAATCCTTACTTTCCTCCACCCCTTTCTCCCACTACCCCTCCCTCCCCCCTTCCCATGCTATTTAGAAATGGGTCTTTTTCTTCTATAAAGACAGGTGTTTAGGTGAGGTGCAGTGGGGAGATGAATGAAGGGAGAGAGAGAGAGAGAGAGAGAGAGAGAGAGAGAGAGAGAGAGAGAGAGAGAGAGAGAACAAGTAATCCTAGAATAGAACGAAGCGAATGGAAAAGTGAGATGAAATAAGAATAGAAGATAAAGACAGGGAGAGAAAAGAAATGAAGAATGAAGAGAGAATGAAAGATAGGAATCGATAACAACAAAAGTGGCAGGAATAAATCGTCTCGACCAGAACCAAATGATTTAGAGGGAAAGAATGGACACTGTATACCAGTCCTCTATTGTGTTAAAAAGGGACATTATTGGGTTATGTTAGTAGATAACCGGACTCATGGACATCATAGGACATGTGGATATCAATGAAGTGACATGTATTTAGCCGGACACGTGGACATCATAGGACACGTGGATATCAATGAAGTGACATGTATTTAGCCGGACACGTAGACATATCAGTTGACATGCAGAGTATAATGCACGTCCATTGGCGGTATCCATTACATGATTGATAAAAGTTTTCACAGTGTTTGGGACACGGGGGTGGAGGGAGGGAGAAGGGAGCGATGGAGGGTGATGAAGGGAGGAGGAAGGGAGAAAGGAGGGAGGGAGGGGGGAAAGGAAGGGAAGTTATGGAGCGATAATCGTTTGTGTGTGTTGTGTTGCGTGTCTTTTGTTTTTACGTGTGTGTGTCTGTCCTTAACTTTGCTCTCTCTCTCTCTCTCTCTCTCTCTCTCTCTCTCTCTCTCTCTCTCTCTCTCTCTCTCTCTCTCTCTCTCTCTCTCTCAATGTGTGACAGTGGCGAAGCGTGAGGGAGGAACGGATCAGGAGGGCCCGTCACTCATCTCTTTATGTCTAAATAAAGGAATTTCTTGACGAGTTCACCAAGTCTTGCAGTGAAAGGTCCTCTCCTCTCCCCCTCCCCCCCGTTCCTGCCCCCGCCCCTGCCCCGCCCTTACTTCGTCCCCCTACCCCCACCCTGCCAGACCCCACCCCCGCCCCTGCCACCTCCCGTCCCCTACCTAACCTAACCTAACCTTAGACACCCACCACACCAGTACCAACAATATCACAGAAAACTACACACGTCTTATCCCAATCTCATAAACATACACATAAACATAGACATACACATATACATAAACATACACATATACACGTACAACCACTATCTCATATAATGCAGTAACTCGGTAAGATTATCATTCCAACTAAGGTATAAAAAAAAAAAGTCCGCTGTGTCACGGGGATTCAGCATGGTCCCTCGCTCCCAAATGAGATTAAATAAAACAGGTTCAATATTCTTGCCGAATTTGCCGTAATTGTTTACTTAAAGAAGATTTGGGGCAATCCAGCCGGAATTTGAGTGTGTGAGTTAGGTGGTGGTGAGGGAGGGTGAAGGGGTGGGTGGGAGAGGAGGTGATAGGGGAAAGGGAAGGGAAGGGAAGGAGAATGGAGGATGGGATGGAATGAGAAAGGGAATAGAGAGAAGGAGAAGGGAAGAGGGGTTGGTAGAAGACAGAAGGGAGGAAACGATGGGATGAAAGGAAGAAAAGGAGGCGGGAGAGGGTAGAGTGTGTTTAAAGTCACTGAGGATGAATAAGTGAGTGAATCTCTCTCTCTCTCTCTCTCTCTCTCTCTCTCTCTCTCTCTCTCTCTCTCTCTCTCTCTCTCTCTCTCTCTCTCTCTCTCAACAAACAATATATAATAACATGTACTGGACCAAATTACTACCTCCCCCCCCCCCTCAAAGTTTCAGTGTATGCAAAGCTAATCTGGTTGGTCCAAAGTCCCCCCCCCCCCCAGTTGAGACCCAAAGTTCCAGAATACTTAACCCAAATTAGTAACCCGAAGACCAGGTAGCAATGAGTCAAAGTAGAGTTCGAATTTCCATGATGAAGAAAACTAAATTGGTGGGTTGTGAATTCCAATACAGAAATGAGTTACAGTAAGTCATTTAGAGGTTCAAATTTACGATAATTATAAACCAAATTGGGATTCTAATGAGGGTGTTCCGATATTCCGATACAATAACCCAATTTGGTAGTTTGAGGGGGAGGAGGGGACCGATATTACGATATATTTTAAGTAATTTTGAAGTCTAGAGAGGAGGTTAGGTGCACCGATATATATAACCTAATGTGGTATAGTCAAAAAGGGGGAGGGGCGGGGTAGTCCAAGTTCCCGATATATGTAAACCAAATTGGTAATATAACGAAAGGAGTTAAATAATCAGATATGTTTCCGCAAAACCGTAAGTCTAGTTTTGGGGTACTGGTAGTGTTAGTAGTGGTGGTAGTGTTAGTAGTGGTGGTAGTGGTCAGATATATTCTTAGGGTACTAGTAGTTGTGGTAGTGGTGGTGTTCCGATATTCCGATATATGTCCAACCAAAGTGGGATTCCAGGATGGTCTAGTGCTCCCCGATACAGAATGCAGCAGTGGGCAGTAAGCCAAAGTGGTTGTGGACCCCCTGCTGCCTTCACCACTTAGCTCTCCCCACTATATCACTCTCAAAGCCACGCTCCATCGCCCTCACCCTAGGAAAAAAAAAAAGGTAAATTATGTTATACGATATATATACTATACTATACTATATACTTATCTATCTCTCTCTAGTATTTTTTCTTCATTTTTTTGCTCTATTTGTTATTCTGGGTTGGGTAAAGGAGAGAGAGAGAGAGAGAGAGAGAGAGAGAGAGAGAGAGAGAGAGAGGCGAAACAAATGAAGGAGAGAGAGAGAGAGAGAGAGAGTTCTAAGCATTATCTACACATTTTAGACTCTCAGAAACAGGTTAAAGATGTATATGTTATTCTCAACGTTAAATGGTGCGTGAAAAATTATTGCAATGGGGGGGGGGGGGGTAGAGAGGAGAAGAAGGAGGGGTAGAGAAGAGGAAGAAGGGAGGAATAGAGGGGCAGGGAAGAAGGAAAGGATTAAGGGGAGAAGGAGGAGGAGAGGTAAGGAAGAAGGGAGGATAGAGAGAGGGAGAAGAGAAGAACACACACACACAGATACAGAGAGAGAGAGAGAAATGTACACTAAGAAAATATAGACTCACTCTCTCTCTCTCTCTCTCTCTCTCTCTCTCTCTCTCTCTCTCTCTCTCTCTCTCTCTCTCTCTCTCTCTCTCTCTCTCTCTCTTGAATTGTCTGTGTGTCTGTCTATCTGCTTCCATATTATCTGTCTATGTCTGTGCTTATTTACCTATCTACTTTACCTGTTTGTCTGTCTGTTTCTCTGTATGTCTCTCTGTCTGTTTCTCTGTCTCTGCAGGCTTCTCTGTCTATCTACCTGTCTATCTGCTCTATATAATATAACTACATATATACAGTATATATATAGACCCTTGTACCCTGGGGGGGGGGGGACACGGTGAAACAAGGACGGGGATATATTTTTAGCCCATTAATCTTATCGGACAGGTTAAGAACACGCTCTCTCTCCCTCACCTCTCCCTCCCCTCTCTCACCCCTCACCTCTCACCTGTTGCCTCTCTTCTCCACCCCCCCCCCCATTCCACCTCTGTTACTTACCCTCTTTTTTCATCAATCTTTCTCTCACTCTCACCTGTTTTAGCTCTCACCCCTCTCTGACTCTCACTCTCACCTGTTTTACCTCTCACCCCTCTCTGACTCTCACCTGTTTTAGCTCTCACCCCTCTCTGACTCTCACTCCTCTGCTCTCACCTCTCTTTCTCTTACACTCACCCCCTCTCCCTCCCTTCTTCTTCTTCTCCTCACTCTCACCTTTCTCATCCCTCTCCCTGTTTCTATTACTCTCTCTCTCTCTCCTTTCCCACAACTTTCCTTCCCATCCCCTTTTCCTTCTTTTCTCCCTCCCATCCCATTTACCCCCCCCCTCTTCTTTTCCTCTCTACCTCCTTCTATTCATCCCCTCTTTTTCTCTCCCTCTCATTCTCCTCCATCTTTCTTCCTCTCTCATCTTCCTTCTCTTATGTTCCCCCCTCATTCGTTGGCCTAGTTTCAGTCCAACGAAGAGGGAAGTGATAAAAAATGACGAACATACAGTCTTCGAGTAATGAACGTTGGAGTAGGAGTGGGAGGTTGGAGTGGGAGGTTGAAGTGGGAGGTGGAAGTGGGAGGTTGGTGTGGGAGGCTGAAGTAGAAGGTTGGAGTGGGAGGTTGAAGTGGGAGGTTGAAGTGGGAGGTTGGTGTGGGAGGTTGGAGTAGGAGGTTGGAGTAGGAGGTCGGAGGGAGAGGTATAAGTACAGGTACATTATTTTAGGTACAAGTTAAGGTACAGTTATAGGTACAAGTTAGGGTACAGTTATAGGTACAAGTTAAGGTACATTACAGGTACACATACAGTTACAGTGACAACCACAAGTTAGCACTGTAACTTTCTGCGAGTGACTTAACTGGTCACGGACGGGGGGGGGGGGGGTAATTATGATGAATGTTCCGCTCGTGTCCGTGTTCGTGTTAGTCTGGGTTCGTGTTCGTGTGTATTAATTCATGTTCATGTTCCTTAGTCTGTGTTCGTGTGCTAATCTATGTTCGTGTGTTTAGTCCGTGTTCCTGTGTGTTAATCCGTGTTCATGTTCCTTAATCCGTGTTCGTGTGCGTTATGGAGCGACTTAGTGCTTTACTTGAGGGAGTCATTCCTATTTATCTTACTTCTTTCCACACAGTCATAAAGCCGAGGCAAGGTCAGCTTAGTCAGCATAGTCTTGCATGTATAGTCTATTCAATCACGAGCCGCCGGGGGGTGATTGAATTGTGATTGATGGCCCGCGCGTGCCTGTGTCGCGTGTTTTATAGAGTGGCTGTATGTGTTTGTTTGTATTCTTTTGGACTGCAAGCATAGCTGATTACACCCCCCCCCCCGCCCCCCCCCCCCCCCCCTCCGCCTAACACACTGTAAGTTGAGAAATATGTAGGGATTTGAGCTTTGATGTGTGGGTGGGTGTGTGTGTGTTTGTGGGTGTGGATGGGTTTGTGTGTGTGTGGGTGGGTGGGTTTGTGTGTGTGAGTATGTGTGGGTTTGTGTATGTGTGTGGGTTTGTGTGTGTGTGTAGGTGGGTTTGTGTGTGTGTGTGAGTGGGTTTGTGTGTGTGTGTGAGTGGGTTTGTGTGTGTGTGTGTGTGAGAGAGAGAGAGAGAGAGAGAGAGAGAGAGAGAGAGAGAGAGAGAGGTGAAAATACACCCCACATTAGGAAGGCTCGGGAAGCCATATTGGGGCGGGATTCACGGGTCGATTTCATTGGAACCGACAAATTATGTTTTCAATTTTCCCGCCAAAAATACGAAAAGGTCGCCAAGGCTTTTATTTCTTTTATTTTTATTCTGACCTTTTATTTATTTTTTTTATCTTTATTTGTCCTGATTTGGTTTCATTGAATTTTACCACCTCCACCACACTTAACTACCACTACCACTATAACCACCACTACTGCAACCAACCTACAGTACACTGCAACCATCCACCACCACCACCACCACCACCACCACCAACACTGCAACCATCCACCACCACCACCACCACCATCACCACCAACACTGCAACCATCCACCACCACCATCATCACCAACACTGCAACCATCCACCACCACCACCACCATCACCACCAACACTGCAACCATCCACCACCATCATCACCAACACTGCAACCATCCACCACCATCACCACCAACACTGTAACCATCCACCACCACCATCACCACCAACACTGCAACCATCCACCACCACCACCATCACCACCAACACTGCAACCATCCACCACCATCACCACCAACACCACCAACACTGCAACCATCCACCACCACCACCATCACCAACACTGCAACCATCCACCACCATCCCCTCTAGAGTGCGTTCCACCATTAATATTCATTACTGTAGCACGTAAGTCAGACAACCAATATTGTTACCCTCATTAGCGACCCTCCGTGACTCACCTGTGTGTGTGTGGTCATTACCTGCTGCCGTACAAACACCTTCAACAGCGTAACGAGCCGCTAAGCCTAGGATGCGCACCCCCCCCCCTACCACGTCACCCCTAGTTCCACACCCTGTTCCACACCCTGTCCCACACACTGTCCACGCCGTTTCCCCACTCTGCCCCCATCCCTGTCCCCCTCCCCTCCAACACCGTCACCACACCCCCATCAAACCCATCCCCACCTCCTCCTCACAACTCCCCCCCCCCCGTCCCCTATTCCACCATCCCCCTCCCACTCCATCCCTCCCCCTCCCTCTCCCACCCCCTCCCCTACCCCGTTAAATAGGCATATGGGTTAGTGACAATAGCCGGAGGTAATTAAGAAAAATAGGACAGATGTTTCACTACGACCTAAATGGACTCTGGGTCAGGGGGAGGTAATGGTGTCAGGAATACATAGATAAAGAAGAAAGACGTAGTGGGGAGGAAGTAGAGGAATAGGAAGGGAAGGAGGAGGAGGAAGAAGAGAAAGAGGAAAAGGAGAATGAAGAGGAAGATCGAAGACACAAAGTGGATCTTTTTTACTGTGGTGCAAATATCCACAGCACGTCAGGGTTATAGTATGGATTTTAAGCCACGGTGCCGCGTTTATGGGGATATTACGAGCAAGAACCGAGTGTTTTTTTTTTTTTTTTACTGTCATAATTTTTCAGATTGTGGGCATAAAATTGTGACTTTTTCTGTGTTTATTTACGGATATTTTACCTTCCTTTAGTATCCAGAGATGTTTTTTTTTTTGGCCTTTTTGGCCTTTTTTATCCATGGTTAAATATATATACACATTATCCATACATTTATATATATATTCTTTTATATTAAAATGATCATATCCCTCTCGTCTACCCACTCAATTTGTTATACTAATATCCCTCTCAACTACACACTCACAAACGTCTTCCCCTCTCACCCACACACTTACAGAAACACACACACACACACACCCACACACACACACACACACTTCCTCAATTAATCTTCACACCTCGTTATCACATTCCCTTTTCACTTTCTTTCTCTCTCCCCTCATGCACACCTTTATCAACCTATCACCC
This sequence comes from Homarus gammarus, assembly GCA_958450375.1. Taxonomy (NCBI): domain Eukaryota; kingdom Metazoa; phylum Arthropoda; class Malacostraca; order Decapoda; family Nephropidae; genus Homarus; species Homarus gammarus. The sequence goes on along the minus strand of CAUDMG010002087.1, from coordinate 667,753 downwards.
ATTCCCTTCGTCCCTTGATGACACCTGAGAGTCCATTCCTTTTAATTTTCCATCGTTTCTCTCTCTATTCTATTTCTTCCAGTTCCATCTTTATTCTTCTCTCTTCTATTCACTTATTTTTCATTTTACACCATAAATTTAATTAGTGATTATAGATAGATAGAGAAATATTAGTTATTAATCTCTCTCTCTCTCTCTCTCTCTCTCTCTCTCTCTCTCTCTCTCTCTCTCTCTCTCTCTCTCTCTTCATAATCATTGTCTTTCCTACACAGCACTTCATAACAATCACCCTGCAAACACACTTAACATTTCTCACAGGGCAGCAGGACGGTCCAACTGCCCTGTGATAACTCCCAGGGACACCCTATTGACCCCAGGCGAGGTGTGACCCTGACCTTGTTGCAGTTATGTGTGTTCGTGGCCACAGCTGTCAGCCAACAGATGAGCAAACTTTAACTGTAATTAGTTCACTAATTGTTTAGGAGGATGTCCACGTGAAATACATGGTCATACACACACACACACACACACGGACATATACAAAATGTGTGTGTGTGTGCTTGTGTGTGTGTATGTAATGATCAGCATGTTCGCCTCTGAAGCGAGTGGACCCGGGTTCGATTCCCAGGCAGCGTGAAACTATGGGCAAGTTTCTTTATATCACTTGCCTCTGTCTACCCAGCAGTGCAGTTGCCGAGTTGTCCGGTCTTCTCGGACTATTCTTTGACAATGGGTCACACAGCTCGTTAACTCAGGGCGTGGTTGTTGTGTTGGCGACAGCTTCTACACGAGTGGCATCCATTATCAGTGTGCACATATGGGTATCCATGCATGCAGACCTCATACATATACATACCAGTATATATACAAGTATATACAACAAATTCATCAGAATAATGGAAGGATTTCACAAGCCACTGGCTTCTTTTCCCCGCCAAAGCTGTAAATTATAAAGATAAATGTGTACAGACAGACACACATATAAATGTGAGTAATAAACACTGTCCCTACCAGACGCCCTTGGCACCAGTCAGTGCAGGCATGAGGCGAGCGACACTACGTCTGCATTATAAAGAGCGCCATCACAGGCACAAGGCGAGCGAACGTTCGTCTGGCCCATGAGTCACACTTGGCAAGACAGCGCGTGACTCCTCAGACCCCAGCGTTGTCCTCCAGCCTAACAATGATTCGCACGTGGAAACTGCGCCTGAAGAACGTTCGCCAGCGTTCTACTTAAACTGCCTATCTTTTTTGTGGAGTGCAGCCTCGCCTTACGACACTATAGGTGGAGCACTACAGAACGAAAGTAGTTTAATTTGAACACCTCCTAAAGCATTTATTTTCATTCTCCCATTAAATAACGATATACAGTTTCTCTAAAGCTTATATCGTTCAATTACCCAAAAAATCACTTGGTAAATAACTATACATGATATCATTCACGGGAAAGAATGGTATGTGATTTCAAGAACAATATAATCACACACACACACACACACACACACACACACACACACACACACACACACACATCCAACAGTATAGAATAAACGATAAGAATCTCTCTTTTGTAAGGTTTAAAAGCCCCCGATAATCGCCAGTGATTCATCTACCACACAACGCTGACGCCAAAAACAACTTTATCTGCCATGACCCGAGACCTGTGTGGGCAGGAGGTGTGTGTTTGACGGGTCACATAGGGGTATTTGAAGGTGGCACGATGTTTTGGGAGGTGTGATTGAGAGAGTCAGTCAGTCAGTAATTCATAGTCAACACACACACACACACATACATAGAAGCAAACCAACCCTCATACAAACTCAAGAATAAACAAACAAACACACATACCCGCAAACAAACACCAAAAAAAGTCTTGCAAGGGGTAAAGTCAAAAAATAAAAAAAAAAATAAAAAGAGAAGCTGTAATTTTTCCCCTTCGCTCGTTTGTCGTTGTCAGGAGTCATGGGGAGTGAGTCAATCTGCCCGTGACACACAACTACGGCAGAGAGGTGTGAGTGAGTGAGTGAACGGGGATGAGTGTGTGAATATGTGAGTTAGTGTATATATGAGTGTCTGTGTGCGTGTATGTGTATGTATACGTGTGTGTATACAAGACGATCATAATGTATGTATGAGACTACAAATCAGTAACATAACAGCATTAAACACCTGACCTTCAAAGCCGTAGAAATATACAGGTATTGGGAAGAGACACACACATGTCTCTCCCCAGCCAGTACACACACACACACACACACACACAAATCACCCTCACGTGCACACCGCTAGAATACCAACATCGTATTTTCGCCATTTTAGTGTTGTACCAAATAAAAGCGGGCTCGAGCCAAGACCGTGCTAAACCACCAGACCCACAGAGAGGCGACAATCACAGCGTATATAATCCAACCACTGAACCTTACCGACACTCGTGACTTGTGATTTATGAAAACTAAAATCCTTCACTTCCCCCTTTCCCCCTTTTCTTCCATCTTTACCCCCTCCCTCTCCTTCTCTTCTTCTCCATCCCCCTCATCTCCTCTCCCCCACCCTCTCTCCACCTCCCCTCTCACCCCTTTCCTCTCACCCCTTCCCACTCACCCCTTCCCTCTCACCCCTTCCCTCTCACCCCACGAACTAACACACGTATATCAAGTTAGGAAGCAAAAAGGTTTAAAGAAGAAAGAATCACGTGAAAATTAGCCCACCAAGTTTATTAAACACTCTAACGCTATCTGGTTGGTTTAGGTTAGGTTGGGTTATGTTGGTTTAGGTTTTGTTGGTTTAGGTTATGTTGGGTTATATTGGGTTGGGTTATTTACAAATTAATTCTGTGTTCTAATTAATCCTGTACTCTGATAAGTGAATTCTCTGGTTAAATTAATTCATGGTTTTGGCGAATCAATTTGGTGCTCTAGTTAATTAATTATATGTTTTAGTTAGTTAAGGATTGTGTTCTTGGTGGTTAATTCTGTCATGTGTTCATTGTTCTGGCCATCTTACTGTGTTCTGTGTTTGTTCTCTCGTAGTAATAACCAAATTGTGTTCTCTCTTAAATCGTTTATCAGGTGTGTGTGTGTGTGTGTGTGTGTGTGTGTGTGTGAATATAAAAAAAAGATAAAGGAATAGATTTATAGACCAATTCATGAGAGAGAGAGAGAGAGAGAGAGAGAGAGAGAGAGAGAGAGAGAGTCAGGGGAATCTATGTATATCATAATACAGGTTCAGTATGCGTGAAGCTCTCAGGGTCCAGTGGGAGTTGTACCTACTATAGGGCTTCCAGTCTCTTTTTAAGCTTCGTCTGATATTTTTTCCCAGGAGGGACTAAGAGAATATATTTACGTTGCCATAGAGACGCATTGTAATTTCGACGTTATCATAGTATACATGGTCTTGTTATTTTGTTATATCCTCACATTCATATATCCTTACTTACGGAATTTATCGTAAGAAAATATTGAGAACATAGATTTCCTTCTCCCTCTTTTTGTTTTTTTCCCAGGGGAGCCTCCGCCACTGTCTAACTTTGTTTGGTTTGTACGTGAATGGAAAAGAAAATCTCACCGAATAATTACACATAAGGGATTTACTCTCGGTGTTTGTGGTAGTTGTGAAGTAGGCCATGGCCTCTCTCTCTCTCTCTCTCTCTCTCTCTCTCTCTCTCTCTCTCTCTCTCTCTCTCTCTCTCTCTCTCTCTCTCTCTCTCTCTCTCTCTCTCTCTCAACACCCAGGCCTCATACACAGGTCTTTATCCTGTTCTAGATGACAGCCTCGGCTCTACACTACGTTCATTCTGAATGACTCTTCTCTAAACTCATTTCCACACATCAAAGCAACTGCTCTTCCTACCTAATTTGAATTTTTACTCTCTCTTTTATGTGTGTGTTTGTGTGTGTGTGTATGTTTGTGTGTTCGTTTGTCTGGGTGTGTAGTTTTGTGTTTATCTTCAAATGAAGCTGAATACCATTTGAATTTTATCTCTATATTTTGAAAAAAAATAAAAATTTTTTCTCAAGAGTTTTTCTTAAGCTCTTTGCGTCTGTTTGGATGTTGGATGTCTCCTCTTTCTCTCCCTCACTCTCATTATATATATATATATATATATATATATATATATATATATAATATATATATATATATATATATATATAATATATATATATATATATATATATATTCTCCCCATTCCCGCAATCTCTCTATTCTCCCTTTTATAAAAAAAAAATTCCGAATTTAAATTAATTTCGAAACAACAAATACAAAATCTGTATACTCAATGTCTAGCAATGTTGCGAGTTGCAATTTCAATTCCAAAATTACCCGCGCTCAAGCACCGCATGCAAAAGTTAGACAATACAAATTTTGTGCAGTAAAATTGAGTTTCGGAGCAAAACAGAATGACGCAATCAGCGTTTTGATAAGGCCCGGGAGGCGAGCTCCGGATTGGCTCATACGGCGACTACGGAAGGGAAATTTTAATGTCTGAATCTTCCATTTTTATTCCAAGGCGTTAAGACCAAGCGACCAGGAATCAAGTGAAGTCTGTTTCATTCTAGATCTCTGCGGGATAAATTTGGCCAGTGATACAAATAATGAACACTAAAAACAAAAACTTGCAAATAATAGTGTTTTTGTTGTTGTTATTGTTATTATTGTTGTTGTTAATTTAGTGTACTCAGGTGTTTCAGTGGCAACAGTGACGGAGTCTTCGTGTCTACGCTCGTTCAGGTATTAGGACAGGTAATCTCTCTTTCTGCGTCATTTTAGTTATTTTGTATTCCATTTAATTTAACCATATTAGATCAAAACGTTACAGCTACAGCAACTTGTAATGATATCTAAAACAGTACAGGAACAGAAACAAGCAGAGGTTACAAAATTAGATACAGATAATATACAAATACAGGTACAGGGATACGATAAATATAGTGATGCAATGATAAGTACAGGTGTTGCGATTATAAATAATTAGTACAGTTACAGGTACAGGTGATAAAACGTAGAATAAAGAATACACGAATACACACACACACACACACACACACACACACACACACACACACACACACACACACACCCACCCACCCAGTTTAGTATATGCAAGAATGCCCACGAGGAAGAATAATTACCTGAACTACAAATAGCTCAGTGGGTGAGCCAGCGCCGGTACCCCCCACGTTGAGGTGCATTTAAGGAGCGTGGGAAAAAAGTAACCTTGGTGGGAAATCACTTAACTCACCTTTTGAGAATATTACTTAACTCTGGGAAAAGATTTTGCCCTCGAAAATAATATAAGGAATTTATTTTAATTTTGTTTAGATTTTTTTATTATTATTTGGGGATAATTTTTCTGAGATTATTATTATGGATGATTTAGGGTATTATTGTTATTTAAATTATTATTATTATTATTATTATTAGTGATAGTAATAGCAGTAGTAATGGTCGTAGTAGTAGTAGCAGTACCATTAAGATTACTATTCTTATATTCCTATAAATATTACCAACATCATCATTATTAACTCAGAGAATTCCCCAGTTTCCCCTCCACCACACCCCCTCAAGGAGAGATTGAGATACCTGCTGCAGGGAAAAAATGTCTTGTGAGGGAAAAAAATCACATACTTGGCGGGGAAATTGCTTTACCTTGTGCGAAAATAACACACCTGGGGAGCGGCTGTTACTGAGGAAAAATTTGCAGAGGTTAAAGTAAAGGTGAACAGCTTATATAGGTGGAGGGAGTGGGGGCTTTTTTTTCGCGGGATTTTGCTCAGTTTTTGCAGAGGTACTTTGGGGATTTTTTCTGGGAAGCTTTTGGGATTTTTTTTACCACCACCACCACCACCACCACCACTACTACTACCCCTACTACCCCCCACCACCACTACTACCCCCACCACCACTACTACCCCCCACCACCACTACTACCCCCCACCACCACTACTACCCCCCACCACCACTACTACCCCCCACCACCACTACTACCCCCCACCACCACTACTACCCCCCACCACCACTACTACCCCCCACCACCACTACTACCCCCACCACCACTACTACTGCCAACCCCCAACCCTACCTCTCGTCAACCCCAACACGACACACAAAAAAATTCTTCACCTCCCTCCCCCCTTCCCTCCCTACTCTCCCAAACCATCAGACCACAGTGTTATTCTCCCGTGATGGCTGTGTTAAGCTGCTAGACTGTGATTCAGAGGATACAATTAGGTAGGGTGCAGGAAGGTCGGTCTGATTAGTCTAGACGTCGACGATAAGGCGAGACTTGGGGTCTGTGGGAGTCGCTCGACCTCAGTCTGTTTACTTACCACCACCACCACCACGCCCAGTCATTGTGTGTGTGTGTGTGTGTGTGTGTGTGCGCGCGTGTGTGTGTGTGTGTGTGTGTGTGTGCGGAAGAAAACAGTCCCTATCATGGTGCAGAAGACCACAGACTTAAGCATTCCTGTCTGTAAATGGAGTCTCCAAGTCACACGTCACTCGAGCTACCACGGAGAACACACAAAATCTCTCTCCCCGTCCGTCCACAACACTGACAGGATGATCATGGCTGTGTCCTTTTCCCCAGAGCTTCTTCCTCAATTTCAACCCGTCTATCCTCTCTCTGTCTTCTTTCTATCTCCTCTTTCGTCTAATTTTAGTGTTTTTAACTTTGTCTGTCTCTTGTTCCTGTCTTTTTCTGTCTGTCTCTTCTCTTCTATCTCTTCCCCTACCTTCCTTCTCTTCCCCTTCCTTCCTTCTCTTCCCTTTCTTTTCTTCTTTCCATCCTCCTCCTCCCGACTTCCACACCTGTAAGCACCATCCTAATTACTTCCTCTCCTCTCCTCTTACCTTTATTCCATCATCCTACTACCTGTATAAGACAACCACATGATCCAACCATACCTCCACGCCCTCCGCCTCCAGCATCACGCCCCTACACCCCCCTATCACCACGCTCCTATACAACCCTTCCAATTACCACGTTCCCTTAATCCCAGCACCACTACGTCTCCAGCACCACGCCCTTCAGCATCACGCCCTCCACGCCCACAGCACCAAGCACACCCCCTCCCGACTCACCAGAGGACACACACACACACACACACACGTCTCCATCTTATCTCAGACTCGACGGAAGATGTAGATGCGAGGCGGCGGGGCGGAGTATACCAGACTTGGCGACGTCATCCTCCACCAAAGACTCACCCGTCCCAGCGTCACCCAGGCGACACACACACACACACACTCACACACACACTCTAACCTTTGGCTATCTGGAATTATGAAGTCTTGACGGGTTATTTGAGGGTTGAATTTGAAGTTTGGGGTTGTTTTAAGGCTTTTCTCTGAGGTTTAGGGTTGTTTTAAGGCTTTTCTCTGAGGTTTAGGGTTGTTTTAAGGCTTTTCTCTGAGGTTTAGGGTTGTTTTAAGGCTTTTCTCTGAGGTTTAGGGTTGTTTTAAGGCTTTTCTCTGAGGTTTAGGGTTGTTTTAAGGCTTTTCTCTGAGGTTTAGGGTTGTTTTAAGGCTTTTCTCTGAGGTTTAGGGTTGTTTTAAGGCTTTTCTCTGAGGTTTAGGGTTGTTTTAAGGCTTTTCTCTGAGGTTTAGGGTTGTTTTAAGGCTTTTCTCTGAGGTTTAGGGTTGTTTTAAGGCTTTTCTCTGAGGTTTTGGGTCGTTTTAAAGTTGAATATAAGGAAATGTCTTATTAGGAGTTTGTTTAAGGGTTGTTTGTGAGGTAAGGGATTGCATGGGAACTTATTCGAGTGTTGATTGTGAAGTTATGAGTTGTTTGAGAGTTGATTGTGAAGTATTGTTATTTTTTAGGGCTGAATGTGAGGTGTAGGCTTGCTGGAGGGTTGATTGTCACGTTGATTGCGAGGTTCTGAGTTGTTTGAGATTTCATGTAGAAGTGCTGAGGGTACTAGTCTGTTTAAGAACCAGCTAGTTGAAGACTTAATGACCTTGTTTGGTTATGAGACAGGTTAGGTTAGGTTAAGTTAGGTTTGGTTAGGTTGAATAGATGTAACTAATATTAAGAATCATAGGATATATAACACTGCCTCCTTGTCATCTATTTATAATATCTATCAACATGAAGAGAAAAAATTTATTAACGTCATTTTTTTTATTTATCTCACATTAACATAATTTATTGTATTTATTTTTTGAATTTTATTACTTTATGTTAATATTGTGTCATTATTAGACTCGATTATGTTAATGTTGAGTCTTTATTTGAATTAATTATACAAATACTATATCCGTAAGTGAGGTAATTATATAAACGTTAAGCTATTTAGTTCACTGATTGTGTGTATAGTGAGAGAGGTGTTGTTATATTAGATGTCTTGGTGTCGTGTGTGTGTGTGTGTGTGTGTGTGTGTGTGTGTGTGTGTGTGTGTGTGTGTGTGTGTGTGTGTGAGCAATAAAAATAGATTAATCAATGAGGTAAAATTAACAAATATCTCTATTATTTTTTATTATACGTTGAATTTTACCTTTATACTACACATGTATACTTTACCTGTGTACGACAAATGTATACTATACCTGTATACTACACATATATACTTCCTGTATACTCTCCATGTGTACCTTGACTGTATACTTTTCAATTATTGTTTCCCAGTGTATTTTATCCTGTACATCTTGCCTATATAATTACCTGTGCAATTAACCTGTATGATTTACCTGTGACTATAATATGTGTCTGTCTGTTTACAGGTGAGTCTCGGTGGGACGGTGAGGAGACAGGTGAACGGGATCCGGTAAGAGATTTTGTTGTCTTATGTCTAAAGACGTAGACAGACATACAGACAGCTCAAGACAGACGCAGACAAATAGGCAATCAAAGACAAATCGATAGACAAATAAATCGACACACAGATTGACAGACAGCTGATTAGAGAGCCATCGACAGACAGATAGACAGACAGACAGGAAGGCTGAGGGAACAACGATGGATAAATACACAACGATATCAAGAGAAAGAGACAGACAGACATGTAGATAGGAACACACACACACACACACACACACACACACACACACACACAGTAATAAACTCTATCTGACAAACAGAGAAAATTAAACTAGACATAAAGAAACAAACACACAGAGAGACAAAGAAACGGACAGTCGTGCATAGACAGACAGACAGACAGAGACAAAATATTCACAGCTGATGGAAAATATCGAATTCCATATTAATTGCTTCGCTTGTTGGTAATAAAAGAATTTCTGAACTGACAGCCCAACAATATATAAATTCAACGCCAAAGACAACATATAAATTCAACGCCAAATACAACATATAAATTCAACGCCAAATACAATAGTGGACAAAAAAATAGTTGAAGCCAATATATGAAGACAAGAATCAACGCTCGAGCTGCTATACATTATTCAGCGCTGGAAAAACGCTGTACAATATTCAACGCGTGGAATACAATAACAATAGCTGCTGAAAAACACTGATAACAAGCTTCGTCTCCCTGTGTATGTCTCTTTCTTTCTCTCTTTCTCTTGCTAGTCGTTCTCTTTATCTCTCTGTCTCTCTCTGTCTCTCTCTCTTACACACACACACAGTAAGACATTCTCGTGTAAATAAATAAACACATTCAGTAGATTTATAAATATATATGTGTTTTCTTGTGGTATTTTTAGTATCTATACATTTAGATTTCAATTTACCCGAGTGGTTTTTCGTGGGAGGTGAGAGGGAGGTGAGAGGGAGGTGAGAGGGAGGCTGAAATAGACGGTATGGGGAGGAAGGAAGATATTCTGTCGATTTAAAGAGGAGGGTGACGGGTGTTTGTGTGTGGTTCTGGGATAGAGTGGGGGAAAGGGGAAAGAGTGTAGAGGAAGAAAGGGTGACGGTAAGGGGAAAGAGTGTAGAGGAAGGGGCCCAAGGTACGTGATGGTGTCCTAATGGTCGTAATTTTCAACTCTATTTTGGGTTTATTTGGCACTCTGTGACGGAGGGTGGAGGCGTCCAGCCGGGCACTCCTTGATGGTTACTGATGGTGGCACAGAGAGAGAGAGAGAGAGAGAGAGAGAGAGAGAGAGAGAGAGCAGTATGTACACGCCAAGGACCCGAGTCACAGGGATCAGCCGTAAAACTTAACTCGGGAGCTTAACTAAGTACCTAACTTGACGTGTTCTAACTCGGCACCCACTCCAGCGAGAGGGATAGGGGTGAGAGGGATGGGAGGAGACAATATAAAGGAAGGAGAGCAAAATGAGGCAAGAGGGATGGGGCGATAGGGATGGGAGAGGAGGATGAAGCGAGAGGGATGGAAGGAGACGAAGGGAAGGGTAGGGGAGCAGAATGAGGCGATAGGAATGGGAGAGGAGGACGAAGCGAGAGGGATGGAAAGGAGAGGATGCGATAAGAGGAATGGGGAGAAGGGAGGAGTGGGGAGAGATGAGGGAAGAGAGGAGTGGAGATAAAGGGGCTTAGAAAGGATGTCACGATAAGGCGAGTGAGAAGAGAAAGATGATAGAATAAATGGAGTGGGAGAGAGGGAAGAGAGAGAGAAATGAGTGGGATGAAAATGGTGTGAGAGAGAGAAAGAAAGCGAGAGAGAGAGAGAGAGAGGATCCATGATGTAGTGTAATGGCTTAACTTTGAATTTTATTAAAGATTTGTCTCTGGAATTTAGTGGAATGTGTTGATGGCAGTGGGGGGGGGGGTGGAGGAGGAGTGGAGGAGGAGTGGAGGAGGACCTGGTGGAGTAAGAGGAGTAGGAAGAGCAAGAGGAGAAGGAAGAAGAGGAAGAGGTGTAATAGGAGGAAGCGGAGAAGCAGTAGTAGTGAGAGGAGGAGTAAATGGAGTAGTAGGGGGAGGAGGAGGAGTAAATGGAGTAGTAGGAAGAGAAAGAGGAGGAAGCCATACACATTAGCGAAAGAGATAGAGAGAGACATTAAAAACAGACTCGTTAACACACATTAGGGACAGACAAAGAGGCCCATTAAAAACAGACAGTCTCGTTAAAATGGACCGGACACATTGGACACAGACAGAAAGACAGACAGACACATTAGGAACACGCAGACAGAAGAACAAATACAGACAGGCATGGAGAAAGGTACAGACAGACGCTAATATAGGAAAGGTAGATAGACAGACAGACAGACAATGAGACAGACAGACAGACAGACATAGACAGACAGACAGACAGACAGACAGGCAGACACTATATCACCCCCACCCCACAAGAGTTGGGGAGCTCAGGGGTGATATCATCTGGCCAAACAGTTACTAGGGGAGACAATTACTATCAGCAATCACCCCACAAACACAGCTGGGGAGATGAGGGAAGAGAAAGAGGGGAGAATGAGAGGAGGAGAGGAGGAGAGGGAGATGGAGAAGGGAAGAGGAAGGAGGGGAGGGTGGACACGGAGGAGGAGGAGTAGGAGGGGAGACAGAGAGGGAGGAGAGGGCGCAAGGAGAAGGAGTGGGAGGAGACGGAGATGGAGAAGAGTAAGGGGAGGAGGGAGTGGATGGGGACGGAGGAGGAGGAGGAGGAGGAAGATAAATTCGAGGAAGGACAGCAAGGCGACAGTAAATAGGGGGAAATGGATGGGTCCGGGTGATACAAGGGAAGGCTTGAGAATTAGCGAGGGTTGATGGGACAAGGCCTGGTGGAGGGTGAAGGAGGGAGATGAAGGAGGAGGAGATGAAGGAGGGAGATGAAGGAGGAAGAGGGAGAAGAGCAGGAGGAGGATGAAGGGGGTAAAGGAGGAGGAGGAGGGATCTGAAGGAGAGAGAGGAAGAGGGAGATGAAGGAGGAGGAGATGAAGGAGGGAGATGAAGGAGGGAGATGAAGGAGGGGGAGATGAAGGAGGAAGAGATGAAGGAGGGAGATGAAGGAGGGAGATGAAGGAGGAAGAGGGAGAAGAGCAGGAAGATGGAGAAGAGCAGGAGGAGGATGAAGGGGGTAAAGGAGGAGGAGGAGGGATCTGAAGGAGAGAGAGGAAGAGGGAGATGAAGGAGGTGGATGAAGGAGAAAGAGGGAGATGAAGGGGGAAGAAGAGTAACAGGAAGAGGAGGAGGAACAGTAGCAGCAGCAGTAACAAAAGCAGGTGGAAGCGGAAGAGGAGGATAAAAGAATAAGTGAGGAAGAATAAAGGAGTAGAAAGAGAAGTAGAATAATAATTGGATATAGGAGGAGAGTGGAGGGGTAGAGGAAGAAAGGGGGAGGGGAAGAGGAAGAGAGAAAAGAATAAAGAAAAATAGGCAAAGGCAGAAGCCAGAGGATGAAGATAGCAGAGGAGAGAGAGAGAGAGAGAGAGAGAGAGAGAGAGAGAGAGAGAGAGAGAGAGAGAGAGAGAGACTAGCACACTCAACCTACAAACAGAGAATTAAACACAAACTACAAGAAAGATCATAGAAAAGGAAATGAATAAATAAGACATATCAGACAGTGGAATGAAGAAGTCTTAGCACTTAGCCTCCCCCCCAAAAAAAAAATCGCTGATAGGTTGTCCAATAAAAATCCCCCCCATTGGAATCCAGGATGTAGTCTTGGAGGGGGGGGCGGGAGGGGGTCAGTGGCTCAAAGAGAGGAGGCGAGTGACCTTTTCTGACCTTGTGACCTTTTAAAACTTAAGAGCTTCTTGACCACCAACAAAAGGGCTTACAAAGACAGACAGGCAATGAGACAGACAGGCAAACAATGAGACACAGGTAAATACAGATAAACACTTAGACATACAGGCAAAAAAAATGAGACAGGCAGACAGACAAATAACTGTTGGAATGATGACAAAAGAGGAAACAATGAACTAAAAATCAGTAACAGTATTTAAAAGAAAACAGAAACAGCCAAGAAATAATTCCCAGAAATAAAATCATTAACTATAAAAATTATACTTTAAATTTATCATAGAGACAACACTATAGGAATGATGGAGGGTAAACGGCTGGCTTAAACAACCTTCTCGAGCGGTAATAAGCGATAAATTGCTAATGACTCGGGTTCCAACTTTTCGAGGCTCCTACTGTTACTGTATTGTTCTAGTTATTAAAGATAAAAAAATTGCAACTGACTGGCTGACTTGACTGGCTGACTTGACTGACTGACTGACTGACTGGCTGGCTTGACTGGCTGAATGAATGACTGACTTGACTGACTGACTGACTGATTGACTGGCTTGCTGACTGACTTGACTGACTGACTGACTTGACTGACTGACTGACTTGACTGACCGACTGACTGCATTGACTGACTTGACTGTCTGACTGATTTGACTGACTGACTTAAACTAAAACAACACAACACTAATGACCACAAAATTACACCACAATTACACTGTTATTTTACTTTAACTAAGTACGTTCAATTAGCACCAGTTAGTGGGCATAATTACACTGGGATTCTACCTAAACTAGATAAGTTTACTCAGTGCCAGTTACAGTTGGTGACAGTATTAACACCTGGACTCTATCTTAACTATAGGTGCACTCGTTAATCACAAGTTAAGGGACGGAATTACCCTTTAATGACGATGATTTAACCCCCTCAGACACAAAGGGTTAAAAATTACGGACTATAAAATAAAAATATGTATAAAAATGTCTGACTTTTCCGAATTATGGATTTTACCCCCAAAAATTATGTCACAGATTTATTAACTTAAATTTTAAAATATTAGAAGGATAACAATTATTAATTTTTTAATGTATTTGGTTATATAAATTTCAAGTCTCTGGGCTTAAGGCTTTGACCTTTAACGATACACAAAAGGTTAGGTTAAGTTTACCTGACATACGAAGTAATCAAACGACCTCAAAAATTTTAGATATATATAAAATAAATAAATACATAAATGAATGAATGAAAGAATGAATATAAAAAAATCAGACAACGCATTTCAAAAGTTTAGAGGAAAGTTTGAGGGTTATAAGGGCTTAATATACACATCTCAAGCTGCTATGTCGCTTACCCTGTTCTTACCCGGAGAGTATCTGGAAGTAAGAGACAGACTGACAAACACAGACAGAATTTATGGTCATTTTAACGTAACAGCGAAGGAAGATAAGGAGGGGGATAAAAAATGATTGAGGAGGAAGGGTGGAGGAGGGGGAGATGGGAGGGGGAAGGGGGGAGATGAAGAAGGGGGAGGTGAAGGGGAAGAAGAAGAGGGAGATAAAGGAGGAAGGAAGGGGGGAGATGAAGAAGAAGGGGGAGGTGAAGGGGAAGAAGCAGAGGGAGATGAAGGAGGAAGGGGGGGAGGAAGAAGGAAGGAGAGGAGGAAAAGGAGTAGGAGGAGTAGGGCGAAGAGGAGGATTAGTAGGAGAGCGAAGAGGAAGAGGAGTAGGGCGAAGAGGAAGAGGAGTAGGGCGAAGAGGAAGAGGAGCAGGGCGAAGAGGAAGAGGAGCAGGAGGGCGAATCAGAAGAGAAGAAAAAGAGGAGGGAGAATAAGAGGAAAGAAGATACCAGAACGAGAAAAGAAGGAGGGGGAGAAAGGGGAGAAAGCAGAAGAGAGAAAGAAGAAGAGATAAAGGAGAAGAAAGAGGAGGTAGAGGAAGAGATAGACAGGGAGATAGACAGAGAGAGAGAGAGAGAGAGAGAGAGAGATGAAGATTGAGGAGGAGAGTGAGGAAGACAGATTAGTGAGGCTAGGGGTAGGCTGGGAGGGGAAGGGGGAGGGGAAGGGGGAGGGAGAGAGGGGAGGGGAGAAGGGGGGGATAAGGGGAGGGGAAGGCTGGACTACACTGGGAGGAAATACAGTGTCTCGGTGACTGATAGCCAGCAAGGGGAGAGGAACTGTGTGTGTGTGTGTGTGTGTGTGGTTCTATATGTGTCTGTGTCTGGTTCTGTATGTCTCTGTATGAATGTGTATGTCTGTATGTGTTTGTATTTGTGTCTATGTCTGCTACTGTGTGTCTGTATGTGTATGCGTCTGTGTATATTTCATTGTCGGTATGTTTATATGTTTCTATGAATATTAATACATAGTTAAGTTGTATTTATGTATTGTCGTTTATATAAATTATGTAAATATACAAGATACAAATAGTTATATATGTGTGTGTGTGTTATGGAAGAGTGTGTGGGAAGGGGTAGGAGGGGTGGAGGAGTGTGTGGGAGGGAAGAGTGTGTGTGGGAAGGGGTAGGAGGGGTGGAGGAGTGTGTGGGAGGGAAGAGAGAACGTGTGGAAAAGAATAGAAGAGATGGCAAGACGTGTGGGAGGGAGAAGGAAAAAGAGAGGGCATATGGGAGGGGAGTAAGATAGAGAGTAGAGAGAGTGTGTGTAAGAGGAAAACAAAAACCATCGTGTGGGAGAGGCGAAGGGAAAGGAAGCACGTAGGAGTGATGGAGTGTAGCATTGAGAAATAAGGGAGAAGTATTTTGTGTGGAGGGGGAGAGGGATGGAGTAGGAGAGACGAGAGGGTCATAGGAGTGATGGAGTATCCTGTAGGAGGGAGGGAGGGAGGAAAGGGCGTGAGGAAAGGATGAAAAGGGATGACACAGTTGTAGAAGTGATTGAGAGTTGCATGTTGGTGGGAGGCTGTAAACGCTTCTGCGCTTCACCTTGCACAGGATGTAAGGGGGTGCCCAATAAACTAGCCCCCTCCGGGGCAATCTGTAATCTGCAATCTGAAGCCATGTGGGGGGGAGGTATGGCATGTTGGAGGGAGGGAAGCCATGTGGTGGGGGGAGGTATGGCATGTGGGAGGGAGGTAAGGCATGTGGGAGGGAGGGAAGCCATGTGGGGGGGGGGAGGTAAGGCATGTGGGAGGGAGGTAAGGCATGTTGGAGGGAGGTAAGGCATGTTGGAGGGAGGGAAGCCATGTGGGGGGGAGGTATGGCATGTGGGAGGGAAGTAAGGCATGTTGGAGGGAGGGAAGCCATGTGGGGGGGGAGGTAAGGCATGTGGGAGGGAAGTAAGGCATGTTGGAGGGAGGTAAGGCATGTGGGGGGGAGGTAAGGCATGTTGGAGGGAGGGAAGCCATGTGGGGGGGGGGAGGTAAGGCATGTGGGAGGGAAGTAAGGCATGTTGGAGGGAGGGAAGCCATGTGGGGGGGAGGTAAGGCATGTGGGAGGGAAGTAAGGCATGTTGAAGGGAGGTAAGGCATGTGGGAGGGAGGTAAGGCATGTTGGAGGGAGGTAAGGCATGTGGGATAGAAAAGAAAGCATGTAGGAGGGAGGGAATGTGTATATAAAGGAATGGGAACACGTGACATTGACAGGAAAAAATAGCATATGTTAACAAGGACAATTATGAGTAGGAATAGGAATGAGTGGGAGGGAGTGGGAAGCAGAGGGAAGTAGTGAGTGTGAAATGAGTGGGTTCTAATGAGGTGACAGATTGAGAAGGATAAGTCGGGGATAGTGATAGTGATAGTGAATGTGAGTGGGAGATATTTGATACTGAGTGGGAGTGAGTGGATGATTGTGATAGTGAGCAACATTGAGTGGGAATGATTAGAGGGTAGAGATAGTGATAGTGAAATTGAGTGGGAGTGAGTGGGAAGTAGTGATGGAGAGTGAGATTGAGTGGGAGTGAGTGGGAGGGGTCATATGAGTGGAGAGAAGCCACCTAAAAGACTTCAATCCCTCAGCAGCAGCAGCAATGGCGAGCAAGAGGACAGAGTAACAAGAAAACTTGGAAATCCCTTACAGTCCTGCTAGTGATCACACACACACACACACACACACACACACACACACACACACGATTCTCCAAGACTCATGTGATTGAATATTTATCATTCGTAACTTAATATTTAGGACTCGTTAACTTAAACCCTCTGAGGGCTTTGGTTTAACCCTCTGAAGACTAATTTAACCCTCTGAGGATGATGTTTTAACCCTCTGAGGATGATGTTTTAACCCTTTGAGGATGATGTTTTAACTCTTTGAGGATGATGTTTTAACCCTCTGAGGATGATGTTTTAACCCTCTGAGGATGATGTTTTAACCCTTTGAGGATGATGTCTTAACCCTTTGAGGATGATGTTTTAACTCTTTGAGGATGATGTTTTAACCCTCTGAGGATGATGTTTTAACCCTCTGAGGATGATGTTTTAACCCTCTGAGGATGATGTTTTAACCCTTTGAGGATGATGTTTTAACCCTCTGAGGATGATGTTTTAACCCTTTGTGGATGATGTTTAGCCCTTTGAGGATGATGTTTTAACACTCTGAGGATGATGTTTTAACACTCTGAGGATGATGCTTTAACACTCTGAGGATGATGTTTTAACACTGAGGATGATGTTTTAACCCTTTGTGGATGATGTTTAGCCCTTTGATGATGATGTTTTAACCCCTTGAGGATGATGTTTTAACCCTTTGAGGATGATGTTTTAACCCTTTGAGGATGATGTTTTAACCCTTTGAGGATGATGTTTTAACCCTTTGAGGATGATGTTTTAACCCTTTGAGGATGATGTTTTAACCCTTTGAGGATGATGTTTTAACCCTTTGAGGATGATGTTTTAACCCTTTGAGGAACTTTAAACCCACGAGACACCGGGAAGAGATTACGTCATAGAACAACAAAATGCGGCTCTTAATTACTCTTACCGCCAAGTCAGTTAAAGAATGCGGTTTATGTTTTACAGTTTGCGAGACACTGGACTGAAGATTATAGGGGTGGTTTAGTGGTGACGATTATAGGGGTGGTTTAGTGGTGACGATTATAGGGGTGGTTTAGTGGTGACGATTATAGGGGTGGTTTAGTGGTGACGAGTATAGGGTGGTAGTGGACATATAGGGGTGGTTAGTGGTGACGATTATAGGGGTGGTTTAGTGGTGACGACTATAGGGGTGGTTTAGTGGTGACGATTATAGGGGTGGTTTAGTGGTGACGATTATAGGGGTGGTTTAGTGGTGACGATTATAGGGGTGGTTTAGTGGTGACGATTATAGGGGTGGTTTAGTGGTGACGATTATAGGGGTGGTTTAGTGGTGACGATATAGGGGTGGTTGTGGTGACGACTATAGGGGTGGTTTAGTGGTGACGATTATAGGGGTGGTTTAGTGGTGACGATTATAGGGGTGGTTTAGTGGTGACGATTATAGGGGTGGTTTAGTGGTGACGATTATAGGGGTGGTTTAGTGGTGACGATTATAGGGGTGGTTTAGTGGTGACGATTATAGGGGTGGTTTAGTGGCGACGATTATAGTGATGAAAATTATAGTAGTGAAGATTATAGTCGTATCTGGTGCCTCACACGACCTTCAGGATAGTATACAAGTTAATTCAATGGTCGTAATTCCCACACGTACAATGGTCGTAATTCCCACACGTACAATGGTCGTCATTCCCCAAATTCATCTCATCTTAAATTATATTCTGGTGTAAATTAGAAATTTTTAGGGAAAGTTTGTGTAGACTTTTATTGTGAAGAGGAACTAGATCTTGAAATAGGGGACGATAATTTACACTAACATGAGTCGTAATGTATTTTTATGTAGTAATTGTGTTAAATTATTGTTTTAGGGGAGGAATTTCATCAGAATTTTTATTTTATCAGAGAAAATATAAACAAATAAAAGCGTAGATAAAATTTCAGATTATAAAAATAATTGATTTATTTCATTTGATGGTTTATTAAGAATATATTTTGTTCCTGAATGTTTGTAAGAAAAAAAAGTCGTGAAAAGGAAAAAAAAATAACTCTGGGAAAAAAATCCAAGTATTCACTCAGTCAAAAAATAAGGAAAATCTTATAAATAACTCCCGGGAAAAAATGAGAAAAATAGATTAAAGTAACTGTGAAAAAATTAATTAATAACTCCGGGGGAAAAAAGTGAAATTTGAATTAAATAACTCCGGGAAAAAACCCAGGAGGCCAGCGTGAGGAAAGGAAAGAGAGAATTTAGAGCTAATGAGGTTGAGGCGATGAAACAAAAATGACGGGAGTTATGTTGAGTAGGAGGGCTATTGGTGGAGGTGGGCTAGTGGTGGAGGTGGGCTATTGGTGGAGGTGGGCTATTGGTGGAGGTGGGCTATTGGTGGAGGTGGGCTATTGGTGGAGGTGGGCTAGTGGTGGAGGTGGGCTAGTGGTGGAGGTGGGCTATTGGTGGAGGTGGGCTAGTGGTGGAGGTGTGTTATTGGTGGAGGTGGGCTATTGGTGGAGGTGGGCTAGTGGTGGAGGTGGGCTAGTGGTGGAGGTGGGCTAGTGGTGGAGGTGGGCTAGTGGTGGAGGTGGGCTAGTGGTGGAGGAGGGCTAGTGGTGGAGGAGGGCTAGTGGAGGAGGGAGCTATTGGTTGAGAGCTAGTGATGGAGAAAGAGGGTTAGTGAAGGAGAGGGGGGCTAGTGGTTGAGGGCTAGTGGTGGAGGAGGGCTAGTGATGGAAGAGGGTTAGCTAGTACTGGAGGAGGAGAGTTATTAGTGGAGGAGGAAGACTAGTAGTAGGAGAAGTGCTGTGCTAGTGATGGAGGAGAACTAATGGTAGGAGACAAACCAGTACTAGGAGACCAGCTAGTAATAATAGAGATACACACTTCCTCCGTTAAGATACAGTCTCAGACAATACATCCGCCATTTTCTTCGTCATCCACAGAGACGTAAGTTAGGAAGAAAAGTTGTTATCATTAAAATCCTTTGAGACGCCCAACCTGAGACTGATATTTCCATTGTAAATAAAGAGAAAACTTATATTAGTCGGAGGAATTTCTCTCTCTCTCTTTCCTTTTTCTCTTTCTTTCTTTCTTTCTTTCTTTCTTTCTTTCTTTCTTTCTTTACAATTCCGCAACACCCTTTACCCCTCCCCTCTACCGTTTCCACCACATTAACAACAACAACAATAGTAATAACTACAACATTAACAACAACATCACAACACTATCACCAACATCACAACGACAACAACACTAACACCACCAACAACTAACATCAACTATTAAAACATCACAACAACAACAACAACAACAACAACAACAACTACTACAACAACAACAACAACAACAACAACAACAACAACTTACAACAACTATTAAAACATCACAACGACACCCAATATTCCCAGGAAGTTCTTAATACGTTTTTGAAAGGAATTCCAAAGTTAAACTCCCGAAAATCCAATACGACAAATCATTATTTTTACTCTCAAGAACTCGAGAATTCTTAACCAATACCAAAAAAAGTCTCTCTCTCTCTCTCTCTCTCTCTCTCTCTCTCTCTCTCTCTCTCTCTCTCTCTCTCTCTCTCTCTCTCTCTCTCTCCTTCCTCCGTGAAAATTGTTGCTAAATCGTAGAGAAGAATTTGACCCTACTGGTGCAGTAGATACTTTATTAAAACAACACGAACGAGGGAAAAAATCGCGACCCCTGCTGGCCTCTCCTGGGTTTATGTCTGCGAGGGGTTTAATGTAACACTGACTAGGGTTTATGTCTGCCAAGGGTTTAATGTAACACCGAGTTATATTTTGGCTGGGGTGGATTTTACAGGGTTTTAGTCTTAAGAAATGTGGTTTAAAAGATATCTGGTCATGTTGTGAAATAAAAAAAAATTATTCCCGAGGGTTTATATAAAAGTGTGCTGGTTTCTCTTATCATTTGTTCCTGTTGGAAAGAGAAATGGTTAAATCGTCGTCCTCAAAGGGTTAAATCATCGTCCTCAAAGGGATAAACCATTGTCCTCATTGAGATGAATCATCGTCCTCAAAGGGTTAAATCATCGTCTTCAAAGGGTTAAATCATCGTCCTCAAATGGTTAAATCAGCGCCCAAAGGGTTAAACCGTAGTCCTCAAAGGCTTAAACCATCCTCATCAAAGGATTAATCAATGTCCTCAAAGGGTTAAACCATTGTCCACAGGTCCTTAATCAGCGTGTCGAAGACGACCTGTACTAAGATTTTGAGCAAATTTATTTTTTTGGACACGGAAAATTACAAGCTATACCCTTAATTAGATAAACAATTATGTTGTGTTATTTGATACAGTTATTGCCTCTATTTTCTTAAGATGTTCAACAAAATTGTATGTCCATTGAATAACTTAATCTACAAAACCAGGATACAAAACTACAACAATATTTCAGTTTGATTCACGAAGCCTTTCTCAAGTTATTGCTCGGATGGACAGAAAGACAGACAGACAGACAGACAGTGGGACAAGCAGACCTATATATACAACAAGCTTCCACCCCCCTCCGCTTGATAACATTAAGTGTATAACCAAATAATAAGAGTTATCAGCAAGGGGATTATTTACAAGTGAGTTCTTCACTCATAAACTGACATGCTCAATTAAGCGTTCATTTAATTAGAATATAAATTACATTTTCTGTCCAGCTTCACGCCTACAATAACGAATATCAGAGTAAAAAAAATATTTACAGTGCATGTTGTTCCACCACTATGGCTGGTTCGAGGTGTATATTCCAGCTAATATGTCTGGTTGGTACAATATGGTCCAACTAATATGGTCGGTTTAAGTTGTATTGTCCAGCTAATATGTCTGGTTGGTACAATATGGTCCAACTAATATGGTTGGTTTAAGTTGTATTGTCCAGCCAATATGTCTAGTTTAGGTTTAATAGGCCAAGCAATATGTCTTGTTAAAGCAATGTGATCTGAAAGAAAGTTTGGTTGACACGCTTTAATCGAACTAATATGTCTAGCTAGGACATTAGTATTTACATTATGTCTATCTGTCTGAAATAATATGACATCACATTATATCCACCTGGCTGAAAAAAAAATATGGCTTCACATTATGCCTGTATGTCTGTCTGTTTGTTTGGATGAAAAATAAATATAATCAAATCAACACTCAGGAATGAAGAGATTTTTACCTGAGTTGAATCAAGCCAACACCTGCCTCACCTGACCTAACTGATAGTGTTAATTTTATCTTACCTCAGGGATAGTTTTATTCTTAAGGCCGACAACGTAGCTAATGACCAATTCTTAACTACTCTCTCTCTCTCTCTCTCTCTCTCTCTCTCTCTCTCTCTCTCTCTCTCTCTCTCTCTCTCTCTCTCTCTCTCTCTCTCTCTTTTACAGCGTCTGGATATGGGATGCTGAAGGCGGCCCCGACTCTGTGGTGAATCGGTAAACATTGAGCCGCTGTTTGATATTCAATCGGCTCTCTCTCTCTCTCTCTCTCTCTCTCTCTCTCTCTCTCTCTCTCTCTCTCTCTCTATCGATGCCCATTTTTCTCTTCTCTTCCTCCCTTCCTCCCTAATTCCTCCTCCTATTACCCCTCCATCTTCCCCCTTACTCCCCCTCCCATTACCATCTCTCTCTCTCACACGCCCACCATCTTCCCTTCATATCCCTTTCCCTCCCTCTCTAACCCCCCTCCGTTACCTCCACACCTCCCCCTCTCCCTCCCTCTCCACCCTTCCCTCTCTCATCTTCCTACCTCACCCTTCCCTTACTCCACTCCTTCTCTACCCTCCGCCCCTCTCTTTCACCTCCCTAACCCTCCCTCACCACCCTCCCTCACCACCCTCCCTCACCCTCCCTCACCACCCTCCTTCACCACTCTCCCTAACCACACCCTACCTCACCACCCTCCCTCACCACCCTCCCTCACCTCTCCCTCACCACTCTCCCTCACCTCTCCCTCACCACTCTCCCTCACTACCCTGCTCTACCACGAAACATAACCGACTGCTTGATATTCAATCTGCTAAGTAGGCGGACGGGTGTAGGAGGGGAGGCCTGGTAATGGTTACTACGACTGACAAATGAGACACAAGGCTGGGGTTTCCGGGCGAGATTTACGCCCCTACACAGAGGGAGGGAAAAAATATACGCACGTGTATATGTGTGTGTGTGTAGTACTTTGTGTGCGTATCCATCAGCGGACGTCGCCATTGTTCAGTGGGGTATGTGTGTGTGTGTGTGTGTGTGTGTGTGTGTTCAGCGTGTTTTGATGGTGCCAATTAAGGTAGGGAGAGCTCGTTCTCACACAAACACACACACACACACACACACACACATAGATCATGAATCTATAGCAAGAATAATAACCCTTGGCTTCGCTAATGACAAAACCAAGTGATTAGTCATGTTCAAACACACACACGCACACACAGACATAAATGAGCATACAATACGTTCACTTAAGCACACACACACACACACACACACACACACACACACACACACACATTACAGCATTACACATAAAAAACAACATATATCGTTAGCGACGCAACATACAGCCACATTTATTATCAATATTAACGCCAAAAGTGAACACACTACATTAATCACAAAGGAATTTATTTGCCCCGAACTAAATTTTATTTCACGAAGTAAATTCTATAATATTTTATGATATATATTTTTGGTGGTGAAATATATATCGTAACAAGATCCGGATATAGGTCATTAACTGCTGGGATAATGGTAACTGAAAATATCCACAAATTTAAAGATTTCTCTCTCTCTCTCTCTCTCTCTCTCTCTCTCTCTCTCTCTCTCTCTCCCCTTTTTTTTTCTCCGCTCCCCTCCCTCCCCTCCGCTCCCCTCCCTCCCCTCCCTCCCCCCTTCCCCCCCTCCCCCCTCAACCCTCCCTCCCCTCCTAAACCTACCCCTTCTCTTCCCTCACCCTCTCACCCCCCCCATCTCTCACATGGCCTCCGAGTGAACTGTATACCGCAAGTACAAATGATTAACATATGCTCCTTGGCCACGCCCGCACCCACTCTCACCCCCAATGACACCTGGCCACGCCCACAACACCTGGTCACGCCCACAACATCCGCCCACGCCCGCCAGGTAAAAGGAAACATCTGTGGTATAATTAGTCATAAGGTTGTAAATTTTAACTACAAACGAAATTGCTGTCATAAACATACTCTACCGGGGTGACTCTCCTATCTTGTAAACAAACTCTACTGTGGGACTTTGCCGTGTCGTAAACTAACACTAACTCAGGATAACAACCACAGTTAAGATTCCACCGTCGGGCAGGTACTAGGGAGGTTGCTGGGGAGAGTTTGTACAACCCCTTGGAGAAAGTAGGGACGTTTTACACACCCCTGGGGAAAGACTGAGGGAGTTGGGAACTTAATTGCACTCCTGATGAGAGAGTGGGGAGATTATGATACCTTTGAGAGAGACTGGGGAGGTTTTGGGGAGGTTATACCCCCTGGGAGAGTGTGGAGAGATGTTTACACCCCCGAAGAGTTCCTGGGGAGGTATTATGGAGATTTTTAAAACCCTGGGGTAAATATTGGGTCGGATAATTGCACCCCATGCTCCCCCCCCTCCTCCCTCCGCCTTCCCCCTCCTCCCCTCCCCCTCTCCTCCTGCTCCCCTTCTACCTCCCCTTCCTTCCCGAGTAATGGAGATTTTTAAACCCCTGGGAAGATATTGGGGAGGTATTTGCACCTCACACACCCCCCTCCCTCCTGAAGGTAGCTGCCCTCCTAACCTCTCACTGTCTCGCCATTATCGGGGTTTCGATCCACACATTCCCCCATTACCTTCATTATCGAGGAGTTTGTTCTCTGCCAGCCCTCCGTATCCGGCTGTTGGTGTGCCCTTTATTGTTGCCTGTCTATATCCGACTCTTGACTTCTCCAAATACGGTTCTTGTCTCTCTGGCTCTCTTGGTTCTACGTATCCGGCTCCTGGTGTGCTCTATATTGTTGGCTCTGTAGATATCCGGGTTCTTGGTTCTTCCTATCCGGCTCTTGACTCGCCATAAATACGGTTCACTATTTGCTGACCCCATAAACACGGGTCACCAGGTCTGAGAAAGTGACAGCCAAATGACGGGGTTGGTGATCCATGGACAGTTAAGGGTGTACTAATACCGTTTATAGACAGTTACTATACTCTCTCCTCTCTCTCTCTCCTCCCACTCACTCTTACTCTTCCAGTCTCTCTCTCTCTCTCTCTCTCTCTCTCTCTCTCTCTCTCTCTCTCTCTCTCTCTCTCTCTCTCTCTCTCTCTCTCTCTCTCAAATGTCTCTTATCACTTCCTACTCTTACTCCTTACTCCCTACTCCAATCTTACTCCTTTTTTTATTCCATTTCTGATGTCGTAGAATTACTTTTTTCTTCTTTGTGTTCATGAAAGAGTCAATTGCTTTAGAAATTAGTAAACAATACCTTCATTAGGGAGTTAATTACCTCTTAATTACACCTGGCAGGATTGTTCCGCACTGAATACCTGAAGCTGAAGTCATTTAATGTTACTGAAGTTAGTGATACGTTTTAATGAAAGCTGTTTTTTATTAGCACCTGTTAGGGGCTATTAGGGCCTATAGGGGGTGTGTTAGGGCCGAGGGGTATACATCAGGGTCTAGGGTTGTACATTAGGGTCAAGGGTTGTACATTAGGGTTTAAGGGTCTAGATTAGGGCCTAGGAGTGTACATCAGGGTCTAGGGGTGTACATCAGGGTCTAGGGTTGTGCATTAGGGTTTAAGGGTGTACATTAGGGCCTAGGAGTGTATATTAGGGCCTGGGGGACCTGTTAACAGCCACTACCAGCCCTGGCCTAAGAGGTGTCCCTGAGTAAGATGGAGGGGCCATTGAGGAAGAGAAATTAGGGACATAAAGACGTGTTATTTGGGCAATCCTTCCCCCAAGTACCGCCACACGTAATGACCCTACTCCTACCACCACATATAACGACCCCTGCTACGACCACCACAGGTATAACGACCCCTGCTACGACCACCACAGGTATAACGACCCCTACTACGAACACCACACATAACGACCCCTGCTACGACCACCACAGATATAACGACTTCTGCTACGACCATCACATATAACGACCCCTGCTACGACCACCACAGATACAGTAACCCTCACGTATATCAACCCGTCCAGCAACACAGTTATATAAGTACGCTATAATTGCCATGTAATACAGGTTAGGTCAAGTTCAGGTCACGTTAGGATAAGTTAGGTTAAGTTAGGTTATGAATGAACGCTTCACCCCGTTTTTAAGCAGAGGTGACGGGGGCAGCGTACACAGAACCTCTGTAAAAATAGATGAATGAAGGTAGTAGCGCGCGGGGTGTTGATGATGTAAACACGCGGGTAATGAGCAATCAGCTGATGACTGTACATAAACATAAGACTCCACCTTCATTACTTAATAGATATAAACAAACACCTACAGGAGAACCAGCTGACGGAAATATAGACCTGTGGTGTTGATCAGATACCCTCTTCTACAGGTAGGGGGGGGGGGAGGGAGGACCCGTGTTTATCACCTGCACGAACATACACATACATGTAGTGGCGTGTTTATCAGCTGATCAAGGTAAACAAAGGGACTGTGGCTTATAATGTACAGTGAGGTGATAAGACGGCGTAAAAATTGTTTGATGGTGTGTGTGTGTGTGTGTGTGTGTGTGTGTGTGTGTGTCAGTCAGGTAAGAGAGGTAGAGGAACAGGTAGTAAAATGGTAATTACTCGTCACGTTATTATGACCATGAAACGGAATATTTATTGGCTGATCGGTGTAAACAAACATGTTGTGACGTCTTAATCAGCTGTTATGAATAAATAAACATAGATTCGTGTAGTTATTACCAGATGGCACCAACAAACATGTACCGAACGTGTTAATCAGCTGTTATGAATAAATAAACGAGAATCGGGGGAGTGTATTAGCTAAGGGGCGTAAGGGTGTAGCGTGTGTATCGTGGGTATATCCATCAGTAACGTAGTTGAGTGTTTTTTAATAGTTAATGACCAAGAACAGACGTAGATTTATGAACGGATCACCAGGTCGGATAACATAAAAATATTTGTGACAATTAAAAAACAAATTACCAAGTCATTTATTTAAAAGAGATGTATACTTTTAAACAAACTTTTTTTTTCTCTGATTTTAACAAGGTATTGAATCAAAGTTTATAGGAATAATGGAGAATAAAACCTTTTTTACTTCAATTACTAACTGATAAACCAACTGAGATATAATTCGTAAATTTAAGCCAATGAATGAGATGAAAATGCCAGACAAGACAGACACACAGACAGACTGCCGGCTTAAGGAAACTATAAACAAGTATTTAAGTGACTTTTAAAAGGACATGAAGACAAGACAATGTAAACAAGACAATAAACAAGACACAAACAAGACAAAGCAAACAAGACTAAACAAGGCACAGAGAATAAATAAGACAATGTAACTCTGACATAAACAAGACATAAAGACAATTAAAATGGTAAAAGCAAGAGAATTTATGGCTGTTGGTGTCAAATAAAAAACTCTAGTTTATGTACCTGGCGAGAAGTGTGTGGATACGTAAACAGTGGGTGTGTGTGTAGCTGGCGGGAATAATGAGTAGTGTTTTGTGAGTTAAGGGAGAGGAGATGGGTCAGGGTGAGTAAGGAAGAATAGAGAGATCAGGGAGGGTAGATTGGTCAGGGTGGGTAAGATAGAATAGAGAGATCAGGGTGAATAAGGGAAGGAAGATGAGCAAGTTGTGAGGCAGAGACTTAGGGTGAGGTAGGGTGAATTAGGCTTTAGATAAGGGAGATAAACATTAAGGCAACGAAAGAATGATGGACAAAATGAAAGGTAAAGTAAATAATATGGGTAAGTGTTTTAAAAGGAGTGAATGGGGTAAGAGAGAAGAAAGGAAGGAATAGGAAAGGTAGAGAAGATTAGAGATGTGGGTAGAATATAAACAGAGAGAGCAAGAGAGATTTAAAGGGAGTAGACATGTGGGATGAATCATCTTAGAGGTGTTGATCAGCTGATGGATGTAAACAAACATGTAATGACGTGAAAAGAGAAAGTGTTGGGTTAGATGATGAGATTAGCAGATGACTGGGTAGGTTTGGTTAGGGTAGGGTTGGGTGGGGTAGAGTAGGGTAGGGAAGGGTAGGGTAGGGTAGTGGTGTGGTGATGGGTTGAGGGTACGGAAGGGTAGTGGTGGTGGTAGGGTAGGGTAGGTTAGGGTAGTGGTGGTGGATGTGGGTAAGTTGTTTGGCAAGGAAGGTAAGTTAAGGTCGGTGTTTAGGGTAGGGAGGAGAGAGGGTAGTTATCATGATAGCTTTACGGTGCATTAAGGGGGATCTCTCTCTCTCTCTCTCTCTCTCTCTCTCTCTCTCTCTCTCTCTCTCTCTCTCTCTCTCTTTTCGTGATCACTCTTATTAACATCACCATCATCATCATCATCATCATCATCACCATCATCATCATCATCATCATCATCACCACCACCATCATTATCATCATCATCATCATCATCATCATCACCACCACTACCATCACCACCATCATCATCATCATCATCATCATCATCATCATCATCACCACCACCACCATCATCATTATCATCATCATCATCATCATCATCATCACCTTTCCTAACACAAGGGAAGGATCTCAAGGGAAAGAAAGGGAATGAGGAGAGAGAGAGATGAAAGACGAGAGAGACAGATGAAAGAAATAAACGAAAGACAAAGAGGAAAAGAAACCGCTAGAAAAACAGATAATGAAAGAAAAACTAGAGAGACAGAGAGATAAAAGAAAAAAGCAAAGAGAGAAAAAAAAGAGATAATCAAAAAACAGTTAATGGATGAAGGAACAAAAAGAGAGAGAGAGAGAGAGAGAGAGAGAGAGAGAGAGAGAGAGAGAACAACAACAACAATATTCTTTCATATCCACAACAATTCCATCATGGTGGAGATTTGTGATAATGGCGGCCCCAGGATCTCCTCATTTTCCGGTCACCCCCACAGCGATTCACCTCGACCTCCCGGGATCCCAGAAAAACCCCTCCTCTCCCCCCTCTCTCTCCCCCCTCTCTTCCCAACCCCCCCCCCCTTCTCCTATCCGTCCTTCTTTCCTCCTCCCCCTCTCTCTCCCCACTCCACTCACATTCCTTCTCACCTGCCTCCCTCCCTCCCTCAACCCTTTCCTACCCCTCCCCTCTCCTCCCTCTCCACTCATTCCTCCTTACCCCCCTTCCTCACCTTCCTCCCTCAACCCTCTCCTCCCTCTCTCCCTCCCACCCCCTCTCTCATTCCTCCTCACATCCATTCTTTAACCCTCCCCTACCCCACCCATCTCTCCACCTTCCTCCCTCTCACCCCACTCACCCCTCCCCCCCACTCGTTCTCTGGGTCCCTAATTGACTTCCTCTGTGTTCTCTTTTGTTTTCCGTTAATTGGGGTGTTTAATTCGGGGATTTTTTGGGGTGCATAATGAGGGATGGGTCTTGACGGAACGGAACAAAAAGAATCTTGATTTTGAGATGTATAAATTACGTAGAAGGGAAAGAAAAGGCTGAGTGGGGGGAGAGAGAGGGGTGAGAGGGGTGTGTGTGGAGTGGGGAGATGTAGAGGGAGGGAGGAGGGGTGTGGGAGTAGGGGTGGAGGGTGGGAGTAGGGGTGTGGGAGTAGGGGTGGGAGTAGGGGTGTGAGTGGGGGTGTGGAGAGTGGGAGGAGAGTGGGAGGAGAGGGGGGGAGAGGGTGATTTTCTCTTAATGAAGGAAGTCTGATTTGTTATCTTTTTTTCTTTTTTTGTTGTTGCTATTTTTACCATTGTGGACGAGAGAGAGAGAGAGAGAGAGAGAGAGAGAGAGATCTGGGGGTGTCATGATAACTACCCTCTCTCCTCCCCACTCATTCTCCCCTTCCTACCCTCTCTCCTCCCCACTCATTCTCCCCTTCCTACCCTCTCTCCTCCCCACTCATTCTCCCCTTCCTACCCTCTCTCCTCCCCACTCATTCTACCCTTCCTACCCTCTCTCCTCCCCACTCATTCTACCCTTCCTACCCTCTCTCCTCCCCACTCATTCTCCCCTTCCTACCCTCTCTCCCCACTTACTCTCTCCCGTCCTACCCTATACACCTACCTTCTAACCCTTTCCCTCTCTCTCTCCTCCTCTCCACTATCCTATACTTGTCGTTTATGCTCTCTCTCTCTCTCTCTCTCTCTCTCTCTCTCTCTCTCTCTCTCTCTCTCTCTCTCTCTCTCTCTCTCTCTCTCTCTCTCTCTCCCACATAATTGAGCCATCTTTCTTCCGTGCCATTATGCTACACGGTTGACACACACACACACACACACACACACACACACACACATTATCAAGGTCTTTCACTCAGTCAATAGTAACTTACCTTGAATTTACGGCTAATTTGCATCACTAATTTGCATAAAATACCTAGCGATTATCCGTCCTTTTCTTTATGCTAATTTATGCATAATTTTTCCTCGTTTCGTCTTTGTTTATGTTCAGTTATTTCCCAGTTTTAATGTTTTTCCGCTTTTAATTTTTCCTCTTGTTCTTGTCGTTCTTTTTTCGTATTTATTTATTGTTATTTTTTGTTCATTTGTGTTATTTAATCTTTTGTTTATATTATGTGTTTTATGTACATGAAAGCGTGCACATACACTCTCTCTCTCTCTCTCTCTCTCTCCTCTCTCTCTCTCTCTCTCTCTCATTTCATGTTAGTCACTTTATTTCATTGTTCAAGCGAGGGGAGGTGACGTCAAAACCTCAAGCGATTTGCCTCTCCTCTTTCCCTCTCTCCTCCTTTACTTCCCCCTTTCTCCCCTCCCTCCCTCCATGACACAGCAGGTGGTGATGACCTTTCACTCCCCTATCCTCTCTCACACATCGTCTCATCTTCATCTATCCTCTTCACCTCTCCTCTTTCCCTCTCTCCTCCTTTACTTCCCCCTTTCTCCCCTCCCTCCCTCCATGACACAGCAGGTGGTGATGACCTTTCACTCCCCTATCCTCTCTCACACATCGTCTCATCTTCATCTATCCTCTTCACCTCTCCTCTTTCCCTCTCTCCTCCTTTACTCCCCCCTTTCTCCCCTCCCTCCCTCCATGACACAGCAGGTGGTGATGACCTTTCACTCCCCTATCCTCTCTCACACATCGTCTCATCTTCATCTATCCTCTACACCTATCCTCTTTCTCTCATCTCTCATACCCTCATATTTCTCCCTCACTCCTAACTCACTTCGTATCTCTTTCCCTCTCCCTCCCTCACACAGCCTCACCCATCACACTCACTCACTCCCTCTCTTCCCTATTACTCTCACTTCTCCTCTTCTCCTCTCCTCTCCTCTCCTCTCCTCTCCCCATCTTAATTCATTACCTGTTTCCTCTTCCATTCTGGTTTATGTCTTTCATTTGGTATTGTTCCATCTACTCCTCCCTTCCTCTCATTATCCACGTCATCTTTACCCCTTCCCTGTTCCTCCTCTTCCCTCTATCTTCTCCTCCCCTTTCTTCTTCTCCGTCTTTATCTCTCATTATCTCTCTCTTTATGTCCCCTTTACTGCCTAAGTTCCTCCTCATTAATTCTCTCCGCAGTTCATTATTTCCATTCTCTCTCTCTCTCTCTCTCTCTCTCTCTCTCTCTCTCTCTCTCTCTCTCTCTCTCTCTCTCTCTCTACGTCTATCGTACTCAAGATGTTAAGATATCGTACTCAACCGGTTAAGACATAGTACTCAAGAGGTTAATTAATTTCTCCTTTCGATAAACAAATACTTTCCTTCGTGTTCCTAAATCATTATCTTCTCTTCATCTCTCTCTTCCGCCCTGCAATTACTCTGTTTCTTTGTCTTTTTTGTTATCGTCTTACTTGTCTATTCCTCGTACCCTTGACATCTGATTTGTCATAATTCTCTCTTCGTTCTTAATTATCGTCAATTATTCTTAACCCCTTATTTGATAATTATTTTATTTTACCTTGATGTCGTCTTTATTCATTTTTTCTAGTTCGTCTTTTAATTATTGTGAATTATTTTTTTACCTCATATTTGATAATTTATTTTAATCCTTCATTCGACTCCTGGATTATTATGGCTTTTTTCTTATACTTCAATTATCATGAATTTTTCCTCGCCTCTTATTCGTTGAGTTATTTTTCCTCTTAAATCACATTACTTCCTATTCTCTTTTATCACAATTAATTATTAAACCCTTCATTTATTCATTCCTTTTATCTTTTCTTACTACCTCTCATTATCTTCTCATTTTCTCCCTTCTTCCTCATTTATCATATTTGTTTTTCATAACCCTTCATTTATTCAATCATTCTGCTTCTCAGGCTCTCTTGATTAATGTCGCTTCCTCTTCCATCTCTCTCAATTATCGTGAAGTTTTCTTTCTCTCTCTTTTAGGGATTTTTATTCACAAAATACTAAATTAATTTTCCTGGGATGTTTAAATTTCTGCTTCTGTAATTAATTTTGCATTATTATTATTATTATTATTATTATTATTATTATTATTATTATTATTATTATTATTATTATTATTATTATGATTTTTTTTATTATTATTATTATTGTTTTTATTATTATTATTATTATTATTATTATTATTATTATTATTATTATTATTATTATGTTGTTGTGATATATTTATAACATATATCACCATAAGAAAACAAAGGCCTGTCTATATAAATCTATTACAAATGAAAAAAAAAATCACCCTCAGACAAATACAATAACTGGAAACTGGAAGGAAATCCCGGACAATTATCAACAAGTTGCTTATCACTGCGTTTAATTTGTGCACAACAAGGAGAAGTTACACAAGTGAATAACAATGTTAGGTCATGAAAATGACCTAGGTCAGATAATTGACTTTGTGAAGCTTCTTAGTGTGTGAAGCCTCGAGTGTGTGAAGCCCCGAGTGTGTGTGTGAAGCCCCGAGTGTGTGTGAAGCCCCGAGTGTGTGTGTGAAGCCTCAAGTAGGTGAAGCCCCGAGTGTGTGATGCCTCGAGTGTGTGATGCCTCGAGTGTGTGAAGCCCGAGTGTGTATGAAGCTTCGAGTAGGTGAACCCTCGAGTGTGTGAAGCCTTTAACGCGAGAAACATAAAGTAAGGAGAAACAAAAGTATTAAAGAACGAGTCTTGTTTGATAATACCAATGTGACTGTTAAGTAATTATATCCGGGTAGCAGCAGAGACAGACAGACAGTGTGGGTGTAATGATTATTTTAATTTTACTATCGTTATTATCGCTATCGTTATAGTATTATCGTTATTATCGTTATTATTATTATTTTAGTTATCATCGTTATTAGGATTATCGTTATTATCGTTTATTATTTTAGTTATTATTATCGTCATTGTCGTTATTATCGTTATTTATCGTTATTTGTGGTTACACAGGACACTCAGGAACCCGAAACTGTACTACCATCCAGGAGCTGAACCTCAGGTGTCGGGGCGGGACGCGGGGAGGAGGTGTTCTTGAAGGAGTTTAAGTTGAGGACCCAACACACGGCAGCCTCCCCGTGTTCAGTGCGAGTCAAGGGCCGTTTGTTAGGTCACGGGGTAGACTTGTTATGGCAGGTCAACATGGAACAGCGACAATGTTGACACCGCCTCATGTAATGCGAGAGGTCATGATAGGTCAATAAACTAGCCCCCTCCGAGCAATCTGTAATCTGTAGTGGTTGAGGCGGAGCTGAAAGTCAGGTACTAAGGCAATCAAACATAAATCGCTGTAAGTGGCCGCAATGTTTGGGAAAATTGTCGTTCTCAGTCCAGCGCTGTATTTTTCTTTTATCTAAATATTCGTAATAATTCATTGTATTTTAACAGTGTCACTATTGCTATTTTGAAGCCTAAGAGTAATATTCATAGCCAGAATTCCGGGAGTCTTCAGTTTATTTATTTATTAATTTTCTAGCGCGACACTCCGACGTCTTCACACCTGGTCTTTGTCACTTCGAATTGACAACTCTACAAAATGCCATAGAGTTACGCAAAAATGTTATCCATATTTTAAAGAATAAAGTAGCAATTTACCACTTAGAGTAATTAGAATTTATTCCATAGCATTTACACACAAACTTGGTAATTGGATATGACTACATGTAACCTCTCTCTCTCTCTCTCTCTCTCTCTCTCTCTCTCTCTCTCTCTCTCTCTCTCTCTCTCTCTCAACTTAATCTTCTTCTTCCTCTTCTTTCAGTGATAAGTGTTCTTTCAGTTCCCTTGTTCGTCAAGTGTACATCCTCTTCTTCTCTTTCTGTCTCCATTTATTTTTGTATTCCTCCTCTCCCTTCCTTCATTCTCAAGTCGTTTATTTCCTCTCTTCCATTTGTTTATCCACCTTTCTTTGTGTTGTTTTATGTGTTTATTTGTTTATCTCCTTACTTTAATTTACTCCATCATCTGGTTCCTTATTTGTGTCTTTATTATCAGTTTATCGTTTTTATTTATTTGTTTCTTTTCTGTTTATTGATTTATTGTCCTTTTTATATTAAATTATTTATCTGTTGTTTCTCATTTTTGTATCTTTTTTTTCTTTCTGTGTCTCTGTCTGTCATTCTGTCTGTCTATCTCCCTGTCTGTCTGTCTCCCTGTCTCCCTGTCTGTCTGTCTGTCTGCCTGTTTCGTCTTTGTCTCTCACTGACCATTGCTGGGTAGTAGGAAATATTCAAGACTTTCCCCTCCCCTCCCCTCTCCTCTCCTCCCCTTGCCTCCCCCCCCTCCCCTCTCCTCTCCTCCCTTTGCCTCCCCCCCTCCCCTCTCCTCTCCTCCCCTTGCCTCCCCATTATAGCCTATTTATATTTTTCCTTCACCATTGTCAAGCCACGCCCCTCTAACCCCATCACCACCCCTTCATATCCCTCACCTCATCCCATCCAATCACTCTTCACCCCCTCAGTTCCCTCTCCCCACTCATCATCAACTCACTGTCTCCCCTTCACTCCTTCCGTAACACTCCCTTCACTCGCCATCACACCCTTCCCTCCCTCCCTCCCTCAGTCTCCTCCTACCTCCCCTCACCCCATCATTCCCTTCACTTCTCTCTACTCAGCCCATCACTCTCTCACTTCCCCTTCTTCTCTCACTCCCTCAGTCTCTTCCCATCTCCCCTCAACCAAATGCACACTTTCTATTCCCTATTCTTTCACTCACCCTTCCTCAAAGCCTTTCACTATCTTCCTCCTACTCCCTACCTCCCTCCTGCCCCCCTCCCTACCTCCCTACCTCTCCCCCTCCCTACCTCTCCCCCTCCCTACCTCCCCCCACGCTAATTAAAATTAACCCCGAGATTCTGCCCTAATTACGGATCCTTTCGGGCTGCTCCCTGGGTCCTACTGCGACTTAAGCCCGGACAAAAAAGATTCCTTGGCCCCATCCTCAAGCCTTTCTGAGGACGGAGGCAAAGAGGGGGAGGCGAGGAGGAAAATTGTGGCTGAAATGACTTGATCAGCAGAGCACCACGCTAATGACATAATGAGAGAGAGGGTGGGTGGGTGGGTGGGTGGGTGGGTGTAAGGGTGAAGGAATGTGGGAATGCGAGAAAGTGGAGTAGTGGGTGTGGATGAGTGGTAGGAATGGGAGGGTGGGTGGATAGGTGGATGGGTGAAGGGGTGGGTGTAAGGGTGAAGGAATGTGGGGAAGGGGATAGTGACTCTGAGGATCCTCTGTATTATTTTAAGAATGTTTTTGGACATTATCGGATTTGCTTATGGCTTATTTATCAGTGTTTATATTTATTCTTATCTTATCTTATCTTCTCTTCTTTCTAGACGAGAATCTCCGCAACTTCTGAGAATTTTGAGTAAGTGTTATTTTAATTGTTTCTGTATGTATGTATGTATGTATGTACGTATGTAGGTACGTGCGTATGTATGTATGTATGTATGTATGCAGAGGTAAGAACAACGTTACCTGACGTATGTGTAACACCTCACATAACGCAGCTCTGGGCGATTCTTATTCACTTATGATTCATGATCAAGGGGAGGGGGGGCTGATCTTCAGGTGATCAAATTACTGGAAAAAAATTTGATTCCTTGAGCGAATTGTCAAAGTGTTAGATACACGTTTTTTATCTATCCATTTATATATTTCTACCTTTCGTTCGGTCTGTAACTTCACTCAGTCATATATAACAAATGTCCGCCTAAATGGATCAGTAAGGCGTTCGTTTTAAGCCATTAATGTTTAACGAAGTCTGAGAGCATTTCACAGCTTCGGGCGACTCCGGTAAAATTCCTCGTGAAGAATTCTTTAAAAAAATTCGCTTGATTTAAAAGCTTATAAGTGAGCCTCTCTGATTTAGAATACTGATATAAGGATTTAGTTTTAGTGAAGTGAAACGTATTTTTTTTTTGTGTGTGTGTGTGTTTTGTTTTTTTTTGCTGTTTTGTTGTTTAAGTCATTTGATTGTCCCAGTTAAAGACATGTTACTTGGATTTACTTATGTAAGTTACTTAAGTTTTCCATCTTGATAAAATTGAGGTAATCAGTAAATAAATTTACATATTAATTTAAATATCATATTCACTTAATTACAAATTATTAAATTAAAAAAAATCCAGTCTAAGAGATATTAAAGGAAAGTTCTAACATAAATCAGGACAAATTAAAGTTCCAGATTAAGAAAGAATCAAATGAAAGTTTTTAGCTTAAGACAAATAAAAGTTTCCAGCAGTCTACAGTCGTTCTGGAGTTTCCCGGGTCCAGTTCCATCCCACTAAGATGGGTCAGCCACTTGTAAGAACAGTAAAGTAAATCTTCAGGTCCTGGAACGCCATCACCAGTCTGCTCTTTTTATTCCAGAGTGGGAGAGTGGGAGTGAGAGGGAGGAGAGGGGTGAGGGAGGGAGGGGGTAAGTGAAGAGGGAAGGGGTGGGGAAGGAGGAAGATGAGGGAAAGAGGAAGGGTGTGAGGGAAGGAGGGAGGTGGAGAAAGCTAAAACTGGGAGCTGTGGTCATTTTCTGTCACAAGTTTCATTGCCTGAGGTACGGGGTGAGGGGACAGAGAAGGTGAGGGATGAAGGGGTAAGGGAGTGAGAATGGAGGAGAGGAGGGAGGGGTGAGAGAGATGAGGAAGGGAGAGGAAGGAGGAAGGGAGAGGGTGAGTGCTATAAATCGTAACTGTGGTTATTTACTGTCACAAGTTCCATCGGCTCAGACAAGACATTTTTCGTTTATGTCTCACTGAGCAAGAGAGTTGACAAGATCATTGATTGGCATTAGGACTCGAAGGCTTCCATCCAGCATGACTACAAAGCTATCATCTACGTCTCTTTCGTTCCATCGTTGATATCGGCTCATAGTTCCAGTCTCGGTAGGTTCCAGTCTCAAAGGGTTCCAGGAGTGACAAAGTTACTGTTTTCGTTGACAAGTTCCGGGATGGATACCAGAAAATATACAGTAGATAAGAGGAACAACTATAGAATCCTACTCTCTTTATCCACTTGTAAACCGTGAAAACCACATCCATACTTCCAGACCCCATAAAGAAATATCAAAACACCTCCAGACCACATAAAGACTTATCAAAACGCCTCCAGACCACATGATGACTAATCCAAACGCCTCTAGACTTAAAAAAAGACCCTTCCACTACCCAGACCACATGAAGATTAATCCAAATGCCTGGAGACCACAAAAGACCCCGTCAATTTCCAGTGAGAGAGAAAGAGAGAGAGAGAGATCACGAAAGACCCGTCCAGCCATTATTGCAGGGGCTCGGCTGAAGTGTTCCTCTCCAGAGCCGCTAAATTAAGACACTCCTGTACAATTACTGGGGAATAATTAATGGGCCAATATTAGGTCCCGATGCTGCCTTCAATAACCCAACCGAAGGAGCACGGTGGTTACGGAGAGGGTGAGGGAGGTGAGGGAATAAAAGAGAGGAGAGGAAGAGAAGAGGGTAAAAGAGGAGGAGGGAGAGGAAATGAAATAGGGGAAGCGGGAAGGAAAATGGATGAAAAGGGAGGATGAGGTTTAAAGAGGAGGAAGAAAATGTGATAAAAGACATGATTATAATAAAACCAGATAATGAGGAATAATAGAGAAAATAAGAGGGGATAATAAGAACCAGAAACAAGGGTTAGGGTGATAAATATCATAGAAAACAGAATATAGGAAAGAATGGAGGAAAACGGAAAATTAAATAAAGAGAAAACGTAAATACAAACTAGGGAGGGTAGGAGAGAATCAATGGGAGGGAAGATGAGGGCAAGAGGGAAGAAAATAAAGAATGATTGATAGAGATACGAGAGGGATAGGTTGATGAAGGAGAGAGAGACAGAGAGAGAGAGATAAATATAAAGACGAACGGATAGGTATACGGCTAGAGAGAGAGAGAGAGATAAAAGGGGAATAGATGAATATGTAACTAGATAAATAAACATGTGTGATTGAGCAAAGAACATACTGTACTTGGTGGTAGTGTTGGTGGATGACTTAGGGTGTATGTGTGTATGCGAGGCGACAGGGTTGAGGCAGGTGGGTATATGCTTAAACCTTGCTAAGGGATGAAAACTTTTGTCTCAACTGTTAAAGATTGAATGACAGTGAATATTGAAAGGAAAATATCTCTCTCTCTCTCTCTCTCTCTCTCTCTCTCTCTCTCTCTCTCTCTCTCTCTAGACAGCCAGAGAGAAAGAGAGGAAGAATTAAGGAAGCCACTCTCTCATCGGCTCTGGAAAGATACATTAAGATATTCGTAATTAAACAAGTAATTACTCCCGGAGCTGCGTCTTAGTGAGGTCCTGAAGACATTAACACGGACGCCCCAGTGACCTAACCTAACCGTAACGACCCCCAACCGCCTGATGACTCCACTGCGGTTCTTGCTGGTTCCAGGTGGTTCCAGGGGCCTTGGGGTACATCTTTGCGGTTCACAGAGATGTTACAACTTTATTTTAATGTTTTATTATGGGGAAAAAAACGAGAATTTATACCCAGTTCCAGCATGTGAGGTTGACTATTTTTTATCATTTTATCTCCGTCCTTTTTCCAGCACCCGGGAGGAGAAAAAAATGGTTTTCCAGTTTTTCCTCTTGATTCCAGCACAAGATTAAAACTTTCCATTTTTGTTTCCCGTGACTGTGGAATTAAAATTGTAATACCCATCGTCACGTCCCTCTTCCGAGAACTTACTTTGAGTCTCAGTTAGGTCGGGGTATACAAGACTCTCCACTTTGTCTCTCTCTTACTGATAGCTGGACCAACCTGGTGCTGCATGGTGTGTGAGATTTCCAGCGTCACTATAATACTTTCTGGCTGGGCTACACGGGACTTCTCTCTCTCTCTCTTTCCTTTTTTTCATTCTTTCTTTTCCCTTTTTTCCTGGACGTTAAGGAGACATGCTGTTGGTTTCTTTTTTTTTCAATTTGTATCTCACTGCTTCAAGGATGAGATGGGAACTCAATCCACTACCTGCCTAACACACCTAAGAAACCTATTTTTGACTCTCGGTGGTTCACAGGCTGAGAATGAGAACTTTAATTCCCTCAAGTTGTTTCCAGGATGACACTGAGAGCAACGATATGTTTCTCAATTCTCTTTAGATGAGGAAAGTAAATTTTTGAATGAGTTTCACAGCTTCGAGAGTGTGACCAAGAGCTTAAACATGTGTCTCACTGTTTTCGGAATCGGGTTTTAGATATGAGAAATAAATTATTATGCTTTCAAAATGATCTTAAGAGCACCAGGTTATACAATGTGACTCAGAATCTCTAAAGTTCACCTCTTTTGTTTGTTCGTCTCGCTGGGTCAAGGTAAATGTAACTTTGTATAACTTGCTAATTACTATTTTGTTGTGTTTATGAGATACCTGGAGATGTTTAGGTGACGCTAAGGCTCGGTAAAGAAAGGGTGTAGTCTTTGTCAGTCTTAGTGTGGCGTCGAGAGCAAGTCTTTTAAGTTAGTAGTGAATGAAAACAGTCTTTGCCAGTCTTAACGTTCTAACTGAGGGCAAGTCTTTAAGTAACAAGCGCTCAAAAACAGTCTTTTCCTGCCCTTTATTGCTGGAACTAATCTTTATGTGTTCTTAATGAGATAAATACGACTGGTAAAACAAGGCACAAGTACAAGTGATTAAAGCGCGTGGAGGACTGGGTCAGAGGGCAGTGAATTAATACTCTACTTCCTCTGGTTCCTCCACATCCCTCCATCTACTCCCTCCCCTCATCTCCCCCTCCCCACAACCCCCCACATCCCCCCATCTCTCGGGATAAGGAAAACGAGGAGAAAATTTAAATCGGTGTGTGTGTGTGTGTGTGTGTGTGTGTGTGTGTGTGTGTGTGTGTGTGTGTGTGTGTCAGTCAGTCAGTCGGTCATTCACTCGCTAATACAATCACGAATGACAATCAATCTCTCTGTCTGTCTTTTACGCTGCACTCACAAGGTCACTCATAAACCAAGCCAATTACTCAATCCAGGTCAGGTCACTCTTATTATTGCTAAACTCGGTGGACTGGCTGCCTCGTCACTGTCTCTATACAACCTCGTTACTGTCTCGTCACTGCCTCGTCACTGCCTCTACACTCTCATTAGAAAGCCAAACAACAAGGTCAAGGGTCAGAGGTCATTGCCATGGCATCAGTGCCCTCATGAAGGTGTTCGTTCTGCCCTTCCGTCTTCCGTGATGTTAAATGCCCTCAGGTAAGGCAGTCCTTCCCTTCGTTCACATAACCTGGAATCTGTAAACATGGCATTGGATTTGACCTAAACTTAGTACTGCATGTGGTGGATATATTAGAGAGAGAGAGAGAGAGAGAGAGAGAGAGAGAGAGAGAGAGAGAGAGAGAGAGAGAGAGAGGGGGGGGGGGGGGACCAATAGTGAAGGTATTTGTTTGTCAGTTAAAATATTGTTATGCGAAAATTTGCATTGCTAATTCCTTCGTGGACAGTCATATGAGTTTTGTTGGCTAATTTACCAATTGAATGTGGCAGGGAGGATGCGGTCACTTGCTACGTGATGCCAATTTGCTGTTGGTTATAATAATCCAATTAGCTTTTGGGTAGGTTATGTTACCTGTTATACGCAGAGCAGTGATGACGCGGCCGGTGTTTGGCTGTTATTAGTATAATTGGCGTTATTATTCTTGCTTTTGTTTTTATTATTATTATTATTATTATTATTATTATTATTATTATTATTAGTATTATTAGTATTATCATTATCATTATTCTCACTATTATCATCAGTTCCTCACAACACATTAAACACTATCAGATAGGAATTATTTCGTGGTACGGAATGACCCACAAATTATTGCAATGTGTCAACGAACCGTAAACTAGTGAATGGTGTCAACAAGTAAATACGAATAAATATCTAATACTAACAGCGCACACATATATAGAGAAAATTATCACAGAGTTTTTGTAAATGTTTTTAAGGGAATATTAATGACCAACAGACTAATTGTATTTAATATATTATACATGATTGTTATGCTCTGTGTATTGGTAACTATTGTGTAATGATGGTGTGTGTGTGTGTGTGTGTGTGTGTGTGTGTGTGTGTGTGTGTGTGTGTGTGAATTAAAGAGGAGGAATGGTGGTGGTAGTAGTAGTAGTTGTAGTAGTAGTAGTTGTAGTAGTAGTAGATATAGCAATAGCGGTAGCCATGGTAGCCTCTTAGTCGTGCCGATAACAGCAACTAATTATTACCGGGTACCATTCGACGTCCCAATTAGTTTACGATGCCTATTACACACGTTGACTAGGATCATATGTGCCCCCAATTACATCACTCCCGCCAATCTTCCCATTCTGGGTTCCGGGGGCCAATTATATAGCGTAAATGGTCGTTCCAGCCCAATTAGACCCGTTATTGTTCGTCTCTTCTCACACGGAACCAATCTCAGACGGGAGGAATAACGGAAGGTGAGGGAGGGAAGGTAGGAAGGGAGGGAGGGAGGGATGGTATGAAGGGAGGGAGGGAAGGGAGGGATGGATGGGAGTGAAGCATCTCTGATATATCCGTGTGATTGTTGAGCAGAGGGAGGGAGGGAAGGAAGAAGGGAGGGAGGGAGGGAGTGAGAGAAAAGGAAGGAAAGGAAGAAGAGAGAGAGAGGGAAGGAAGGAGGGATAGGAGTGAGATTGGGAGGGAGGAAGTGAGAAAGAAGGAGGGAAGGAAGGAGGGAGGGAGGGAGGAAAGGGAAGATGCTGTTTTTTCTGATTGTGTGTCTCTGAGTGGTTATTTTAAGAGCTTCTGAGTGTGCTGATTTCGAAATATATCTTAGTGACTGTTGTTCTTGTAAGTGATTCTGATTGTCTTGTTCTTCATCTGCCTCTGAGTGTCTCCTCAGCTTATTACCTCAGGTGTATCATGAATCTGATTGCCTCTTAACGTGTTGGTTTATATTCCTGAGTTACTGTCTGTATTGTGGGATAAGGTTCCGATTACCTAATACTCTGTTGGGCTTTAAGCTTATCACAGTTCTGATTGTTTATTATTCTGATTTAAACCTGTTGTAACTCAGAGCATCACTAACAAAATTGTCTATAGTTGGATGGAGATCTGATTTTCGTGTACCCGATTACCGTGTTGTTGCGGTGTTCTGATTGTCTATTACCCTCGTTAACTCGTAGATCTGAGTGTCTGTGTATCTGTTACTCCATCAGTTCTGAGTGTCTATTCCAGTGTGGGATCTTGTCTTCTGATTTTCTCCTACAATTGATCATAATTCTGAGTGCCTCCCCCCCCTGTCGATTCATATCATCTGATTGTCTTTAATCCTATCCGTACGGTGATCTGAATGTCACAATTTTTC
Source organism: Homarus gammarus (assembly GCA_958450375.1). Lineage (NCBI taxonomy): Eukaryota > Metazoa > Arthropoda > Malacostraca > Decapoda > Nephropidae > Homarus > Homarus gammarus. The sequence goes on along the minus strand of CAUDMG010002087.1, from coordinate 625,334 downwards.
CTCTTGTGTTCAGCCATATTTCTGATTGTCTGCCACTCTTGTGAATCAGTAGACTGTGAAAGATCTGATTGTCACTGATTGGCTCTTCGTAGGCCTCTCTCCCATTTCTAATTTGCCAGTGAAATTCAATAACCCAGTGAAAGACCTATTTAGTGTGTTTACAGTTAGGCTCCTGGATAACACTTAGGCCTATAGGAGGTCCATTTCCTCTCTCTCTCTCTCTCTCTCTCTCTCTCTCTCTCTCTCTCTCTCTCTCTCTCTCGCCATCGAGCTGGGATCTGATTGGAACCTAAATTCCAAAAATGATGTGATAATTATGCACAATTGACCCTTTGAAAATTTGCTCTTAATTGGCCCCCTACAGAAGAGCACCCCCTCCAACCCCCTCCACCCCAACACCAACCCCCTCCACCCCAACACCACCCCCCTCCACCCCAACACCACCCCCCTCCACCCCAACACCACCCCCCTCCACCCCAACACCACCTCCCTCCACCCGAACACCACCCTCCTCCACCCCAACACCACCCCCCTCCACCCCAACACCACCCCCCTCCACCCCAACACCACCCCCCCTTCACCCGAACACCACCCCTTCTTCCTCCCTCCACCTTCCCCCTCCACCTTCCCCCACCCCCTCTGCCTTCCCCCATCCCCACCCCCTCCCCACCACCTCCACCTTCCCCCATCCCCTCCACCTTCCCCCATCCCCACCACCTCCACCTTCCCCCATCCCCACCACCTCCACCTTCCCCCATATCCACTCCACCCCTTCAAAAAAAATTAAATAAATAAAAATAAAACAATGGCTCAATTTATTTTACTTTATATTTTGTTTACGATACAAAATAGTACATATTTCTGAAGCATTTTTCAAGTGTTTGTTTACATTGTTTGTTGTTTGTTTTGTTTCTGTATGTCTGTAAGTTATAATGGGGGAGACATCAACGTTTTAGGGGCTAATAGGAATGGGTTAGTATTATGATGGACGCATAATGGGGATTTGGTATCATAAGTATGTAATAGGAACACTATGTAACACAATGGGTATCTAATGGGGACATAATAGGAACATAAAATAACATAATAGGTACTAATGAGTAAATAATAGGAACATAAAGTAACACAATAGGAACTTAATAGGGATATAACGTAACACAATGAGGACATAATGGTATATACAAAGCAACATAATTAATGCACTATGGTTGAGAATCCCGGAATCTTTACCTTTATACAAATAAATATCACAAAAACTAACGAGTTAAATATTTAGGTCTAATTATTTTTATTTTTATTAATATTATTGTAAATATTATGAATAATAATAATAATAATAATAATAATAATAATAATAATAATAATAATAATAATAATAATTATATTGTCATTTACATATCTATTTACATTAATTTCTTCTCAGAATGTGATACCTGTATTATTTTCGTTATGGGTATGGCCAGAGTGTGTGTGTGTGTGTGTGTGTGTGTGTGTGTGTGTGTGTTTGATCGTAAGTGTTGTACACGGAAGCTTGTGTCAGCAGCATAACAAGGTGAGTAATATTTATAAGGTATGTGGTAATTGGCTCTCTCTCTCTCTCTCTCTCTCTCTCTCTCTCTCTCTCTCTCTCTCTCTCTCTCTCTCACCACTACACAACCCTAATATAACCCTTGGCTCTTTGGTCAATATCAGGGCTCCTGGGCGTCGTTCCTATATTCATTAAGTCTTCATAAATGTCTTCCTCCAGCCATGGCACGTGGCTCAACTATGTGTATGTCTTGCTTTATGTCTTTTTAAGTCTCGAATAGTGTTTAGATTACCTCAGTCTTTTGCCTCGGGTAGTGGGGATGGGGATCAGAGTGTGTGTGTGTGTGTGCGTGGGGGGGGGGGGGAATGTAATTTTTCTTCATTTTTCTACCTTTGTCTACCTTTTGATGAGAGAGAGAGAGAGAGAGAGAGAGAGAGAGAGAGAGAGAGAGAGAGAGAGATGCTCCTCCACCACTCGCAGGATCGACTGGGAGAAAAACAAATCCATTACCTGTGTCGGTGTACATGGTGGGAAGAAAAACAAATTAATTAAAGGAGGTTCCACAAACGGGCGAAAAATATAAACAGTGGTGGAGAGAGAGAGAGAGAGAGAGAGAGAGAGAGAGAGAGAGAGAGAGAGATAACATAAACAAGAGAGAAACCAGACTAAGAGAATAAACAGATTAACGAATGAAGAGAAACGGGGAGAACAGGTTACACCGAACGAACAAGATAATTTTCGTTTACAACTAAAATCATCGAGAGTAAACAGACAAACATTCGGAAGCAGATAAGGAGTTTGTATATACGGAAACAATAACAGGACGAGCATAATAATTTTCCTATTCGGGGGGAAAAACAAGGAAAATGGACGGTAATTGGATGGAGAGCTATTATTGTGCTGCTGTAAATAGGTGACGGTAATAGGAAGATGATGACGTGGCATTATTCAGTTAAATAGGAACATTGGTGATATTTTCTGTTTGTGTGGTTATATATGCAAGAACATCACATACAGAGACTACTAGAGATTATTCACTCACAAACACACTAACAACGTCACTTACACAAACACATTAACACAAACACATTAACACACTGTTACTTACACAAACACATTAACACACTGTTACTTACACAAACACATTAACACAACGTCACTTACACAAACACAAAAACACAAACACACTAATTAAGTTACCTAGGGTACACACACACACACACACACACACACACACACACAGATATCATAGCATAATAAATCAACTTACAATCATTTCATTCAACACCAAAATACTAAAATTAAAATATAAAGATGACAAACAAAGATAAAATACTTCATAACAAAAGAAACTCCATCCCTTATACCCCGACTCCCTCCCTCTTTCGTGTGATGGAGGAGGGAGGAGGGAGGGAATTCCATCTTGATAAATGTATGAGTCAAAATTCCCTAGACACATAAGGTGCAGAATATCAACGGGTGTTTAGAAAGAAAGACCTAGGGTGGGGGGGGTGGGGTATTCTTCTTATTATTATGAAGACGTCAGTGAAAGGGACAGATCATGGAATGTAATATTGGATCGCCTTATTGAGAAACTCCCCCCCCCCCACCCTCCCCTCCCTCCAATCCCCCTCCCAATCCCCCCCTACCAATCCCCCTCACCAACACCCCCATCATACCCTCTCCATCCTCCAACCCGCCACCCCACCACCCCTCCTCACCCCCCCCCCCCTCACCCCCCCCCCTCACCCAACGCATCTATTCATGAACAGTTTTTCCTGGAAATGCCTCGCTATTTTTCTCGTGTTTGGAAATATTAAATAAAAGAGATGATAGGAGGTCGAAGATTTATTTGTATGTTTTTGTTTATTTATTTATTATGAGAACCGTATTAAATAAAGGTATTAAATAAAGGTTATGTGTATTGAAAGGTACTTGTATATAGGTTAAATCGACAGGGTTGATTTAGTAGATGAATAGATGTCTAACCAGTAGAAATAACAATAGAATAATGGATGTCTAATTAGTAGGAACAAAAATAGATAAATAGATGTCTTACTCGTATCAAAACAATAAGTCATTAATTCTATCTAACTGGTAGAAATGATAATAAAAAAATAGATGTCTAATGTGTAGCAATAACAAGAGAATAATAGATGTCTACCTGGAAGCAACAAAAACAGATTGCTTACATAACCCAGCTCCTGTCTGTCTGTCTGTCTGTCTGTCTAACAAAAAATATGCAGTAAAGAATATTTGAGCGTCGTTTTATTACTTAAATCACTCATGACTGCTTCGTAAATATTACACCTGCGTTATTTGTATCGTGGGATGAAGTCGTATACCCAATATATTTTCTATTCTTAGCTACGGCTTTATTGGAGTTATTTTCGCATCATCATAATCATCACCATCATCACCATGATCATCATCATCATCATCATCATCATCAGCAGTTGTAGTATTGCAAATGTCGTGAGGATGAGTTGTGTGTCACAGGATAAGTTGCTCGTGTCGGGAATATTTTTTGCTGACTCATGATGATTAGGCAGTTTTTATTTTAAGTTGAGACGACACGAAGACAGGAAATTGTATTTGTCAGATTCTTTTTATATATATATATATGTGTGTGTGTGTGTGTGTGTGTGTGTGTGTGTGTGTGTGTGTGTGCATTCCTGCCTTGTCCACACTCCCAGTAGCCTCGACAGAATTCCTCTCTCACCCACTGGCAATTTTACAGCAATTTTCAGCCATTCCTGACGACGTTCATCGTCAGCTGTTTCTGGCACTCACGAGAGAGAGAGAGAGCGAGAAAGAGAGAGAACGGGAGAGACAAAAAAATACGAAAATGTGGAAAATTGTTTGTCTAAGAGCTTGACTGAATGCAATTACAGAGAGATTTTTACGAAACTCAACCCAAAAAGAATAATAAAGAGAGTAAAGAAAAAAGAGAGACACGTGGGTTTAATCCCCTTATTCTGTCGTGGTAATTAAAATTCTTAACAGTTTGCTGAATCTGTTTGTCTGGCAATTATTAAAGAGAAAAGACGGAGTGAATGATTATATATTTTTCAATGGTTCCCAGACGGCGCGTGAAGGGAGGGGGAGAGAGATCCTGTATAGGGAATTGCGTATATTTAGAGAGAGAGAGAGAGAGTCTGAAATATTAAGGTTCAATGAAACGTAAATAAACAGAGAAAGGGGAGACAAACAGAGAGAAAGAAGGAGAGAGAAACAGAGAGAGTGAGAGAGAAACTGACAAAGAAGGGAGGAGAGAGAGAGAGAGCGTCTGAAATATTAAGGTTCAATGAAACGTAAATACTATAAACAGAGAAAGGGGAGACAAACAGAGAGAGTGAGAGAGAAACTGACAAAGAAGGAGAGAGAGAGAGAGAGAGAGAGAGAGAGGTACACAAACAATAGCTCCCAGAAGACGTGTTATTAAAAGCCTCAGACTTGGATTCTTGTGTTGAAGTCAAAACGACGCGCATCTTCTTCCTCCCGTGAGCCGTAACGCTCCGCACCCTGTGTGTGTGTGTGGGTTTTTTCCCCTGCCCTCTTGGCTATATATCATGGCTTCTTTCTTCGTGTTTGGCGTGTGCAGTTAGCTATTTTTCGCTGCCTCCCGCTTTGAAATTTGGCGCGCTGTTTCATGCCTTTAACCAATTTCCTCTTTGTATTGAGCTCCAAGTTGAATATTCATCGTCGAGCCCTCTCTCTCCCCGCCCACTCTCCCTCCCCCTCTCTATCCCTCCCCCTCTCTCTCCCTCCCCGCCCTCTTCTTCCCTGTTTTACATACAACCGATTCTATGCTTGTTTCTATTTCTCCGGGTATTTTTATTCGATATCCGTCATTCACCTTCCTTTCATTTCTACTTCAACAATATCGTTCAGTTCGTATCGCCTCTCGCTCTCCCGTGTTCGATTTCCCGTAATGGTCATCAGTTCTTGTTGGTCTATCTTGTCTGATAGTGTTGGACCTGGCGGGTACTTTTTTTTTTCACACTAACTCATCCTCTGCTATGGCCAGTACTTTTCACACACACACACACACACACACACACACGAATGATGGCTATAATGTTTCCTTGGGTCTTTCTGTCTCGGTCACTGTAGCTATCTGTCTTGTCTGTTTATCTGTCTTTGTGTGTTTATTTCTGTCTGTCTATAACTGTTTGCCTGTCTATTTCTGTTTGTCTGCCTCTGTTTCCTCATACGTCACATGTTGGGTTTTATTCATTCTTACCCTTTCCCCCTCCCTATCTTCTCTCCTTTCTTACTACTGTACATATCTTCTTCACTGTTTCTCAATTTACAGACAGGCAAGCGGTCTGTTGTCTGTAGCTGGCTGTTGATAGGTGCAGAGACAGGTAAATACTCATCAATATACCTGTCCTTATGATACACACTTGTTGACGGGTCTTTGACAGTCAGTACAGGTGAGCTTAAAGGAGGGAAACTCTTATAAATATTTGGTTTACTCAGCTAAAGAGATGCTCTATTGACCATTGTCCTCGGGAGTCAGGGTCAAAGGTTATTTGAGGTCACTTGTTTGATATTTAATACAGCAAGAGTCAAGGTCAAAGGTCATTTCAGGTCACTCGTTTTATATTTTTATTACAAGAGTCAGTGTCTAAGGTCATCTCAGGTCACTTGTTATATATTTAATACAAGAGCCAGGGTCTAAGGTCATCTGAGGTCACTTGTTTGATATTTAATACAGCACGAGTCAGGGGCAAAGGTCATCTCAGGTCACTTGTTTGATATTTAATACAGCAAGAGTCAGGGTCAAAGGTCATCTCAGGTCACTTATTTGATATTTAATACAGCAAGAGTCAGGGTCAAAGGTCATCTCAGGTCACTTATTTGATATTTAATACAGCAAGAGTCAGGGTCACATGTCATCTCAGATCACTTATTTGATATTTAATACAGGTACATTTTTCTAAGCTTCCCTTCTCCTCCCCTCTCGTCGCCCCGGTTGCCACAGGGACGACGGTGAAAGGTAAAAATTTACCTGTTGTAGATTGTGTCTCATATTACATATATCTTTTACAGCGTCTACCTCTACCTCTTGTGTGTCCTACATACATACATACATACATACATACATACGTACGTACATACAAACAAAAATTACATGTAAATCTTATATTAGGTTTATGTAACTCAACCAATTATGGAGAGGAAAGCACACACACACACACACGCACACACATACACACACACACACACATACACACACACACACACACACACACACACACACACACACACACACGCACGCACACACACACACACACACACGCACACACACACACACACACACACACACACACGCACACACACACACACACACACACATACACACACGCACACACACACACACACATACACGCACACACACACACACACACACACACACACACACACAGCATAAGTACATACACAATACACAAATTGATAAAAGTGAATAAATATCACACAGACAGACAGGTAGAGTGACAGACAGGTAGAGTGACAGACAGTGTAATCAAGTCCCTCTCACCATAATGCAGTTCATATGGACACAACCTGGCTGAGTAGGATGTCCTTATTGGTGTTAAGCTGTGGTGTGTGGGGCCCAGTCCTGATGGGCCCTTGTGCATCTGGGCCCCTGAAGAATATGGATTGGGAGGGTGGGGGGGGGGGGCCTTTAGTCCGTATGTTTGTTCCTCCGTCTGTCTGTCTGTCCGTCCGTCCTTTCATCTGTGTGTCTGTCTGTCCGTACGTCCTTTCGTCTGTCTGTCTGTCTGTCTGTCTGTCTGTCTGTCTGTCTTTCTTTTTATTCAAACGTTTTATTTTCAATGAATCTTTCAAGGGAATTTATACAAGACTTTACCTTAGTATATCTTAGGGGAGTGTCTTATATGTGTGTGTGTGTGTGTGTGTGTGTGTGTGTGTGTGTGTGTGTTGTGTGTGTGTGTGTGTGTGTGTGTGTGTGTGTGTGTGTGTTGTGTGTGTTGTGTGTGTGTGTGTGTGTGTGTGCGTGTGTGTGTGTGTGTGTGCGTGTGTGTGTGTGTGTGTGTGTGTGTGTGTGTGTGTTGTGTGTGTGTGTGTGTGTGTGTGTGTGTGTGTGTGTGTGTGTGTTGTGTGTGTGTGTGTGTGTGTGTGTGTGTGTGTGTGTGTGTGTGTGTGTGTGTGTGTGTGGGAAGTAATATAGTGGGGAGTTAATGGTACGTCAGGGACCCGTCTTCCCCCACCCCCACCACCCTCCCCCTTCTCTCCCTCCTTCTCTCTCTCCTTCTCCATTACCTCCTCCTTTCCGTCACCACCTCTCTATTAGCCCCTCTTTAGTCCTTACCTTCCCTTCCATCTTCCCCCCCCCCCTCCCCCTCCCTCACTTCTCCCTCCACACGACTCAGCTGGTTCACCTGTAATTATGTTGTCGCTCCCTACCAAGGCTCTCTCTCTCTCTCTCTCTCTCTCTCTCTCTCTCTCTCTCTCTCTCTCTCTCTCTCTCTCTCAGGCCTTTCATCGCCCCCTCGTCTAAATTACAATTTATTCTCTTCTGTTTCTCCCTCATTCATCCCTGTTTCTCATCTCCTCAATCACCCACTTCTCCCTTTCTCTCACTCACTTCTCCCTTCCCCCTTTCTCGTTTCTCATCATCTGCTACCTCAGAGATGATTGGTTCGTGGTGTCATGTTTCCCGTCTCGTGATTGGATGTGACATTGTGGTATTATACAGTCGCTGATTGGTCTTCCGTAAAAAGGGACTTCTTTGCGATTGGTGGGAGAGATGTGACGTGGAGGAGTGATTTCTTTGTTTGTTATACTTTCATATTAATGTAGATGGAATGACAGGTATTTATTTTATATCATTATTTTTCTTTTCATTTTAAATTATTATTGTAAAAGTTTCATTATAGATACAGGCTACAGGTACAGATACAGGTTACAGGTACAAGTTACAGGTAAAAGGGTACAGGTTACAGGTAAAAATACATGTACAGGTAAGGGTACAGGTAAGAGAATATAATTAAATATGTTAGTAGTACATTGTACCTGTTCAAATTTAATGTACAGTATTATTTCACGTATTGGGCGGAGTTAGTACACCTTGAATAACATATACAACGATGTATAATTTAACTATGTTGTATGATCTATAATTAAAGACTTGCATAATGTATTTGGATGTATATGTATATTATATGTGGATGGAAAAGACCTGTATAAGAAGGTACAGGTTTCCATAGTCTAGAAGTGGATAGGAATATAGGAGGTGAATGATAGTGGATGACGACTATAGGGAACTTGCATGGAGTACACTGGTTGGCCAGACTTGTGTTGTGTACTGGGATTGAAAGGAGGGAAGGACGGACTAGTGATCAGTGCTAGCAACTACAAGAATCATAGAGACTGTAACATGAAAGAGAATAGGAAGAGATAGATCAACTGAAATAAAGAGGAAATAAGAGAAACAAGAAGAAGAGTTAAGCAAGACTAAATGATTCCTATAAAGAGAAAGTAATTATATTGATGTTAAATATGAACGAAACTGAAAATATTGACTTTTTTTTTTAATGTTTTTCATATAATTTACAAAAACGTGGTTGACGCTGAAAGAATTATTATTATTATTATTTAAAGTAAGTTTGTACACGTTATGATACCTTTAATATTCTTACCTACATCACTATCCACAAACCTTACTGGGAATTAATATTGATATTCTTGTGGTAAATTCCTGGTCTAGATCAATTCCGCGACGGGACCTCTGACCTTGATCTAAATTCTCGGTTTAAGACGAATAAATTCACTTGTGTTGAGGCAAAATTTATTACTTACACACAATGTTACTGCGTCTTTAAGTTTAACAGCAGTTGCCTTCGTGAAATATATGACAAGAAAATAGTAAGTGTTTGGTTATGGAGAACAATATGGTATGTAACGGGCCTTCTGATTAGTCGGTAACAAGCCATTTGCTAATTGGTTGAACCCTGATGACATCATTGTTGTGATGTTTATTTCTAGTTTTTATATATGAAGAATTTGTATGATTTAATTTAATTTTTTTTATTACCGGTATTATTATTATTATTATTATTATTATTATTATTATTATTATTATTATTATTATTATTATTTCTTGAGTTTATTTTCCCACTCCAACCACAGAATAAAAACACTATATAAATATATAAGCAAAAGAGCTAAGTCTCCCTCAGCTAACAGTGACGAAATGTTTGCAGTAATTATGTGACCCCAGCTATCAATCCTCTCCAGTGTGTTAAGCTCACGACACACCAAAGACTAACGTGTGCTCGGAACAACAGAAATTATTGCATTTTTACTTTGGTGTGATCCGAATATATCTATATTGAATATATATTATGTTTTATTGCAATATCCGACACACACACACACACACACACACACACACACACACACACACACACACACACACATACATACATACAAACATACATACATACATACAGTACATACAGTGCATACAGTACATACATACATACAGTACATACATACATAATGGTTATTTGTTGTTCATGTTCAACAGGTATAATATGATGCCCCTAAATCAGATATATTTACCTGGTTTATTATCTCAGTCGTTTGTGATGAATTAGTGTTGCTGTTGACCAATTACTGATGCAAGATTTATTGTGGTGTTTCAACCATTAATTAGGACAAAGTTATTATAAATATTGACTAATTATTGACGACTGATATATTATTAATAATGACTAATGAGAGATTTATCGTTGATTTTCTCCCTAATTGTTACATTTTATTGTGAATGTTGTTGATTTAGGTTAGGTTAGGTTGGGTTGGGTTGGGTTGGTTAGTGGTGTGTGTGTGAGTGGGTGAGCGACACTCGCCCTCCTTCTTGTTGGCCACCGTCCAACTCTACCAGGCTGTCTGGATGACCCTTGACCCAAGTTTTGTTAGTCTTTCGTGTGTGTGTGTGTGTGTGTGTGTGTATTCATGTTTTCTTCATTAATAATCCAGTCTGTATCTAAATGCTTCTCTCTCTCTCTCTCTCTCTCTCTCTCTCTCTCTCTCTCTCTCTCTCTCTCTCTCTCTCTCTCTCCAGACCGTGAGAGAGGCAGCAAGTGGTCAGGGCTCCTCCCTGGGTGACGTCCACACATAATACCTGGATGCGGACACCGGGATCACCCACCAAAAACCAATTACCAGGTTCAGAATAAGGTCTTGATGCACCAATCAGAGCGAGTTAACGGCATTTGGCTGACCAATCACAGTAGCAGCGTCGTCTTGGTCTATCCACTCTCCCTCCAGCCAATGAACAAAGAGCTACACATGAAAGAACCAATCATTGGGCTGATGTGTGTGTGTGTGTGTGTGTGTGTGTGTGTGTCTTATGATTGGGGGCAAAAGGGTGAGGTGGAGCGAACCTTCAAGGTACCAATCACGCTTTTGATAACAAATGAGCGTGCACCAATCAGCGGTCTCATAACATCTGCCGCACCAATCAAAGTCAGGGGACGGGGCACCAGGACTATGACTTCATCATTCATCAAGGAGCCGCGATGAACAACATTGATCACCTCAAGTGTTTGATTTTGATCACGAACAATGGCTCTGATCACAACAACAACAACAACAAGTTATTATTAGTGATATTATTATTATTATTATTATTATTATTATTATTATTATAAAACCGTACTAAGAATTCTTGAAAAAAATAGTGCTGGCAGCAGTGTGTGTGTGTGTGTGTGTGTGTGTGTGTGTGTGTGTGTGTGTGTGTGTCCACAAGGCAAGACAAACAAAAGTCGACGACAAAGAGAAACACACATCATTAGCCTAGGCAGACACACACACACACATAGACTGACGGACAGACAGACAGACAGAGACAGGCTGACAGAGACAGGCTGACAGAGACAGGCTGACAGAGATACATTATCATAGAGAAAGAGATTTCACTTCGCAAATAGAGAGCGAGCGAGTGAAACAGATTTCGTTATCATAGAGAGAAAAGGAGAGAGATCATTATCGTAGAGAGAGAGAGAGAGAGAGAGAGAGAGAGAGAGAGAGAGAGTTAACGTAAAGCTGAGAAATGTAATATGTTAATGCAACAAAGTCAACAAGATGAGAAATTACGAGAGATAGAGACAGACACACAGACTCAGACAGACAGACAGACACAGACAGACAGACACAGACAGACACACACAGACTCAGACAGACAGACACACACAGACTCAGACACAGACAGACTCAGACACACAGACACAGACAGAGAGACACAGTGAGAGAGAGACGGAGAGAATATCTAACGATGTTTATATTATATAATTTTCTTATCTTTTAAACTGTAAAGATTATTGTTGTTACTTTTTAGAATTTTTTTTTCTTTCGGTCATACTTTGGGTCTCTGAAAATTAACATACATTATTTTTTTTTTATTAAATTTCTAAAAAGATTCCTTTAAAAATTTTATCAAATTGATCCTGAAATCCAGAATGTCATAAAAAAAATCTTGTTAGTACGCATTAAACTAAACTGGAATTTCGAAATATCGAGGGAAAAAATCGTATAAAAAATGCACTCGTCCATTCCTAAATTCCGAAATATCGAAAAGATTCAAGAACACAATCAAACAATCCGGACAGGTCAAATTTCTCCAAGATTCGTGTGTGATTCCGTCCGTAGCCAAATAAGTCGGAAGGTGGAACTCCCTGGCCGGATAATTACAACCCGGTCGGTGCGGATGACAAGCGCCTCTGACAGTCCGGAAAGATTACAAATCCGGTGGCCGGAATGCAGGTCAGATTGTCCGCGGGGCTTGCCGGTTTAATCGACTCATTGTGTTGTCGGTTCACGGATTTCGGATTAGTGGAGATTAGTCGGTGCGTGTGATAACTTGTCGATTTTTCAGTCCCTCCTAATAATATATGAGTATACTGTCTGATCTCTCTCTCTCTCTCTCTCTCTCTCTCTCTCTCTCTCTCTCTCTCTCTCTCTCTCTCTCTCTCTCTCTCTCTCATTTCCCCTTATCTCTCTTAAAAATAATCCCTTCCTGTCCGCTCTCTTTGTCACGTTCTCAAAGCTTATATTGAGAACTTTCCGAAAACTTTTATAAGCTCGAACACACCACTGGTAGCCTGCAGTGTGTGTGTGTGTGTGACCATGCAGGTAAAAATACACGATAAAAAACACTGTGTAATTCTCCTCACGTCAACAGACAAACACACAAACAGTATTCATATTTTTCTTCAAAGTATGATCTTATTTTTTTATATACAGTTGTCGTTTATAAAAAGAAAACTACAGAAGTAAAGTAAAAACAACAACAGACATACAGCCACAGGTGTTTATAGAGAAAATGAGTGAAAAAAATCAGAGTATTTAAGATAATGTTTTCAGGTCGTTTAGAGTACATATTGTTTTTTTGTGATTTTTTTTTCCTTGTAAAACATTAGTAAATTATTGTTCTCTGGTGAAGGCTCTCTCTCTCTCTCTCTCTCTCTCTCTCTCTCTCTCTCTCTCTCTCTCTCTCTCTCTCTCTCTCTCTCTCTCTCTCTCGTAGTAAAGACAGGTGTATAATTATTGGTTGCCGTTACCTGTTTGGATTATTATTATTATTATTATTATCATCCGTATTAGTAAATTCGAAGCCAAACAGATTAGCAGACAGACACTGGGAGAAGTGGTAAGTGGGAGGGAATTGGAGGAGAAGAGGAGATGATGGGCGAGAGGGAATTGGAAGAGGAGAGGAGGTGAGCGAGAGATGTGGAGGGTAGTGGGAGGGGAGGGTGAGATGTCGTATTATTAACGATGCAGCAAATTGTAGTTAAAGCTGTTCATTTGGGTCATGGGATAAACGGGACATTAAATCAGGTGAATGACGTCATGCATTACTAACAAGAGGCTTCACATTCTCCAAGACTCGTAGACTCTTAAACTTATCCTCGTAAGTGATCATGTAAAATGTGTCTAATTGGACTTGAGGGTAATTATTTATCGTAAGTATAACAAAACAACTGACTGTACTGGAGATCTTTAAAGGTTAAATAGTGCCACCTCCTTATAACAGTGCCACCTGCCAGGACAGTGCCATCCACTCTTAGTCGTCAGGATGTGGCACTTCTTACACCCCTGAGAGGAAACTGTATCTCATTATCTGATTTTATGGGAGAGGTGAGGGAGGAGGAGGGAAGGTAGGGGTGAGGGAGGAGGGTAGGTAGGGGTGAGGGAGGAGGGTAGGTAGGGGTGAGAGAGGGAGGTAGGTAGGGGTGAGAGAGGAGGGAAGGTAGGGGTGAGAGAGGAGGGTAGGTAGGGGTGAGAGAGGAGGGAAGGTAGGGGTGAGAGAGGAGGGAAGGTAGGGGTGAGGGAGGAGGGAAGGTAGGGGTGAGAGAGGAGGGTAGGTAGGGGTGAGAGAGGAGGGAAGGTAGGGGTGAGAGAGGAGGGTAGGTAGGGGTGAGAGAGGAGGGTAGGTAGGGGTGAGAGAGGGAGTCTATAATGGTGAGGGAGGAAAGGGTGGAGAGAGGGGGGGTGAGAGTGGAAGGTGAGGGAGGGAGGTAAGGACGTAGTAATGGAGGAAAGTGGGAATAACGAGAGAGATTAAAATGGAGTCAGAGAATTGAATTTAAAATTTGCCACGTAACAGCAGCTAGTTTATTGTGCATCCCAAATTCATCCTGTGAGCGGTAGCGTTAAAGGATTACAGAGTAGAGGCCACAAAGGGAGTGTATAACAGTCCCCAGTGGTCAGGATATTATGGCAGTGAATGTTACCAAATATTTCCAACCCATTTTTGTTTAGTTCTGTATATAGCGGGGGCCTTACACCAGCGTGAGTACAGTGGTGTGAGGCAATATGTTTGGCCACACACTTTGTTATTCATATCTGCGTGAGAGGTATTCAGTCACAGTGTGTGTGTGATTCTATACACAGGAACTGACTGAGCTACTCGGTGCTATGATAGAGGAAGGGAGTGTGGAAGGGAGAGAGAGAGAGAGAGAGAGGAAAGGAGGGAGAGAGAAAGGCGGAGAGGGAAGGGAGGGAGAGAGTGAGTGATAAAGGAAGATTGGGGTGTGGCGATGATGATGATGATGATGATGATGAGTGATGATGATAGTAATGATATATCTTATAAACATCTAGATCGTCCCAGTGATGACATACAAAGTAGTTAAGAGAGGTTCGTAATGGACTTGGTGACGTGAGTGTATGTTTGCTTATATTGCTCTTGAAATATACCACAGCCTGTCCATCATAAGTGTACGATGTTTACTACGAATTGTTGAATGTATGTGTACTGGATGAGTGGATGTGCTTAGTGTGTTGGACGAGTGTATGAGTTTGGTATGTTGTATGAGTGTATAATAGCCCCTATGAGTGTATACATCCACTTACAAGCTTATGAATATATACTTTTAGAACGTTCTGTCAGAATGATTGAGTGTATGACTGTATTATGAACTTGAATAATCGTAATATTTAAATTTTATAAGTCAAATTATGTGTTGGTCTTAGTTCCAATAACAATAATATTTCTCTGAACAATTCGTCTTATTTCGTATATTATTTCCGTCTGTTAAAGAAATACAGACCAATAGGGACAAAGCTCTTCAATTAGCCAATAAACCGTTTACAATCGGCTTTTGCCTCGGCCAATTAAAACAATTCTCCACATGGCAAAGCTATTCTGCCCAATCGGGGCCCCGCGAATTCGAACCAATGCGGACCAATCAGCGTGGAAGGAGCCTCTGGTGGTGGTGGTCTTCCTACGCTGACCAAAATAAGTCATCAGAAATAGTCCTCTTTGATAAGTACTCAGGAGCAAGACAAGCCGATTACAGCTACCGGCCCTCAAAGACTCAAAGAGAGACATGGGCTGATTAATTATTGAGCGCTCGGGAAACATTATTCAGTTAGAAGTAAATTGTGACCGATAGCGGCTGCGAAGGACTTCCCTGTGTGTGTGTGAGAGCCTTGTTCAGGAGCTCAAATGTGAGGCTTTAAACTAATTTTAACTTTATTTGACCTCATTTGACACCAGTTTTACCTCATTTTGACCTCATATGACCTTATTTGACCTCGCTTTAGGGCTAAAGAGTGAGTGAGCTGCAGAAATGAGTAGATATTCTCTGTGTACGTGGTTAGTGATTCTCTCTCTCTCTCTCTAGCGTGGTATTCTGTTTCAAGTAGTGGAGTTATGTGAAGAAATAACCTGTTGATGGTGAGTACACACACACACACACACACACACACAGTCATATTCCCTCAGATTTATATATATATATATATATATATATATATATATATATATATATATATATATATATATATATATATATATATATATATATATATATATATATATATTGATAAAATCACACGGGAAAAGGGAAACAACGGAGCACCTTAGCTTTAGTTGCCTCTGAAAATATCTTGAATAAAGACGAAAGCTAAGGTGCTCCGTTGTTTCCCTTTTCCCGTGTGATTTTATCAAGATTTATCTTATCCACGTTTTCATTGTGGATCTACATGAAATATATATATATATATATATATATATATATATATATATATATATATATATATATATATATATATATATATATATATATATATAAACTAAATCCCTTCCTCCTCCTCCTCCTCCTCCTCCTCTTCCTCGCCTTCCTACCCTCTCTTGTCTCCCACTCATCCGAACCTCCCCCTCTCTTCTCCCCAACCCCTCTCCACTCCCCCCTTCCCCCTTCCCCCTCCCACACACACAGCATTCAAGATATCAAACTTATCTCGACTCACAAGAGATCGATCAGAGAGATGTCGCCTCGGTCTCTCTCTAAGGAGGAGATCATAAGAGACCTAAAGCACACGACAGGGAGATAGAAGAGGGTGCTTGTTGCCATCTGGAGAGAGAGACGAAAACTTAACTTGTCCTTATGAGAAGAAATGTTTGAGATAAGGAGAAAAAGGAAGACAAATTTGCTTGTTTATTTTTATTTGTGGGGGAATGAGGATGTGTGTTATTATTGTTGTTGTTATTGTTATTTTATTATTATTATTATTGTTGTTTTTGTTATTATTATTGTTATTTTTATTATTATTATTATTTTTATTATTATTATTATTATTATTATTGTTATTATTATTATTATTATTATTATTATTATTATTATTATTATTATTATTATTATT
Organism: Homarus gammarus; assembly: GCA_958450375.1. NCBI lineage: Eukaryota > Metazoa > Arthropoda > Malacostraca > Decapoda > Nephropidae > Homarus > Homarus gammarus. The sequence continues at coordinate 608,620 of CAUDMG010002087.1, read as the reverse complement.
ATTATTATTACCTCTGGCCTCGACAACAGTTCTCTCCACAAGTTTCAGAAGAAAAATAAACTTGGTTATCTTTACACAGCTGAGTTCTCGTAAGTTAGGAACCCCCGGTGATTCTTGTCTCTTGCTGGTAAATTTGTGTGTTACTCTCTCTCTCTCTCTCTCTCTCTCTCTCTCTCTCTCTCTCTCTCTCTCTCTCTCTCTCTCTCTCTCTCTCTCTCTCTTCCACCTCTACACACACACACATGACTTACGGCTATTTATCCTAGTAGCTCTGAACATAACTAGGAAAGCCATATGTCTGGCCGAGTCTTGAAGGTGTTGGTTTAGGTGTGTGTCTGACAGCTTGTAGAGGTGATGGCTAGGAGGAGGAAGGTGAGAGAAAAGGGGTAGGCAGGTGAGAGAAAGAAGGGGAGGAAAGAGAGAGAAGAGGAAGTGAAGAAGGGAGGGAAGAAAAGAGTGAGGGAGAGAAGAGGTGGAAGGAGGAGATGAAGAAGAGACCGTGAGTAAAGTGGGAGAGAAAAAAGTAAATAAGGAGAGAAGGAAAAAGTAGAGAAACTGAAGGAAGGAGGGAGAGAGAAGATGAAGGAGGAGGAGAGGAAAAGAAGTGCATGTATAGAGAGAAAGAGAGAGAGAGAGAGAGAGGGGGGGGGGGATAAATGGAGATGTTAAGTTGTGGTAATAAAATAAATAATAATACCTGCATAAATCATGATAAAGGACAATAACGAGAGAATGAAACGAGGTAAGAATGGAAGGAGGAAGAGAAAGGTGATGAGTGTTGTGGTGGTGGCGTGATATGATAAAATAAACGACTGAATTGCTCGTTACGAATGATAATAACAATAACACAAACATTATAAACATATAAACAAGACATAAAACTGTTTATTATTAAAGCTAAAATTTATATATATTAGAAATTTATGGGTTGTTTTAGTGGGAATAAATTATATTGTAATTTAAATATGGAGGTAATGGGATGACAGTGATAAGCAGACAGACAGACACAGAGATAGACAGAGAGAGATAGATACACACAGGTAGACAGAGACATTAATAAAGACAGAAAGAGAGAGAGAGGGAGAGAGAGAGAGAGAGAGAGAGAGAGAGCAAAGAAAATTACATAAAATGACAATTGACGAAATAATCTGATAGACTGACGACTATATATCTCCTCGGCGTCTCCAGAATGTTGGGTAATGACAGTGTTGGTGTGGACAGGTCACCGGACTTCATACACCTGTCGATCTAACTCTCTCTTGGGTGGTGGTGATCAGTCAAGTCCCCTGTGACAGCTAAGAAAAAACAAGTCACTCGATCTAACTGTTCCCCCTCTCATCGAAGACTACAGACTGTCTTCCTCTCTAGCCTTACAGTTAACAGTCTAAACCATCCATCCATCCGTGGTCTACTGACAGTCTTTATCCCTCACTTTCTTTTTCTAAACACAGCAGTCAATCTAAACTGTCACTTGGTGGGGACGATCACTCAAACTCCCTGACAGTCTCCACACAGTCAGTGCCCTCCCCCCCCTCCCTCCCCCCCCTCCTCTCTCCACCCTTGTTCCTCTTCCTCCCACCCTTGCTCTTCTCCCCAGCCCCCCACCTACCCCCTTCTCTCCCCCGTCTCTTGTGTGCCTGTCAAGCTGGACTGACCGCGACCAAGTGAACGTTAAGCCGACACTGTCAACTAGTCGTCCGGGTATATTTCCTTTACTCTCTTGGGCCAAGTTTCGGGAGGCGACTGAATGCATTGTGGTGGTGACTCTTGTGGTGTGGTGGTGACTCTTGTGGTGTGGTGGTGACGCTTGTGGTGTGGTGGTGACTCTTGTGGTGTGGTGGTGACGCTTGTGGTGTGGTGGTGACTCTTGTGGTGTGGTGGTGACTCTTGTGGTGTGGTGGTGACTCTTGTGGTGTGGTGGTGACTCTTGTGGTGTGGTGGTGACTCTTGTGGTGTGGTGGTGACTCTTGTGGTGTGGTGGTGACTCTTGTGGTGTGGTGGTGACTCTTGTGGTGTGGTGGTGACTTGTGGTGTGGTGGTGACTCTTGTGGTGTGGTGGTGATGCTTGTGGTGTGGTGGTGACTTGCGGTGTGGTGGTGACTCTTGTGGTGACTTGCGGTGTGATGGTGACTCCTGTGGTGTGGTGGTGACTCTTGTGGTGTTGTGGTGACTCTTGTGGTGTTGTGGTGACTCTTGTGGTGTGGTGGTGACTTGGTGGTGACTCTTGTGGTGTTGTGGTGACTCTTGTGGTGTGGTGGTGACTCTTGTGGTGTTGTGGTGACTCCTGTGGTGTGGTGGTGACTTGTGGTGTTGTGGTGACTCTTGTGGTGTGGTGGTGACTTGGTGGTGACTCTTGTGGTGTTGTGGTGACTCTTGTGGTGTTGTGGTGACTCTTGTGGTGTGGTGGTGACTTGCGGTGTGGTGGTGACTTGGTGGTGACTCTTGTGGTGTTGTGGTGACTGTGGTGGTGACTCTTGTGGTGTGGTGGTGACTCCTGTGGTGTGGTGGTGACTTGTGGTGTTGTGGTGACTCTTGTGGTGTGGTGGTGACTTGGTGGTGACTCTTGTGGTGTGGTGGTGACTCTTGTGGTGTTGTGGTGACTCTTGTGGTGTTGTGGTGACTCTTGTGGTGTGGTGGTGACTTGGTGGTGACTCTTGTGGTGTGGTGGTGACTTGCGGTGTGGTGGTGACTCCTGTGGTGTGGTGGTGACTTGTGGTGTTGTGGTGACTCTTGTGGTGTGGTGGTGACTTGGTGGTGACTCTTGTGGTGTGGTGGTGACTTGGTGGTGACTCTTGTGGTGTGGTGGTGACTCTTGTGGTGACTTGTGGTGTGGTGGTGACTCTTGTGGTGTGTGGTGGTGACTCTTGTGGTGTGGTGGTGACTCTTGTGGTGTGGTGGTGACTCTTGTGGTGTGGTGGTGACTCTTGTGGTGTGGTGGTGACTCTTGTGGTGTGGTGGTGGTGACTCTTGTGGTGTGGTGGTGACTCTTGTGGTGACTCTTGTGGTGTGGTGGTGACTCTTGTGGTGTGGTGGTGACTCTTGTGGTGTGGTGGTGACTCTTGTGGTGTGGTGGTGACTCTTGTGGCGTTGTGGTGACTCTTGTGGTGTGGTGGTGACTCTTGTGGTGTGGTGGTGACTCTTGTGGTGTGGTGGTGACTCTTGTGGTGTGGTGGTGACTCTTGTGGCGTTGTGGTTCATATTTTTTGTCATTGTTTTTGTTTTATTTTGATGGGATTTATTATTGTTGTTGTTGTTGTTGTTGGTGGTTGTAGTGTTATTGTTGTTATTATTGTTTATTTTTGTTGTTGTTATTCTAGTTAATGTTATTGTTATTATTATTGTTAGTCTTATTTTTTTATTATTTTTGTTTTATTATTACGATCGACAATTACTAATATAACTATAATTAATAACATTACTAATATCTGTATCATTACCATCATCATTACCATCATCAGTACCATCATTACCATCATCAGTACCATCATAACCATCATCATTACCATCATCATTACCATCATTACCATCGTCATTCCTATCATTGCCATCATCATTCCTATCATTACCATCATCATTACCATCATTACCATCATCAGTACCATCATAACCATCATCATTACCATCATCATTACCATCATTACCATCATCATTCCTATCATTACCATCATCATTCCCATCATTACCATCATCATTCCTATCATTACCATCATCATTACCATCATTGCCATCATCATTAATATTACCAATACCATTACCCCCAAACATAAAAAAATTACCCCCAAATTCCTTACTTTTCCCTAACCTTTTTTTTTGTTCCTTTCATCTTTACAGAATTTTAAAAAAAAAGTTAAAAATATTCATTGGTTTATCAATTTTTTCCTTATTCCTTAATTCGTACTGATCTCCAAGTGCCTCTGTGAGCTAAAATTAGGTCTCTTGTGGAGGTGAAATATTAATTTACCTCTTCAGTCGGGGGTTGGTTGATATACTTTTATACCTTTTGCTCAGGTGTGCACACGTCAATTAATTTGGCCGGGTGTTTGATGAAGGGGGGATGGGAGGGAGGTGGGGAAGAGTAGGGAGGATGGGGAGATGGAGAGGTGAGGTTGAGAGGGGGATGGGAGGGTAAGGGGAGGGGAAGGGGAAGGGAGTGTTTGCTTTTTATTTTGGTTCCTGTATGTTATTTTCTTTCTGTTTCTCTTTTATTGTATTTAATCTTTGTTTGTGTTATTTTATATCATCATCATCATCATCATCATCATCATCATCATCATCATCATCAACAACAACAACACCACCAACACCACCACTAACACCACCACCACAACAACAACTAACACCAACACCAACACCACCACTACTACTACTAACACCAACACCAACACCACCACCACCACCACCACAACAACAACAACAACAACAACAACCAACACCACTACCACCATTATTACTAATCGCTACACGAACGACATTAAGTTATGCATAAATTGCCTCATTATGTAATTTTCGCCCGAGGAATAATGATCATTACAACGAACTGAACTATCGGGGCTTATTAGTGACCACGCAATTCATCATTATTACCGGGTCCATGGGGAGGGTGTAGGTACTCTCCCCTCCCCTCCCCTCCCCTCCCCTCCCCTCCCCTCCCACTCAATCCACAATATCTCTCTCTCTCTCTCTCTCTCTCTCTCTCTCTCTCTCTCTCTCTCTCTCTCTCTCTCTCTCTCCAATGCTATTTCAACGCTCTATCTCTCCTCTCCCCTCACTCTTTCTCCCCCCTCCCCTCACTCTCTCCTCCCTCTCTCCTGCACTCCCTTCATCTCCCCGGACAAGTGAAATAGTGACGGCCGTGTCCTTAATCTAGGCCCACCCCAAATTCGGCTGGCGGGGAGGTCTAGTGGGGCTGGCTAGACAGAGCTGGTGAAGGAGTGAGCCATCTCTCTCTCTCTCTCTCTCTCTCTCTCTCTCTCTCTCTCTCTCTCTCTCTCTCTCTCTCTCTCTCTCTCTCTCTCTCTCTCTCTCTCTCTCTCCTTTTATTGACATTTTTACTTCTTTTTTTTAGGTGTTCGACATCCAATATTTTTCACTCTTCAATTGAAATCTCTCTCTATCTCTCTCCCACCATTTATCCATCCCTGTGCCTTTCCTTTTATCGGCCTGTCTATATCCTCTTTCGCTTTATAACGAACACAAAATACTCCTTTACTACACACCTGAATCACTGCACCTTCAGTCGTATCTAAAATAGATATTCTTTGTATTAAATAACAACAACAATAATAATAATAATAATAATAATAATAATAATAATAATAATAATAATAATAATAATAAAAGTACTGTTTCTATTACGGTATTAATATTTTTTACGACTACTACTACTACTACTACTACTTTTTATTTTTTATTTTTATTTTTTATTGTACGGCCTCCAGCCTCCCCCAATAGCACATCTTTGCCGCCATTTTATTACCTACTACTACTACTACTACTACTACTACTACTACTACTACTACTACTACTACTACTACTACTAAAAACAATCCTAGCAATCATATTACTGGTAACAATAATAACAATAACAACCAACGCTAAGACTCCCACCATTACCACAATAATCTCAGCGCCTCCTAAAGGGTCTTGTAAACCTTATGAAATTTACGGCTCCAGGAATGACCACTGTATAATTGTGAAGATTTATACCACAGAACGGCCTATTATGTGAACTGTCTTTATGAAGCTTAGTTAATTCCGGGTTCTAAGTGAGGTGTTTCCCCTCCCCTAGAGACCTCTCTCTCTCTCTCTCTCTCTCTCTCTCTCTCTCTCTCTCTCTCTCTCTCTCTCTAAAACACTTCTTTCACCCCCTTCCACTCCTCTTACACCCTAACACCCTCTATATACCACCCAGTCCCTCTCCCTACACCCACCACACCCACTCACCTATTCCATCTACCTTATCCCATTCACTCCTCACACCAACCCACTCCTATCCTTCCTTCCCTTACACCTCTACACAGTACACTACGCCCATACCGACACCATCACAATAAAGGGCGTGAACTCCTCTCCTCTCCCTCCCCGCCGTTCCCCCACCCACCCCCACCTTCCTCGGCCCACCTCAGCCCTCCCCCACCCACCCTCACTTTCTCCGCCCTAACTCACCTTCCCCCGCCCACCCCCGCCCATAAGATGATCCAGCCAGACCTTAAGCCGCCCACGTCTGACGAGTCGTTGACACACGAACGAGCGGTGTCGGATCAACGCACCTTGAAGCTTCATTCCTCGACGCCTTTATGCGGAAAATTGATTTGTTAAGACACAATGGCGGGCGTAGGGCGTTAGCGGAGGTAGAGGGAGGGAGATAAGGGGGGAGAGAGGTAAGGGAAGGGAGGTAAGGGGGGAGGGAGATAAGGGGGTAGAGAGGTAAGGGGAAGGGGGGTAAAGTAGGAGGGAGGAAAGGGGATTTAGACGCCTTGTGGATTTGCTTTGGGATTTATTTACGGCCGCCCAAGACTTTATTGGTGTGGTGAGGATTTTTTCTCCTCTTGGTCTTTTTTTTATTTTGGTTCATTTTTGGTGTTTTTGCTCATCTTTCTTTCTTTCTTTCTTTTTTTCTTTCTTTCTTTCTTATTTATTCCCGTTATAGAGAGGTTTCACTGTAGTTTATCAGAAGTGTGTTTGAGGTCGTAACTTGTAAGTGTTGAGTAACGTTAATAAGATGTTCTGTCCATTCATCTTTTACCTGTTACAGCAGGTGTAACAATTACCACGTAAGGCTCTCTCTCTCTCTCTCTCTCTCTCTCTCTCTCTCTCTCTCTCTCTCTCTCTCTCTCTCTCTCTCTCTCTCTCTCTCTCTCTCTCTCTCTCTCTCCCCCTCCCTCCCCACACCCGCGGTTTATGCCCTAATATAGTCATCATATACACAGGCTACATTACCCATCGACGTCTTAATTAGGTAAGGTTAGACCAGGTAAGGATGGAGGGGGGTCGTAGAGTACAGGTAATAAGGAGGAGGGTCGTAACATTGCTCTCTCTCTCTCTCTCTCTCTCTCTCTCTCTCTCTCTCTCTCTCTCTCTCTCTCTCTCTCTCTCTCTCTGTACCCTACACAACCCTAAAATAATCGAAACTTCCCAGAACCTCTCAACAGATTTAAATTTCTAGGAAAGGTTATTAGCAGGTAGCTGGGTCAGGAATTTTCAGATATTGGTAGAGTGTGTTAATTATAGTCCCTTCTATCCTGGACCCCTACGTTGAATTTAAACTAACCTAAACCTAAACTCCCCTAACCTAAATAAACCTAACTTAATTAAAGTTTTTCTGCCTTAATTTAACCTTACCTAACCTAACCTAACCTAACCTAACCTCACCTAACCTTACCTAACCTAACCTAACCTTACCTAACCTAACATAACCAAACCTATTTATGCTATATGTTGATTTCTAAACAGGCAATGTCCTCTAAACACACCTATTAATTGTCGATTCAGTAGCGATGCAGAGACTAATTAATGGTGTGGGCAGGGGGGACGGAGGAGGGGAAGGGGTTAGGGATGGGGGAAGGAGAAGGGAGGAAGGGGGGAGGGGGAAGGGATGGGGTGGGGGAAAGGAAGAGGGTAGGGGAATGGGTGGGTTCGTGGGTGGTACATTTCACCTCCGCCAGTCGTGTCATGAGCCAGGTTAATTAGCAAGAGGTTAACACACCACCTGTTTGATATACACCAGGTGAGAGGCTCTGGGCAGGTGAGAGGCTCTGAGCAGGTGCGAGGCTCTGGGCAGGTGAGAGGCTCTGGGCAGGTGAGAGGCTCTGGGCAGGTGAGAGGCTCTGAGCAGGTGCGAGGCTCTGGGCAGGTGAGAGGCTCTGGGCAGGTGAGAGGCTCTGAGCAGGTGCGAGGCTCTGGGCAGGTGAGAGGCTCTGGGCAGGTGAGAGGCTCTGGGCAGGTGAACACTGGCTGACGGGACGAGGATCGGTGCCTTTGTTTACAGATCGTTAGTGAGGGATTTATCTGTGTAAATAGCGAGACTAGTATAGTTCTAGCTCCACCAATAGCCAGACTAGTATAGTTCTAGCTCCACCAATAGCAAGACTAGTATAGTTCTAACTTCACCAATAGCCAGACTAGTATAGTTCTAACTTCACCAATAGCCAGACTAGTATAGTTCTAACTCCACCAATAGGAAGGCTAGTATGGTTATAACTTCACCAATAGGAAGGCTAGTATGGTTATGACTTCACCAATAGGAAGGCTAGTATGGTTATGACTTCACCAATAGGAAGGCTAGTATGGTTTTGACTTCACCAATAGGAAGGTTAGTATGGTTATGACTTCACCAATAGGAAGGCTAGTATGGTTATGACTTCACCAATAGGAAGGCTAGTATGGTTATGACTTCACCAATAGGAAGGCTAGTATGGTTCTAACTTCACCAATGGGAAGGCTCTCTCTCTCTCTCTCTCTCTCTCTCTCTCTCTCACGTCATCACAAGAATCTACTCAATATTGGACAAATTAAATTCAATAAAATAGAGCGATGTTTCTCACCTGTTAATTAGCTTTTATCTTCTCAGCTTCATCGGCTGTTAGATTGGTTCCTTGTGTCTAAGAAGAAGAAGAAGAAGAACGTAGTGTGTTATTAGGTAATGAATTAGAGATAAAAATAATGGAAATGAATAATGAAAGAATTCCTTCATTTTATATTAATAACCAACTTTAGAACACAGAAGGATGATGAATAACGAAAGAAGTATTGGCTTGTTATTCATTTTCTATTTGTATTCTGTTTTGGAGCACACACACACACACACACACACACACACACACACACACACACACACACACACACACACACACACACACTGCATAATCTGGGAACCAAATATACCTTTAACATAAGTAAAAAATATTGTTGTTTTTTAAGTTTTGAAGGCAATAAATCACATTTGCATAACTAATGTGACTATCTTTCTCTCCCTTGAAAATACATCATGCATAATACATAAAAATACATAATACATAACATATCATTACGGCTGAATTATTTGAATATCCTCTTTGGTTTGTCATAATTACGGCAATGTCAGAGTCATTTGCCTTGTTTATAAATGCTATCCAATAGTATTTTGCTTTTTCCATATTACTTTCTAATATTACAACCCAACCCAACCATAACCCAACCCAACCCAACCCAACCATAACCCAACCATAACCCAACCCAACCCAACCCAACCCAACCCAACACAACCCAACCATAACCCAACCCAACCCAACCCAACCATAACCCAACCCAACCATAACCCAACCATAACCCAACCCAACCCAACCCAACCCAACCCATTATAACACAGGACGTATTTTATGTGTACGAATAACAATACCCGAATATAAGCCACGGAATATTAATTAAGATGTAATTACTCACGTCATGAATGAGTGTAATGGGATTGTCATTTGTCTCTTGATAGTTTTACAAGAATACAAATGCAATTACCTTCTTGTTGATCCAGGTATGTAAATATTATCTTTGTAAATATGTTTCTTGTATAATTATGGTGTGTGTGTGTGTGTGTGTGTGTGTGTGTGTGTGTGTGTGTGTGTGTGTGTGTGTGTGTGTTGTAATTCCTACGTCCCCACAACACCAGGTACAGTAACACACACACACACACACACACACACACACACACACACGTCACTACAACAAAATTCAGCCCATAAGAGCCCGCACCGATAGATATAAGAGTAGCACCATCCCATCTATTGTTAAAATAATAAACAGCTCCTGATTTATGTACTGTACAACCCTGTAAATGTATTGAACGTATATTATTATGTCTAAATCACATGTAAGTTTGTATATTTTCAGCCACCGGCTGCAACTCTATTAATAAACTGTTTATTATTATTATTATTATTATTATTATTATTATTATTATTATTATTATTATTATTATTACACACACACACACACACATTAATGTCAGCAAAGCTTAATTCATCTATAAAAATTTCATAATACTCGCAAAGGGACAAAATCGCAAAATTCTTGACCCCAAAAATTTCATTACACATTATAAAATCGCTGGCTGGATGGCGCGCCCGTGACAGTATTCGTCCGTGACAGTATTCGCCACTGACCGTATTCGCCACTGACCGTATTCGCCCATGACAGTATTCGCCAGGCATGCAGTAATTCGACTAATCTATTGTAAATGCTCCAGGAGGAATGTCACTACACATGCTCCAGGTTGTGTGCTTGGCTTGCGCGTTCTTAAAACAGGCTGGAGTCATTCTCTCATTGTCAGAAGGGCGGTAATGGGCGCCACACATGCGGCCCCCTGATGGATTGTGGCCAGACAGACACGCATGTACGTCACGACCACCTAGGCACGACCATACAGACACGACTATACAGACACGACCATGCAGACACGACCATACAGACACGACCATGCAGACACAACTATACAGACACGACCATGCAGACACAACCATACAGACACGACCATACAGACACGACCATACAGACACAATCATACAGACAAGACCATACAGACACGACCATACAGACACAATCATACAGACACGACCATGCAGACACAACCATACAGACACGACCATACAGACACGACCATACAGTCACAATCATACAGACACGACCATACAGACACGACCACACAACAACGACCACACTCTTCCAGAAGATCAGACAGTGAGTTGATATAGACACAAACAGACTCAGACAGACGCACAAAAGACACACAAAGACATACAGGTACACAGGCACATTTAGATACCCCTGACACAGACACACACAGACAAAGACACAGACACACAGATAAAGACACAGACACACACACACAGATAAAGACACAGACACACACAGACACAGATACACACAGACACACAGACACAGACACAGACACACACATACAGCTAAAGACACAGACACAGACACAGACACAGACACACACATACAGCTAAAGACACAGACACACACTCGTCCTCCCTGGACCCCAGATGGACTCAGGGATTTCAAATCCTTGACACACAAACTCAATCGAATTTGTAGACAATCACACCCAGAGTCGTCCCTGCAGTGTATTAACATCTCGGGTCATGCAGCGTCACCCAGAGTCGTCCCTGCAGTGTATTAACATCTCGGGTCATGCAGCGTCACCCAGAGTCGTCCCTGCAGTGTATTAACATCTCGGGTCATGCAGCGTCACCCAGAGTCATCCCTGCAGTGTATTAACATCTCGGGTCATGCAGCGTCACCCAGAGTCGTCCCTGCAGTGCATTAACATCTCGGGTCATGCAGCGTCAATCACTGTACTAGTTAATGACATAATGATTATATATATATATATATATATTCCATGTATATTTAAATATAATTAGATGTATATTCAGCCGTCGCAGTTAGTGACAAGGGTCTAACACATTCAGTAAGGTTGTGTATACAGTACATTACTTACTGAGCGGGGTGAGTTGTTGGGATAGTCAGTATACTTCTTCCTTCTATACTGTATATGCAGTTGTTGATATATTTACTGCCATGAAATATACCCGGATTCATAAGTTATATTCAATCTTTTTCAATATTTAGCAAAGTTCAGTATATCCAATGTTGTATTAGTGATCGTGATACACAATAGATAGTGTTATTTCAATTCAATTTAAATTTCAATTGTTTATTCCTTGATAGAGGAAGCGGGATCCTAGTGCTGTCACTAGGTACCCTTGTACAATGACACCAGAAGCATCTGGCAAGTGTGACAAGTATATACAGTATAAATATTATAAAGGGGCTTACTAAAGCTTAAGGAAGGAAGGATATTCCTTTAACACATAATCAATATTATTTACAGAATATCTCCGTCAGGGGGTCGTGGAGTGGTGGTCCAGCAGGCGTCACGGAAGCGCTGTGTGTTGTGTTATTTAACATCGTAAATTAACATGATATTCAGTGCCTACCAGAGTTATGATGACTCACAAGTTATTAATTTACTCGTGTTTAACATATGCGTAATTTAGCAGGGGAATTCTTCGTTAATTATGTTATACGAAGCAGTGTGTGTGTGTGTGTGTGTGTGTATTCGTCGCTATCAGGAGTGTTGAAGGCATTTGGGACTTGTTTGTTGAGTGTCAGAGATTAACTCGTGGAGGAATACATTTTTCATCAAAGGCAAAAAATTTAAAGTAGTAATTGTCAGTTCAGTTCAGGGAGTCAATGTGGGAGGGTATTAGGCTGTAATGGACAAGGATTTCCAAATTTTCCTTCTTCCGCTGGATTAAGTATTTTCAATTATAAATTCTTAGATAATTATGTTTACTATTTATTTCCTACTTAATGCATTATACTCTGTAATTTTGTTAATTGAGTTTTCTGGCTTCATCCTTTATTATTGTGGATAAAACTTGGATTACGAAGGATTAAGACTTAGATTATCAAGAGATTGGCATTTAATATAACCCCTTGGCTCAGTAGGATAATCTGTTTACACAAATATACGAGGAAATCTCAAAGGGGTATCACAGCAAGACATGTCCTGCATTATAGATACGTCTTCGCCTCTCATTCAATAATTCTAATTTAATAATCCAGGTAATTGATTTAGTAATATACGTATTATTCAGTTTAATTAGTTAGATATTTAACTGCGTAACACCTGGACGATACAATAACTTGGTGTGGTAGGTAGGTAGTTAGGGTAGGTAGATAAGGTAGATAGGTAGGTTGGTGGAGAGGTAGGATAGGTAGATAGGTAACGTAGATAGGTAGGTAGGTATGGATGACCTTATCTCAAGACAGGTCATATAAGGTAATGCACTAACCTGGCCTTCTCGTATGACCCCTAAAATGACCATATCACCAGACAGATCAAGTAAGGTGATGTATTAAACCTGTCCTACTTCACCTGGCTCGTTGGACCATCACGCACCTCCAACAACCTTCCCATTATCGACCAATTGGCCTGAGATCTCCACAAACTAGACCAATCGGGCGAGGTAACAGTGTCCATCCAACATTCCTGAAAGTGATGGTAGTGGTAGTTATTGGCAGTCGTGGTGCGGATAGTTGTTACGAGGGGGGGGGGGGGGGTAGCGACTGCCCATGTGTGGCTATCGTCATTACTGTTTGAATCTACAGGTTGATGCTGATACCGCCTCTCTCTCTCTCTCTCTCTCTCTCTCTCTCTCTCTCTCTCTCTCTCTCTCTCTCTCTCTCTCTCTCTCTCTCTCTCTCTCTCTCTCACGCGCTGCTGATCCGTCAGAGAGAGATGGATGGCTTCAGGGAAACTCTCATTTGGTAGTTCTTTTCCGGCCCCGGCAGCAAGACTGAGCTCCCCTGACCCCCTTGTAATGGCCAAATTAAACCCAACAGCGGCGGGGGTCTGAAAAAACACACACCCTCCTGCTTTAAGGAGTCATATCAAGGGTGATGGCACGAGGCTGCTTTTGGTATGTGTGTGTGTGGAAGGGGGGGGTGGAGGGGAGTGTGTGTGTAGGGGGGGTGGAGGGGTGAGTGTGTGTATGTTGGGGGAGGGTGTGTGTGAGGGGGATGAGGGTATGTGTGGCGGGGGGGATAGATATCTAAATGTGTTGGTCAATAAACCTGAATATTTTATGTAGGTTTAAGTTCAGAGCTTCAAAGTTTGTCTTGACATTGATTCTTCTGTTCATAAACACACTAAGAACGTCTTCTTTACTTAAACAGGAAAATTTCTCGTGAACCTTGGAGAAAGTTTAAACTTAATACCACAGAAACAAGACAAAGGGTAAAATAAAAACCTAACCTAACCTAACCTAACCTAACCTAACCTGACCCAAATAGAAGGTTCAAATCCTCACAATTTACCGAAACAAGACGAGAATAGCAAGAACGAAACTTCAGCTCAACTAAGATTCAAGTCAGCGATTTCATAACAGTGAGACGCAACCGAAACAAAAAAGATACGAACCCTGAAGCACCCAGAGGTTATGTGGTGCAATGAAAGAGGGGTCGAAACAGGGGTCGAAACAGGGGTCGAACTAATCATGTCACTGTGAGTTACCGAGACTTAGTGACACACACACACACACACACTGGACCGTCTGCAAGGAACGTCGTAGAAGTTAATGTTAAAATCAAACTGACTCAACTCATCTAAACTGTGATGGAAGTGTTGCCAACTTTTGAGGTGATGCAATGACAAAATCAATCTTAGAACTGAAGACAAATAGAACTCAGGGTAGAGGAAATACTGCAAAGATCCAGACAAATGTTGGGAGACGAAGAGGAGTGAGCCGGGATCTCTTATCTTCTGATTGGCTTTTTCTGACCCCTCCTCTCCCCTCCCCTCTCCCTTCCCCTCTCCCTCTCTCTTTCCTCCTCCCCCCGCTCTCCACTCTCCCTCCCTCCTCTCCACCTCATCTCCCCCACCCTCCTCCCTTTCCCCTCACCCTCTCCCCTATACCCCACCTTCTCCCCTCCACCACCCCCCCACTATCACAGAAACTCTTGCGAATTAATGACAGATGATAAATGTTGGGAATACATAGGAAATATAAATAATAACAATATCTCAGTGTAAAATATTGAGGATTTAATTAATACTGTGATGAGAAATACCTTCCTGAGACTTAAAGTATGATAGATAATTATAATTAGTCTCAGAATATTATATTGGACAATGAAGAGTGACAAAATCTTATAGATATCAAACAGGACTGGCAAACAATACCCAATAACACTATAAATGGTATAATGGTAATATGCTCTCTGATGGGGCCTTTACAATTTGATTTCACCTGGAGTGGTAAACAATTAAAATTTTCTCACCTGAGGGCAAAAGATGATAGCTTAAGTGTATTTTGGAGATGGTGATCATGGTACGTTTATTTTGTATGTGGGGAACATTTTTTGACTCGTGGTGTTAACTTTTCACGCCGTATACCAGTGTGAGTCATCCCTTTATAACCGGGAGTATACGATGACTTAACCGCCTTGAGGAAAGATATTGTACTCATGGGGTTAAGACACATATTAACTGTACTCATTAATTGTACTAAAGAGGCTAATTCACAATATTCAACAAAGAGTTAAGTCATTTTACTGAAGGGATTAATTCACGATGTTCAAATAGTTAGGTCAGTGTACTCAAGGGGTTAAGATTCATATCGTCATTGTACTCAATAACTGTACTCAAGAGTCCGGCATCGTACTGCAGACATTAAAGAAAAAACACACACAACGTTCTTTTTATATGAAACGCCAAACACTTACAAAAATAGCTCTTGTGGTACAGAGGAACAAACACTTACTTGCATTAAAAACAAAACCTGGATGACCACTCCCCGATCCTGTGTGTGTGTGTGTGTGTGTGTGTGTGTGTGTGTGAACAGGATCCCACGACAGAGCCACACACACACACACAGATCCCAGAGGAGCAACAAGTAGAAGAGGTCCTCGTTGAACACGTGTACCACCTCCCTCGCCCCCTGCAGTAGACTCGTACACTCTCTTACCTCCTACAACATAAGTGCTCTCAAGTTTTTAAAGTAAACTGAAACTCCAAAATCACTGAGACTCACAAAGGTGCTCCGGGCTGGGTATAGTTTCCCTCAAGGACTAAAAATTTTCCATAGTTTTCCTCTTCTGTTGTGGTGTTGTGGTAGAGTCGCGTCGCCGGATCCCATCACACAGTCCAGAGAGGAAATACCACTAGCATTTTTTTTTTGTCTCGTGTTTAGCTGCTACTTAGAAAGGCCACTGAAGGGGTAACCTAGATCATGGTATTATTTTTCAAGATTTTTTCCTGTTTTTTTTCCTTCTACTCTCTATCTGTATTATTGAAGAGGTGAAGAGAATTAGTGATTGACGGTTGATGAATAGATATACAGGGAATGTGATGAAGGAGGAGGAGGAGGGGCAGGGAGAGGATGATAGGAGGGAAAGATTGGAGAATAAGTTGAGGATATTGTTCTAATTTGTCCTTATTTTTGTCCGTTTGTCTCTCATTCCCACAAGCCAAGACAATTCCTCCCCACATGACAATTCCTCCCCACATGACAATTCCTCCCCATAATTTCTCCCCAGAGGTCAACTCCCACAACACAGCCCCTTCCCACAACTTCCCACAATTCCTCCCCACAGGACAATCTCGAGCTAAAGCGGTAAGCCGTGGAAATTCTACCCTCAGGAGAAAATCGCCCGCCGAGTTTCTTCTGTTGGCGCAAATAATCATGAAATTGCGCAGACGAAATTCGCAAAAAATATATCGCGTGTGTTCGTGTGATTGTGTAAGACGCCATTAAGATGTTGCTGATTGTGATGAATTAAAGATTTACATTATTTATAATCCTTATTTACATCTTTTACATTCCTTATTTGCATTTACATCTACATTCTTTATTGACAGTTTTTATTCATACACACACACACACACACACACACACACACACTCACTCACAAACGCGCGCAAAATCAATCTCTCTCTCTCTCTCTCTCTCTCTCTCTCTCTCTCTCTCTCTCTCTCTCTCTCTCTCTCTCAATTTGGGGTATCATATTAATAGTAATAAAAGACAAACTAACAAATATTTATAACAGGTTAAACATTAATTAAAATTCGAGTGTTGTAACTTTATTCCAGGTAACAATAATAGCATTAAAAATACAAAGTATAAAAGTATGACCGTCGATAATGTTCCTATGAATGTATGAACGTGTGAAATTATATATGTATGAAAGTATAAATGTATGAAAATATAAATGTATGATGGTATAAACGTATGAAAGTATAAACGTTTGAAAATATAAACGTATGAAAGTATAAATGTATAAACGTATAGTAAGAATACATTGTGGCATATGATAAATTATACCCAATGTTTTCATCGCTTTAAATAGTAAACTGACGAAACATTTTTCACCCTTTATAAATAGACTCATAACTTGTTGGACAGTTCGCGTAAATAATAATTCGCTGTTGAAATATTAAATTAGATATATACAGATTCATACATATATATTTTTAGGTACGTAGATGATAATAGCTGGCAATTAATCACTTTTTATGACTGGTGCTTTTGGGGTTAGGTTAGGTTCACATTTTGTGTTGTGTTGGTGTGATGATGTTTGTAATGTGAGCTATATAAGGGAATTAAAGTCTAAGAAAAAGCGCAAATGGTGTGTGTGTGTGTGTGTGTGTGTGTGTGTGTGTGTGTGTGTGTGTGTGTGTGTGTGTGTGTCATACAAAGAATATAACACAATGTTACTATATTGTCCCGAGGTTGTGTGACTGTATATGAAACTCAATAAACATGTAACACAAGATTCATACAATACAATACCGATGTAAAAACTACGTAATGCAATATACCCCGGGGGCATGTAATACAGTACAATATGGGTGTAATATAGTACAGTATATGTTTATTACAATATAACCGAGGTACAAGGTAACCCGAGGACAATATAGCCCCGGGACTACAGAGGGAGGCAGTAGGAGCACCTGGGCGGGGTCATGGTAGAGGTCAGGTCAAAGGAGGTCAGGTCAAACAAGAAAGCTATTGACCTTTACAGACAAGACAAATATACCTCATATATACGACTCTTAGGAACCTGTTCATTTTATGTCCTTCTCCTTCGGTCGAGTGTGTGTGTGTGGGGGGGGGGGGGGTGTTCTGAGTGTGAATGAGGGTCTGAGTGTGAGTCTGAGTGTAAAAAAAACGTAAATATATATAAAAGTTGCATATATTACCTGTCTCTGTGTCCAAAAAAACAAAGCCAAACCAACTTACTGGAGATATAAATAACACTCAGTTATTCAAGCCAAGTTTAATCACCTTAGGGGTAAATAACAATAACACCAGTTCATGTAGAGAATATTAAATCACTAAATCAATTTTCAGTCTGATGTAACTCACGCAACTCGTCTACTTTCTTTTAAGATGAGATTGATTCAGTATTGAGCTCGTCAGGGGTTTAAACTCAACAACAGGACAGCTGGGACGTCGATAATTCAGTCATCAACGCTATCGATGTGTCTAGTGTAGCCTGGACCGTGTAGCCTGGACCGTGTGGCGTGGACCGTGTAGCCTGGACCGTGTGGCGTGGACCCGGTGGTGTTGATTCGGGTTCACTGGGTTACGGAGCCGGAATTGATATTGGGATCTATTTGTGATGAACCCAATGTATCTTATCTCTAACTTAGCCGAACTTAATCTAATGTATACGTAATCTAATGTAATTTACCCTTAACTTACCTTAACGTAAAATAAATTGCCCCTAACTTATCCTAACCTCCTATAAGTTACCCTAACCTAACCTGTCCTGCCTTAAAGTTAACCTAACTGTAACCTAACCTGCCCCAAATCTAACCTAACCTAACTTTTACTTAACCTGCAACCAAACTCTCAGCTTCAGTGTGAAGATTCGGGTTTATTTGGGAGAAATTAATCTTGTTTTACCTGACACACCGAGCTGGTCAAGAGGACCTTCTATTCCCTCCTGACGGTGTTGTACCCGAAGGTCAGTTCTCAGAGGTTCTCGCCCAGGTATTAGCTAGGGTCAGAATGTTAAAAGTTTGTAAACTAAAAAAATATTAAATAAATCCGCCATGCAAGACAAAATCCAAAATCCCCCAAAATAGTAAGTAAAAAAATCCCCTAATTTGAGATACACGGCTCAAGATTATCATTTAATATCATTTACTATTGACCTTAAACCCGGCACAAACACGGAGGACAAAATGACTTCAAAACTGCCTTGAAACTGTACCGTAGCCAGTGACGACCAGTAAGGGTGAGAAGAAGGGGGGGGGGGGAAGAGGGAGGGAAAGGAATGGGGAGGGTAAAGGTTAATCTTCGTGTGGGCCCCTTTGTCTTAATACTGTTGGTTTTAGTCAAAAGTTGTCGCTGATAGTTTATCTCCCTGGGTTTGTTTTGTCGTACCTGGGAAAAAACACGAGACCAAGTCATTAACGGATGTGAATAAGGTGAGGCGATGGAGAGGGTGTGGGGGAGGAGAGCATCTTTTTATACCACTGTTTTTTCTCCTTAAGATTTGTGACTGAGTATGTATGTATGTATGTATGTATGTATGTATGTATGTATTCATGTATGCATGCATTCTCGCCTCGCAAGCGAGCGGACCCGAGTTCGATCCCGGGCAGGGTGAAACTATGGGCAAGTTTCTTTACGCCATTTGCCTCTGTCTACCCAGCAGTATCTGGAGACCTGGATGTTAATCGATTTGCGGATCGTATTCCGGGGTAATGGTTAGCCAGTGCAGTTGGGAGTTGTCCGGTCTTCTCGGACTATTCCTTGACACTGGGTCATGCAACTCGTTAACTTGGGGTGTGGTCGTTGTGTTGGCGACATCACCTACACTTAAAACAAATTCACGCCTAGGTGGCGTTTGGGCCAGACAGACAGACCGACTGACGTATCAGATAGCAAGCATGACCCCTTTTAACCTTTCTAATGACTCCTTTTAAATTTTTTATGACTTTTCCTGGACGCGTCAGGTCATTTGAGGTCAACAGGTTTGTTTTTACCTTCGTTTTTTTATCCGTTTATTATCACTTTTTCATGGTAGACTTTCATATTTGTCTTGGGATATATTTACCCGTGTGTGTGTCAGGACTGTGGCTTATATATGTAATTCGATGTGGTGTAGAGGCGTTATTCTGCTCCATAACGCCATAAGGTGGTGTGGGGGGTCAAGGGGGGAGGATGAGGGGTAGCAGGGACGGGTGTTGGGGGCGCTGGAGGTGGGGGAGAGACATGACAACGGGAGGGAGAGAGAGAGGGGGAGGAGTGGGATGCATCTGGGGGAGGAAGGGAGATGAGAGGGGGGGGGGGAGAGGGTTGAAACTGGAGTTGTGAGGTTGGGGAGGTGAGTGTTGAAAGAAGATGGTTTGGGGAGAAGAGAACTGATGTTGTTGTTTGTCGTAAGTGTGGTGGTGGGGTGATGCGAAGTTGTGGGGGAGGGGGGGTGAAACCGGAGGGAGGGAGGGAGGGAAGGAGTAGGGGCGTGGGTCAACGGGACGGGAGACTTGAGGGTCAGTGTGTGGCTGACTGGCGTGAGAGGCGGTATGCCGCTGTAGCGCTCCGTGTTCTAGTGAAAGGGACGCCCGCAGTACTGTTTACCGACAACAAATTCTCCGCAGTGTTTTGTCAAATTTTATCTCGATAACACACAACTAATCACATCTTTAAATAGAAAATAAAGACGTGTTCTAAAGTTTACAATTTGTTTATTAGTTGAAAACAAACGCAAAGTACAGATAGATAGTTGGTGACATATAGAGTGCGAGTACGGCAAGAAATAGTGATTTATAAACTGACATTTCTGTGGATTATTATTACATTACGAGGACTGAGAAGACACTGTTACCTGACGACTGTGTTTAATGGTGTGTTGTGTTGTCAGAGGCCGAGTAGAGCTGATGATGGTGGTGAGGTAAACACAAGAGAAAACACGAAGGGAAGAAATATTTAGTGTGAGAGAGTTACAAAGAACAAATTGATTATATCCACCACAACGTTTAATATATCAGTGTGTGTAACTATAGAGAACTTATATACTTTTGATGAAACTTTGAAAAAAAAATTAATATACCTAGCACATGATCAGTGTTAGGACATTTCAATATAAGTCTGGATTACCTGCGTTAAATCGGGGTTTAAAGTTACGTTTAACCTCGTAAGTGGAATTAAAACTAGAATGCTTCAAGGATCAAGTCATCGTCTCCTGTACACAAGTCAGGTATGTTGTTATGTGTACTGAAGACATTTTAGGTTTATATGGTCCTTGGTTGTGAGGTATTGTGTACAGACTTGGGCTGAGTGGAGAGACCGGGGGTGATGGTGGGGGGGGAGGGGGGACACCTTCTTTGTTTTGGTTGTGTGTTTGTATTGAATATATATGTGTGGGGGGCGGGTGTGGGTGTATGTGTAGTATGTTTGTGGATGTGCATGTGTGTGTATGTGTAGTATGTTTGTGTGTGTGTGTGAGTGTACCAGCCAGCACTCGCCTTTACCACCGCTGCATGTTTATGTCCGGTGGAAGAGCTGCCCACTACTTGAAGTAAACTTTTCCCTGTGGTGTGAGGTTACAACACAACATATTTTACTCGGGGCTGTCCACACTGTTTGGTCTTTATTCACTTTTCTCTACTCTTTATGTACATGATGTAATATTACTATGATAGATTTTTGCTGAATGAATATATTTGTGTTTCCGTCTCAGGACTTGCTTCATCTTCTATTATTATTCCGAGTGGACGAGTGACGCAATATTGAACTTAACTCCCCTCCCCCCCCCCCTCCTTCGTGTGGGCTTACAACACACAACAAAGATTCGCTTCATACCTTCCTTGGAGGGAGCAGCCCACCTGGTACTACTTGAACGACACATTACTTCAGTTACACAGTCAATTTATCAAAGTTGGTGTTTATGGCCTCGTGAATCATTGTTAAGTACTGAAGACAAAGTTGACCAGAGGTGAGAACTATTAGTACGTCACTGAAACATATTAACCCTTTGAGGACGGTGATTTAACCCTTTGAGGACGATGATTTAACCCTTTGAGGATGATTTTTAACCCTTTGAGGATGATGGTTTAACCCTTTGAGGACGGTGATTTAACCCTTTGAGGATGATTTTTAACCCTTTGAGGATGATGGTTTAACTCTTTGACGACGGTGATTTAACCCTTTGAGGACTATGGTTTAACCCTTTGAGGACCATGGTTTAACCCTTTGAGGACGATATTTTAACCGTCCAGGACTCAAAGGGTTTGTTAACTTTTTTAGCTGAGAGAAAATTAGTTGTAATATATGTTTTTACTGTTAAGGTCTTACGAGAATAATAATAAAAATAATAAGCTTACGAAAAACAAAAACTTTCTGCGTCATCACAGTTCACCTGAGCTTGTGATAAACTTGGCGAGTGGTCTTTCTGTTTAGTGCTGCCAGTCTCTCCAAGTGGTGTGAACTAACAACATAACAATGATTTACTCAGTTCTCCTACACATCAGCTGAAAGACTTTGTTTGTTGACGTTGTTGACACTGAACGCTAGGGCAGGTTAAGCAGACTCTGTTTACAGCTTCAGTGGCCTTGACAACCTCCCACCAGTACTAACTCAACACTAGGTTTGAGCATTTTAACACCTCCTAACCTAACTTAGACGGGCATTTAACATCACCTAACCTATCCTAACCTTCCAACCTAACCTAATTTAGACGGACATTTTAACACCTCCCAGCTTTGTAAACTTACGGCTAGGAGAATACCTTGTTGTAACGACTTAAAAAATATTATCCCCATAGCGCACTAGATCAGGTATTCCCAGAAGTCTGTATATTGAATTTCCCTCGTAAGTGGAGGGATATAAGAGGGTGTGTACCAGGCTTACCGACTTAAAGGTAATGGAACAAAGAATGACGCTTAATATATAACAGGTACATTACCCCTCGGACTCCAACTTAACATGATACGCTCTGTCCTCCACGGGCCAGTACGTTTAGGTGTTATGTTATACGTTAAATATCATCATCAACTCGAATACGCTGGAGAGCTTCAAACAGGATGGATGGATATATGAGCAATAGGGGTTGGGTGTAAACGGGACTGCCCAGTATGGTCCAATAGGCCCGCTGCAGTTTCCTCCATTCTTATGTTCTTATGTTAGATGGCTCTATCATGTATATAGGTCGGTAGATACTGTGATAGAGTTGTTTATCCCACCAGTAGTACACTCGGTAACTGAGGCATTGTTTACGGTTTATGTTTTTTTTACGATTCTGGTCTGTCTCTCACTCTCTCTCTCTCTCTCTCTCTCTCTCGCTCTCTCACACACACACTTTACGGTTCTGGTCTCTCTCTCTCTCTCTCTCTCTCTCTCTCTCTCTCTCTCTCTCTCTCTCTCTCTCTCTCTCTCTCTCTCTCACACACACACACACACTTTACGGTTCTGGGTGACTTGATAAACCCCTGTTCTCTCTCATACTCACTCACTCTTCCCCACTTTGAACTCACACTGGGTCAGGCGGTTCCTCCGATGGCAGTGAACGCACAGTATTGTTTGTTCTGGTGTGTAAACAGAAGCAGGGAGGCAGCATACTGTTTGCTTGTTCTGCCTCTGGGATGTTCGTGTTGTTTACTCACGCCTGAATGATGATCTGGGAGAATCATTACCGTCTTTACATCGCGTGAACTTACAGCGCCTCGACCAGAAAGAGGCAAACAACGATGGCCGGACTGTGTGTAATGAAGTCTTAGTTTGTTTACTTTTATTACGGCCTGAGTGACAACAGTAGCATTAAAGATATTTATTTGGGGTACTCATGTTTACTATTACACACATACTGTACACCTAGTCAATATATATGCACACTTGTACATAAACAGGCATACTTATACACACACAGGCATACTTACACACACACACACACACAGGCATGCTTATATACACACACATTGGTAGGTATACACACACACAGAGAGTATTCAGCCAACTTCGTCTCTTTGATGTAGGTAACCCTTGAATGTTACTCTTTATCCCTTATTTGTTCCCTCTTTGTTCTCTCCTTATTCCCTCTTTAATTTCCCTTTGTTTGTTCTCTCTTTTTATACTCCCCACGTCTTTTCTCCGCCGACAGATCATGAGGAACTACGTCAATTACGTGTGATTCATGTCGATGTCCTACCACCCCTTCCCCACCGCCCCTTCCCTCTCCCCCCTTCCCTCTCCCCCCCTTCCTCACCACCCCTTCCCTCTCCCCCCCTTCCCCACCACCCCTTCCCTCTCCCCCCGAAGGTTGAGCAGAGTAGTTAGCTTCGAGAAATAAGATGATTGTGATTATTTTTTATTCTTCTTTCTCTCACCTGTTCTGTAGATATACAGGTAAGGCAAATGTTCAATGTCCTCAGGTGATGTTCTTTTATGTATTCGTTAATGGAGTTATGAAGAAAATAGTTATAATGCCCAAGGAGAAGATAATATGCCCCAGGAAAGAAGAAAAATGTTCTTGGTGAGAAAAAAATGCCTCGAAGACTAGAAAAAATGCCTCCGTGTTACCTTAGTGTGTGTGTGTGTACCTGTGTCTACCTGTGCATTGATCACGCCTCTCGGGACTCCCTCACCTCGGTGTTGATTTATCCAGTGTCGCTTTTTTTTTTCACCTGAATTATTCCTGTTGTCGGGATACCTGGTTCAAGGGGTAGCAGCGTGTAGGTGGACTAATACCCAGGGTAAAATGTTTTGTTTATCGTTATAGAATTGATGGTTTGGTTAGGGTTTAGTTATAGGAATAATAATGATGATGATGCTAATAATAATAATAATGTTAATAATAATACGACGACATTATACTCGGGGGATTAAATTATTGTACTCAACAGGTAAACCTGTCTTAATTAATGGACTAAGTCAATATGCTCAGGGTAGTGAATTCGTCGTACTCAAAGGGGTCAAATCGTACTCAAGGTGGTTAAATCATATACTCAAGGTGGTTAAATCGTACTCGAGGGTTTAAATCGTAATCAAGGCGTTAAGCCGTAAAACTCAAAGGACCCCCGGGGTGTCTTCTACAAACATTTAATATTAAACAAATTTACCCCCAAACGCCAAAGGTAATAAGTACATGTCACTCACCTGCCCAGTACACGACACCTTGAGGCCAGGTAAATGTACGAATGTGTTTGTTTAGTTTTGTTTGAAGGTAAACTTAGATCCTTAGTGGGATTCGAACCTGCGTCTTTGAGTAAACCACGTTGTGATCATTGCTATTGTTATGGTTTATTATTGAAGTGTCGAGTTAATGTGAGTTACAGTTAAGTGGTTATTTACACAGTGTTGAGAGAGAGAAGTAGAGAGACGTCAGAAATAAAACACATCACAGGGAAACATCACAAGACACTGAGGAGTAGACTCGCAACATATGGAGATATCCTATAGGATTTTATAGCGATCCCACGCTACTAGTCGACATCCTGCAGGACACCGTGACGTCAGTAAACTCGTGCAGTGGGAAGATTGAAAATAGGAGCGACAATAGAGCGCGGGCGAGCAGATCCTTCACGCTGCTACGCCGGTCTGGTACAAAGCTGGATTATCAGGGTACAGAGGCCCTAGGGCGTGTGTTTGTCGAGGGGGGCGGCGGGTGGTGGAGAGGGAGTCTGGGCGTAGGTAAATGGGGAATGGGAGATGAAGGGACAGTGGGCGTTGGGTGTTGGTAGGGGTTGGGGGAGGCAGGGTAGGGAGGAGGTGGGACATGGTAGGGTAGGATAGGGTGGGGAACAGTGGATGTAGGTAGGGTTGGGGGATGAGGGGGGGGGGGGGTAGTGAGGAGGCTTTTCTCTCATCCTATTGTTTGACATCTGCGACTCTTTTTGTAGGATATGTTATTTTTTTCCACACTATAAAATGTATACAGTAGGAACACAAACGCGGTAAAAAATTGACGCCATAACTCCAAGCCAGAGAGGTTGTGTTTACCATCTGAGGACCGCTGGAAGTTAAGGTTACCGAGCGCCCGGTGTACAATAGGTTCTGGAAAAAAATATCCCAAAGTGTTTAAAATCTAATAGCCCCTTACTAGTGTCTGGTTGGAAAGATCACCGGCTATTTTAGAGTATAATAGCCGTCAACCTATGCTATTTATGAGTATAATAACCGTCAACCTATGCTATTTATGAGTATTGACCCCTTACTAGTACCTTTTGGAATGATGTCACTGAGCGTTTAGAATCCAATAGCCACTCACTAGCCTCTGGTAGTAAGATCACCAGCTATTTTAGTGTATAATAACCCTCACTAATAACATCAACCTACTATTTATAAGCACTAACCCTTACTATCTCTCACTGAACACTATATAATCCAATAGCCTTTTCCTAGTAGATAAGATTTACCAGTTAAAATCCCAAGAGAATTACGATACAAAAATATAAGGGATTTGGGGAGTCACTACAATCCCGACTCCCGGTAAGAAGACAAAACACTGTCTGAAAAAATAAACCTCCAGGCCAAAGTAATCAAGACTGTGTTAGTACGTAAAGGAGAGTTGAAGACTAAGAAAACAGTGGGGAAAAAATGTTGGCTGGTGATTCTGTACTTGGTGGTCAATGATTCGGGGTTGATGGATGGTGATTTAGGGTATGGTAGCTGGTGACTCGGGGCATGGTAGTTGGTGATTCGGGGCATGGTAGCTGGTGACTCGGGGTATGGTAGTTGGTGATTCGGGGTATGGTAGTTGGTGATTCGGAATAGAGTAGACAGTGAATCGTCCATCGCCTAACAAGTGAATCTCAAGGTACGATTGTCAGATGAGATGGTGAGGTGTGTTAGAGCCCTCGGGGTGTTTACGTTATTGTAAAGTGTAAATAATAATTTCATTTCTAACTGGTAACAAAATATTATCCACATAACACACTAAGAGGCTTATTTTCTCTTTGTGTGTGTGTGTAATTTTCTTTTTTTTATTGTGTAATGATGTTGATCTTGTGGTTATTATATTGACTAGTATATTTTACATCACCGTTTATATTTGTGGCTAAAAAATTCCACCGATATTTTATTTATGTCTGCCATTAACTTGTGGGTCGTATGTATGTTTGGTTATTAACTGGCAAATGCTGCTTTTAACTCAATGTACAGTGAAACCTCTATTTAATGGACTTTATAGCGAGGGAAGTCCGTTATATCGAGGGCTTATTTATGTGAAAATGCATAGAAGTGACATGTCCGGATTATATGAAGAGAAGAACTCCGTTATATGGAGGTTTCACTCTATCACCTCTCGTTATAACCCAACTTCTCTTAAACACTGTATCGCATTTATCAGTCGCCACTCTACTTTAGGAGGCGCTGCTGGTGGTGGTGGTAAGATGTCCTCGTGTGGATTATTAAAGCCCTGTGTGACCTTGGGTGTCTCATGAGTCACTGGACCCCAGGACCTGTGTGTGTGTGACGAAGGTACAGGTCATTACTTATGGGTTGGCTGTGGGACCTGAGAGCTGAGATACAGGTCCTGATTTAGTGGTTAGCTTTGGGACTCGGTAGGTCAGGTGACAAGTCAAGGCGGAAATAATTCTTGAACCTGGGATCTGATAGCCAAGATGTAGGTCAGATCTTGAACTTGGATAGCTATAGATACAGGTCATGATGTAATCTCTGGAGTGGCCGACCTGGGACCAGAGATATTACATTTATTTACAGTCAGAACTCATGACGAAAGCTGGTGAGTTTGACCCGAGGCTTGTCAGTCAGGTATTAAAGTTCAGGTAAATTGTAAGTTTTGTGAGTGTGGGAGATGATGGGACTGTAACGTGAAGCTCTCTCTCTCTCTCTCTCTCTCTCTCTCTCTCTCTCTCTCTCTCTCTCTCTCTCTCTCTCTCTCTCTCTCTCTCTCTCTCTCTCTCTCTCTCTCTCTCTCTCTCTCTCAGCCCGTCTACTAAGAGCTAACGTAAACTTAATCCACCAGAGACAAATTCATCAACAGACTCCAGTGTTTACTTATTGTTCTGCACTTACTAGTATTACCCTACGGAAGTTGTTTCAAAGTTCCTAAGATGTTGTTTTGTGTGGAGGAAGGATGATTTAGTCTTCACACACACACACACACACACACACACACACACACACACACACACACACACACACACACACCAAGCCCTAACTTTTTTTATTTATATATAGATACATGTAACACAGAGAGATTCTTGGCTTAAATAAAGTGAAGAAATATAGTTCCCTGAAGGTGCCTAAAGACCATTTAATACGTAGAACAAAGGGTTACCTCGCTCCCTCTCCCCCCCCTCCCCCTCCTGTCTAAAAAAAATCAGGAAAAATATATGAGCAGCCGATTTCATTCCTATAAGAGAGAGAGAGCTTTTTAGCCCTCTCCTCTCCCTTACTCTTCACCCACGCCTCACCTCTCCCCTACCCCTTCCTCACCTCTCCCCTACCCCTTCCTCACCTCTCCCCCACCCTTGAAAAAAAATATAGCTCTGTAAACCAAAAATATAAAAGAAAGTCATTTAATTTATAGAATAGAGGATTCCTTGGCAGCTAAAAATGGAAAGAAGATAAAAATGTCCTTCATTTATAATTCGACGACAGATTCAGGTATTTAAATTTTCATCATTGTCGTCGTCGCCGCCTCGCCGTCGTCTTACTCAGCTGTGTCTAAAATCGAGAGAAAAAGAAAGTGGTGATTTGAATATCGTTAGACAATGTCGCTGGTAATTAGCTATGATGGGGGGGGGGGGGTCTTCCTGCCTGCTTCCCTGATCCTTAATTTCCTCCTTTCTTATTTTTCTTTTCTTTTCTTATTCTTCTCTCCTTCTTTTCCTCCCTCCTCTCTGATCCTTCTCTCATTTCTTCGTTTTATTTTTTTTCCTTTCCTTGCCCACATTTATCACAACGGGACTGCCCAGTATGGGTCTATAGGCCCGCTGCAGTTTCCTCCATTCTTATGTTCTTATGACTGTCTTCCTTCCCCATGAGAACTCCCCTTCCCCCTTCCAGACCCCTTCCCCCTTCCAGACCCCTTCCCCCTTCTAGACCCCTTCCCCCTTCCTCCCCCCTCCAAATCATACCTCCTCCCCCCCCCCTTTCCCTACCAGACCCCTTCCCCCTTCCTCCCCCCTCCAAACCATACCTCCTCCCCCCCTTTCCCTACCAGAGCCCTCCCCCTTCCGAAACCATACCTCCTCCCCCCCTTTCCCTACCAGACCCCTCCCCCCTTCCCCATCTCTAACCCCTCCTCCTCTCTAAGTACCAGATCCTTGAAGATAAAATTGCTCCTTTTTTATTGTTAATATTCTCACACCTAAGTTACAAAAGTCTCGCTCTTTTACTTACGACATTCTTAATCTTACGTTGAGACTCCCTCCTCCCCTCCATCCCTCCTCTCTCTTCCCTCTTGTCCCCTCCTCCTTCCCTTTCCCCTTCTCTCCCCTTTTTGCCTTATCTCCCAGTCGATTAGGGCCTCTGTATTGCTCCCTTTCCCTCGACCATCTATAGAACGAGAAAAATAAAGGGATACTGTAATCATTTCATCTATTACCGTCCTTATTTGTGTTGCTTTATCTTCCCAGACGATTAGTTTCTTTATTCAAATCTACCGTGTGTGTGTGTGTGTGTGTGTGTGTGTGTGTGTGTGTGTGTGTGTCTGTGTGTCTGTGAGTGTGTGTGTGTGGCCTGATTAAGTTCTTTGAAGATGTATTTGATCTGTGGTGCACAGCTTAACGTACAACACAGGTAAACGCCAGGTACAGGCTCAGGTAAGCTCTAGGTCAGCTTCAGGTACAGGCTCAGGTAAGCTCTAGGTCAGCTTCAGTTACAGGCTCAGGTAAGCTCTAGGTCAGCTTCAGTTACAGGCTCAGGTAAGCTCTAGGTCAGCTTCAGTTACAGGCTCAGGTAAGCTCTAGGCGCAGGCTCAAGTAAGCTACGGGTACGGGTTCAGGTAAGCTCTAGGCGCAGGCTCAAGTAAGCTACGGGTACAGGTTCAGGTAAGCTCTAGGCGCAGGTTCAAGTAAGCTCCAGGTATCTGCCAGGTACAGGCACGGGTAAGCTCCAGGTAGAGGCCCCAGGTATCATTTACGTACAGGCTCCAGGTAAGCTCCAGATACAGGCTCTGGTAAACTCCAGGTACAGGCTCAGGTAAGCTCCAGGTATTGTGAGGGTGTGTGGTGAGGGGAACCCAGGAAGGAGACAATTTGCTCACGGACAGGACCAGATTTATTGTTCACCTGAGCTTTGTTACGACCTTAATGGAGTTCGCTTCCTGAGCTCATATGCCCACCCCGCACCCCACACGTGACCCACAGCTGTTCATATGTCCCACACGTGACCCACAGCTGCTTCAATGCCCCCCCCCCCTTTTCCCCACACGTGACCCACAACTGATAAAAAATAGGGCTGAGAGAGAGAGGGAGCAGGATGGAAACTCGGCTGCTCCCTAATTGTACAGTATATAGTAGTGTAAGAGGTAGTTAATTTTGAGACGTGACCCTTGTATGACACCTAACTACCAAGGTCACGATGTTTTGACTCTTGTATGACACCTAACTACCAAGGTCACGATGTTTGACTCTTGTATGACACCTAACTACCAAGGTCACGATGTTTTGACCTTGTATGACACTTCCTCACCAAGGTCACGATGTTTTGACCTTGTATGACACTTCATCACCAAGGTCACGATGTTTTGACCTTGTATGACTCCTAACTACCAAGGTCACATTGTTTTGACCCTTGTATGACACCTCCTCATAAGGTCATAGAGAGTGTGACGTAAGAATCGATTTTCAGGTTGTAACTTGTAAGGGGAGTTATGAAAATGTGAGAGAAACAGGAGAAGGGGAAGAAGGGAATAAAAGTAAACTAGATAAATGAGATACAGATGGGGAACAACAGGAAGAATGAGAATGGGAGAATTGAAAGATAAAAAAGTAAAGATGGGAAAGGTAAATGAAGAAGGATAAGAGCGAGACAGAAAGAGAGAGAGAGAGACTAAAGGGTGGTGGTGGTGGTCAGGTTAAATGAGGAAATGATGGGTGAGAGGAAGGAGAGTGGAAGGGCAGTAAGTAGGCAAGGCTCTCTGGGTAACTGACGTAAACTGAGGGTAAAAATATGACATGGTTGTGAGCCTTCGTTGCTAGCCTAGTGGAGGTGGTGAGTCTCTCTCTATCTCTCACACGCTCCCTCACACAACAAAACCGACCACCATGCCATAGTCAAACTACTTCTCTCTCTCTCTCTCTCTCTCTCAGCAGCCGTAATAACCCCCCCCCCCCCCCCACCGCCCTTTAACACTAGGTCTATCCCTCTCGCCCCACACAGAACGCGTGGGCTGGGGCGGGCTGGACAAGGGGCGGCGGGAGGCTTGGTATAACAGACAGCCAGTTTCCTTTCATCATTGATTTACGGCTGGCAGATCTCCTGCACCTTGTTCACAGTGACACAGTGTGTGGCCCTAGAGAGAGAGAGATGGAGGGGGATCTATCTCAGTAGGTGCAGCGAGCTATGGGAGAAGATTGAGAAAGAGATGGAGGGAGAAGAGGAATGAAGTGTGTGTGTGAGAGAGAGATAGAAGGGAGAGAGCGTGTGTGTGTGAAGGGAGGGAGAGAGAGAGTGTGTGTGAAGGGAGGGAGAGAGAGAGTGTGTGTGAAGGGAGGGAGAGAGAGAGTGTGTGTGAAGGGAGGGAGAGAGAGAGTGTGTGTGAAGGGAGGGAGAGAGAGAGTGTGTGTGAAGGGAGGGAGAGAGAGCGTGTGTGTGTGAAGGGAGGGAGAGAGAGAGTGTGTGTGAAGGGAGGGAGAGAGCGTGTGTGTGTGAAGGGAGGGAGAGAGAGAGTGTGTGTGTGAAGGGAGGGAGAGAGAGAGTGTGTGTGAAGGGAGGGAGAGAGAGAGTGTGTGTGAAGGGAGGGAGAGAGAGAGTGTGTGTGAAGGGAGGGAGAGAGCGTGTGTGTGTGAAGGGAGGGAGAGAGAGAGTGTGTGTGAAGGGAGGGAGAGAGAGAGTGTGTGTGAAGGGAGGGAGAGAGCGTGTGTGTGTGAAGGGAGGGAGAGAGAGAGTGTGTGTGAAGGGAGGGAGAGAGCGTGTGTGTGTGAAGGGAGGGAGAGAGAGAGTGTGTGTGAAGGGAGGGAGAGAGAGAGTGTGTGTGTGAAGGGAGGGAGAGAGAGAGTGTGTGTGTGAAGGGAGGGAGAGAGCGTGTGTGTGTGAAGGGAGGGAGAGAGAGAGTGTGTGTGAAGGGAGGGAGAGAGCGTGTGTGTGTGAAGGGAGAGAGAGAGTGTGTGTGAAGGGAGGGAGAGAGAGAGTGTGTGTGAAGGGAGGGAGAGAGAGAGTGTGTGTGAAGGGAGGGAGAGAGAGAGTGTGTGTGAAGGGAGGGAGAGAGAGAGTGTGTGTGTGAAGGGAGGGAGAGAGAGAGTGTGTGTGAAGGGAGGGAGAGAGAGAGTGTGTGTGAAGGGAGGGAGAGAGAGAGTGTGTGTGAAGGGAGGGAGAGAGAGAGTGATTCACATCTGATCTATTTTATTCCCCCCCAGAGCGACCCCCCCCTCCCCCCCCCCCCTCATAGTCTCACTCTACCCCCTTCTCCAACCCCCAGTCGAGCCTCTCTCACTCATGGAGGGGGGGAAGAGGACGAAGGAGAGAGAGAGACATAGATAGAGAAGATATATGATAGGTATGATTCGAGCCAAGGAGAGAGAGACGTGTTTCAGCCCTACCACCACCCACTGAATCTCTCTTTTTTTCCTTATTATGATCATTCTCGGCTCTCTTTCAATTTATATTTTCCTTCCCCTCTTCTTCCTCCTTCTTAACCTTTTCTATCCTATCTGCTTTTTCATCCTTTATCCTCCTCTTCCTTGCCTCTCCTGTCCATCCTCCTTCCCCCTCTCTTTTCTGTTCTTCTCCTCCTTCACTAGCACTGATCTTCCTTCCCTCCTTCCTTTCATTCCTTATGGGGTGAAGGACAATGGAGGACTGGTATGTATGAGACACAGGCTTCCCTCCGTGACCTCGCTTGACCTGACCTCACACACGGGTCATTGGTCCAGGAGGCCATTGACCACAGTTCGTAGTATTCTTCTCTCTTGCCATTTCCTTCCGGAAGTTTGTGTGTTTGTGACAACCTAACCTAACTTAAACCATCATCATCACCACCACCACCACAACCATCATCATCACCACCACCACTACCACCACCACCACCACCACCATCATCATCACCACCACTACCACCACCATCATCATCACCACCACCACTACCACCACCACCACCACCATCATCATCATCATCATCATCATCATCACCACCACCATCATCATCATCATCATCATCATCATCATCATCATCATCACCACCACCACCACCACCATCATCATCATCATCATCATCATCATCATCATCATCATCACCACCACCACAAACCACCACCATCATCATCATCATCATCATCATCATCATCACTACCACCACCACCACCATCATCATCATCATTACCACCACCACCATCATCATCATCATCATCATCACCATCACCACTACCACCATCACCACCACCAATACTACCACCACCAGGTAGCTCATGTGGCCCCAGGTGATCAGGGATGGTATAATGACCTAGTTTGTCCCTGACGAGCTGGGAGGCAGTGGCCAGTTTAACGCTGATGGCCAATTGGTTTATCGAGAATTAATTGCTCAATGGGGGAGGGGAGCGATTTTCTGAAGGGTTTTGTGGCTCAGAGGAGACACAAAAAATTTATTTGTATAGCTCATGTTGTTGACTCGCTCCTTAACACTATCTTAGGTTCAGTGATGCGAGGTGAGTGTTATTTAGTGTGAATGTATGTATGTATGTATTGTCACCGCTAAATTCTTTCACATAGTATTGTCGTCATGAGCTGTAGTGATGATGATGATGAAGGGAGATGAAGTCTTTTGAAAGAAGCCATTACGATAATTAATGACCCAAAGCTACAAAAATAGCTTAGTGATTATTTGTCATTTATTATTATTATTTACTACTATTCAACTATATTACTGTACTACTACTACTAGTACTACTAACAACAACAACGTCTAAAACAACAATAATAATAACCCAAAATATGTATTAACTAGAAACTCACTCTATAACACACACACGGACACAATAATAATATTGATAATAATAATAATAATAATAATAATAATATTAATAGTAATGATATTAATAATGACAATTGATCATCAAGTTCTTTTTTATAGCCTTGGGTCATTAATCATCGTAATGGCTTGCTTTCAAAAAATGTATCCTCTATTAT
This sequence comes from Homarus gammarus, assembly GCA_958450375.1. Classification (NCBI taxonomy): domain Eukaryota; kingdom Metazoa; phylum Arthropoda; class Malacostraca; order Decapoda; family Nephropidae; genus Homarus; species Homarus gammarus. Next base: position 574,820 of record CAUDMG010002087.1, on the reverse strand, counting down.
TATTATTATTATTATTATTATTATTATTATTATTATTATTATACTCCTATTATACTAAACTATATTACTATACTATATTACTGTACCACGACTACTAACAGCAACAAAAACGCCAACACTAAAAATGATAATAATAATAATAATAATAATAATAATAATAATAATAATAATAATAATAATAATATTAATAGTAATGATATTAATAATGACAATTGATCATCAAGTTCTTTTTTATAGCCTTGGGTCATTAATCATCGTAATGGCTTGCTTTCAAAAAATGTATCCTTTATTATTATTATTATTATTATTATTATTATACTCCTATTATACTAAACTATATTACTATACTATATTACTGTACCACGACTACTAACAGCAACAAAAACGCCAACACTAATAATAATAATAATAATAATAATAATAATAATGATGATGATGATGATAATAATAATAGCCCCCGTAAGACTACCTTCCCTCCCCAATTCATTCATCACATTAAGTTTCGCCAAGTCGTGTCAGCGGCCACCTGCAGTCCCTCTCCTGGGCGTCACCTTACACCCTCTTGAGACTGGGAGACCGTGACGAGGGGGGGACAGGGAGTGAATATAAAGGGCGAACGGGTTTAGGGAGTTGAGGAAGGGTGGGTTTAGACTTTAGAGAGTTAAGGGAGGGAGGGAGGGAGGGTAAGACACAGGGAGGGTTTAGGGAGTTGAAGGAGGGAGAGTGAGAGAGGAGAAGGGATTCATTAAGACCTTTGGGTTATTGGGACAAAGGTACTCGAACCTTTGTGGGGGAGACAAAGACGTAATGGGATTCTTTTATCTATATGAATGTGATTTGCATTCCCTGTGAGTCGTGTTGGAGGGTGGTGGTAGTGGTAGTGGTGGTAGTCGAGGGTAGTTGGGTGGTGGTAGTGAAGATGGTTGTTGTGGTAGTAGTAGTCGTGGGGATGGTGGTAGTGTGGGGTAGTGGTAATGGTAGTAGTGGCAGAGGGAGGGAGGGAAGGCGAGATGGATACAGCGTTAGCATGGCGATAGGGCAAGGTAATAATAATAATAATTAATGCTCGCATCTTGGCCCTAGAATATAGATGACACGTTAAAAGACATAACAAAACAAAAAAAAAATAATAAAAAGAAATATATAACACAGTAAAGAATAAAGATGAAACAATATAATTACACTAAAATTAGCAACAAAATAAATAAATAAAACCGTATATGTAAATTATACCGTAATATAAAAAAAATAACCAATTTATTAATAACTTTACTCGACAAAACAAGAGGGAAAAACACGGAAAAAAATACAGAAAAATTTGTATAGTAAAAAATTCTCAGGTAATATGCAGCACCAGGTGAGAATTTACGACACTCAGCACAGCCACTAATATGAAGAAATAGCTTTATGGGGCATTTTTTTCCCCACCTGGTAAATGGCGCCGAGTAAACCAGGGAGAGAGAGGGGGGGAAAGGGGTGAAAAGGGATGGGTGGAGGAAGGGTAGGATGGATGGAGGGGGGGAGGTAAAAGGGATAGAGAGAGGAGAGGTAGGAGGGATGGGAAGGAGGAAGGTTGGGGGAGGCGGGGGGATTGGCTAAAAGATTTCCATCCATCCTTTTTTTTTTGTGGGAGAAGCAACGAAAATTATTTATTTATTTTTTTGGACGGAGGGAAGATAGAAGGAAGGAGGGAGGGAAGTAGGCAAGTCTTATCGCTATGGAGGGAACTCTTGACACCTTCATAAGAGGGAGGATGGAGTAGGGAGGGGGAGAGAGGGGAGGGGAAGGGGGGAGAAGATGACTATTTGTTCTTGCCTCAAAATTTATGACAATGAAGCCCTCTAGCCTACCTTTACCCCCCCCCCCCTCCATTACTTCTCCTCACAGCCCCTCCCCATTTCCCCCTACCTACCCTTCCCCTTTCTCCCCCAATATTCCCACACTCCCCCTCCCTCACTTTACCTACACTCCCCCTTCCCCTCACTGCCCCCCCCCTTCCCTTCAGTGCCACCTGCGGAATAAATTCGCTTATGTGACGTAGCCGCCGGGTCTATTATGTTCGGGACGGAGGAAAACAATGATATATTTTCTTTTCCATGCTGGGAGGGGAGGTGGGGAGAAGGATGGGGTGGAGGAGAGAGAGTGAGGTGGGCAGTGGAGGGGAGAAGGGGTGGGGGCAGGAAAGAGAGGTAGGGGGAGGTGAGTGGGGAAGGGGTAGAGGGGAGAGAGTGAGGGGGTAGGAAAGAGAGGGGGGAGAGGAGAGTGTGGGAGGGGGTGGAGGGGCGAGAGTGAGGGGGCAGGATAGAGAGGGAGGGGGAGGAGAGTGTGGGAGGGGTGGGGAAGAGGTGGAGGTGGAGAGAGTGAGGGGGCAGGATAGAGAGGTAGGGGGAGGAGAGTGTGGGAGGGGTGGGGAGGGGGAGGGAAGGGGTGGAGGTTTGTTTCATATTGTGAATGACGTCACTTTTGCGAGTCGGATGTTCTTGTTGTTTGTTGTTATTTTTTTGCGTTTCGTGCGTCGTAATGCTTGGTGTCTTACCTGTGCCTCAAGTAGTGAAAGTTTACCTGTTTGATTTGCACACGCACACACACACGCACGCACACTGTTGATTTTCTTACACTTAGCTGTCTGTATGTTTGTGTTTCCAACTGCTTATTAGTCTGTCTGTCTGTCTGTCTGTCTGTCTGTGCATTAGAATCATTTTTAGTCTTTGTGGTAAACAGGTCTCTCCCCGGACCAGGAGAGAACAGTGTTTAAATGTTTCAGCTGTCTCAAAGGTCATCTGTCTTTGTCTAGCTAGAGTCCTTTGTGTGGTGAGGCCCTGGGTCACCTCCCCCTGCCACACCTTCCACCTCAAAAACACCCCCTTCCTTCCTCCTAACTCCTGCCCTTCCTTCCTCCTAACTCCTGCCCTTCCTTCCTGCTACTCCTACATCCTCGCCTCCTAGAGTATATACTCGTACGTTCTGAAAATCACCTCTTTGTGCTATAATGACGTCCTCACCTACTCCTCCTACGCCCACACGCCCATCTGCTACACCCACACGCCCACCTACTACACCCACTAATCTTTTTCTCTTATACCTCTTTCAACTTTTAATTTTTTCTGTATATTTATGTTATCAACATTTTCTCACCTCCATTATCTGCTGTTACTGTGGTGTCCCCTTCTCCTCCTCCCCCACCCCCCGCCCTCCCCCCACCCCCTACCCTCCCCCCACCCCCTCTTTCCTCACATGTAGGTATCTATCGACTGTATCTAACTGTCTATTAGATATACAAAAATATACAGTTATTTTTACTTTCCGAACGCCTTGACTTACTACTTTCAAAACTTCCCCATCAGAATCTTGGAGAAGGTTGTCCCGGGAAGTTTCTTGTGGTTGGTTCGAAGTTTCAGAGTCACGGGATCAAAAGCTCATTCACTCGGCTTCAAACTATTGCCAGAATGGGGCTTTAAGCTATTGTCCTCATCTGGCTTCAAACTATTACCAGGATTGAAGCTTTTGGTAAACTACACATGCTTATAAGACTTTTAGGTTTTGTCAGAAGGCTTCGAGTTGTTGGCTTCAGGCTTCGAGTTGTTGGTTTCAGGCTTCGAGATGTTGCCCTGAAGCTTCGAGGTTTTGTCCTATATTATATCTGTTTTTTTTTTCGTGATTGGTCGAAAGTTATCCGGTCGAAAGTTATCCCTGAGAATATCTTGTGATTGGTCGAAAGTTAATCCGAGCAATATCTTGTGATTCGTCAAAAGTTAATCCTAGGAATTTCTTGTGATTGGTTGAGAGTTAACAGAAGGTCACAGATTCAAATCCAGTACATACGAGTTCTTAATAGAATTGTCTTTTTTACGATTTGCAATTTCCTATTAATCCATGACCTTTAACCGAAGACTGATTTAGATATCACTTGGAAAAGGTTCACAGTGATGTAAATGTCAACAGTAATTGTTTGCGATATAAATTCATGTTTGTGGTAAGTTGGATATAGAAGAAAATATATGCCTGTGTATTTTAAAAGTGGGGATCTTCTTTATTTTGTGATGGTTTGAGGGTCATAGGAAGGTAAGGTGGAGGAGGAAGAGAAAAAGATGGAGAAGAAGTTGGGGAGGAATAGGAAGAGGAGGAGGAAGAATAACAAAACGAGGACTAGAAAAGACGAAGAGGAGGAGAAGTAAGGAAGAAGAGGATGAAGACGAATGAATAAGAAGAGGAGGAGTAGGAAAAGGAAGAGAAGAAGAGTAGAAAAGGGAAGAGGAAAAGTAGGCAGCAAGAGAGGGATAAAGAAGAGGAGGAAGAGTATAAAGGTCACTGGGCCAACTCCAAGTTATTGCTATTAAACTTTAAGATTAGGTCCTCTGTCCGTGAGGGTCAGGATTTTTCCACCGGGAGAGTTATTATGGGGAAGCCTGACCAAGACTTGTCTTTTGGGGAGTTGGAGACACTCACGTCTACTTTATCTTCAACCACTGTCATAGTCCTCAACCACTGTCATAGTCCTCAACCACTGTCATAGTCCTCAACCACTGTCATAGTCCTCAACCACTGTCATAGTCCTCAACCACTGTCATAGTCCTCAACCACTGTCATAGTCCTCAACCACTGTCATAGTCCTCAACCACTGTCATAGTCCTCAACCACTGTCATAGTCCTCAACCACTGTCATAGTCCTCAACCACTGTCATAGTCCTCAACCAGTCATAGTCCTCAACCACTGTCATAGTCCTCAACCACTGTCATAGTCCTCAACCACTGTCATAGTCCTCAACCACTGTCATAGTCCTCAACCACTGTCATAGTCCTCAACCACTGTCATAGTCCTCAACCACTGTCATAGTCCTCAACCACTGTCATAGTCCTCAACCACTGTCATAGTCCTCAACCACTGTCATAGTCCTCAACCACTGTCATAGTCCTCAACCACTGTCATAGTCCTCAACCACTGTCATAGTCCTCAACCACTGTCATATCTTCAACCACTGTCATAGTCCTCAACCACTGTCATAGTCCTCAACCACTGTCATAGTCCTCAACCACTGTCATAGTCCTCAACCACTGTCATAGTCCTCAACCACTGTCATAGTCCTCAACCACTGTCATATCTTCAACCACTGTCATAGTCCTCAACCACTGTCATAGTCCTCAATCACTGTCATAGTCCTCAACCACTGTCATAGTCCTCAACCACTGTCATAGTCCTCAACCACTGTCATAGTCCTCAACCACTGTCATAGTCCTCAACCACTGTCATAGTCCTCAACCACTGTCATAGTCCTCAACCACTGTCATAGTCCTCAACCACTGTCATAGTCTTCAACCACTGTCATAGTCCTCAACACTGTCATAGTCCTCAACCACTGTCATAGTCCTCAACCACTGTCATAGTCCTCAACCACTGTCATAGTCCTCAACCACTGTCATAGTCCTCAACCACTGTCATAGTCCTCAACCACTGTCATAGTCCTCAACCACTGTCATAGTCCTCAACCACTGTCATAGTCCTCAACCACTGTCATAGTCCTCAACCACTGTCATAGTCCTCAACCACTGTCATAGTCCTCAACCACTGTCATAGTCCTCAACCACTGTCATAGTCCTCAACCACTGTCATAGTCCTCAACCACTGTCATAGTCCTCAACCACTGTCATAGTCCTCAACCACTGTCATAGTCCTCAACCACTGTCATAGTCCTCAACCACTGTCATAGTCCTCAACCACTGTCATAGTCCTCAACCACTGTCATAGTCCTCAACCACTGTCATAGTCCTCAACCACGTCATAGTCCTCAACCACTGTCATAGTCCTCAACCACTGTCATAGTCCTCAACCACTGTCATAGTCCTCAACCACTGTCATAGTCCTCAACCACTGTCATAGTCCTCAACCACTGTCATAGTCCTCAACCACTGTCATAGTCCTCAACCACTGTCATAGTCCTCAACCACTGTCATAGTCCTCAACCACTGTCATAGTCCTCAACCACTGTCATAGTCCTCAACCACTGTCATAGTCCTCAACCACTGTCATAGTCCTCAACCACTGTCATAGTCCTCAACCACTGTCATAGTCCTCAACCACTGTCATAGTCCTCAACAGGTGTCATAGTCCTCAACCACTGTCATAGTCCTCAACCACTGTCATAGTCCTCAACACTGTCATAGTCCTCAACCACTGTCATAGTCCTCAACCACTGTCATAGTCCTCAACCACTGTCATAGTCCTCAACCACTGTCATAGTCCTCAACCACTGTCATAGTCCTCAACCACTGTCATAGTCCTCAACCACTGTCATAGTCCTCAACCACTGTCATAGTCCTCAACCACTGTCATAGTCCTCAACCACTGTCATAGTCCTCAACCACTGTCATAGTCCTCAACCACTGTCATAGTCCTCAACCACTGTCATAGTCCTCAACCACTGTCATAGTCCTCAACCACTGTCATAGTCCTCAACCACTGTCATAGTCCTCAACCACTGTCATAGTCCTCAACCACTGTCATAGTCCTCAACCACTGTCATAGTCCTCAACCACTGTCATAGTCCTCAACCACTGTCATAGTCCTCAACCACTGTCATAGTCCTCAACCACTGTCATAGTCCTCAACCACTGTCATAGTCCTCAACCACTGTCATAGTCCTCAACCACTGTCATAGTCCTCAACCACTGTCATAGTCCTCAACCACTGTCATAGTCCTCAACCACTGTCATAGTCCTCAACCACTGTCATAGTCCTCAATCAGTCATAGTCCTCAATCACTGTCATAGTCCTCAACCACTGTCATAGTCCTCAACCACTGTCATAGTCCTCAACCACTGTCATAGTCCTCAACCACTGTCATAGTCCTCAACCACTGTCATAGTCCTCAACCACTGTCATAGTCCTCAACCACTGTCATAGTCCTCAACCACTGTCATAGTCCTCAACCACTGTCATAGTCCTCAACCACTGTCATAGTCCTCAACCACTGTCATAGTCCTCAACCACTGTCATAGTCCTCAACCACTGTCATAGTCCTCAACCACTGTCATAGTCCTCAATCACTGTCATAGTCCTCAATCACTGTCATAGTCCTCAACCACTGTCATAGTCCTCAACCACTGTCATAGTCCTCAACCACTGTCATAGTCCTCAACCACTGTCATAGTCCTCAACCACTGTCATAGTCCTCAACCACTGTCATAGTCCTCAACCACTGTCATAGTCCTCAACCACTGTCATAGTCCTCAACCACTGTCATAGTCCTCAACACTGTCATAGTCCTCAACCACTGTCATAGTCCTCAACCACTGTCATAGTCCTCAACCACTGTCATAGTCCTCAACCACTGTCATAGTCCTCAACCACTGTCATAGTCCTCAACCACTGTCATAGTCCTCAACCACTGTCATAGTCCTCAACCACTGTCATAGTCCTCAACCACTGTCATAGTCCTCAACCACTGTCATAGTCCTCAACCACTGTCATAGTCCTCAACCACTGTCATAGTCCTCAACCACTGTCATAGTCCTCAACCACTGTCATAGTCCTCAACCACTGTCATAGTCCTCAACCACTGTCATAGTCCTCAACCACTGTCATAGTCCTCAACCACTGTCATAGTCCTCAACCACTGTCATAGTCCTCAACACTGTCATAGTCCTCAACCACTGTCATAGTCCTCAACCACTGTCATAGTCCTCAACCACTGTCATAGTCCTCAACCACTGTCATAGTCCTCAACCACTGTCATAGTCCTCAACCACTGTCATAGTCCTCAACCACTGTCATAGTCCTCAACCACTGTCATAGTCCTCAACCACTGTCATAGTCCTCAACCACTGTCATAGTCCTCAACCACTGTCATAGTCCTCAACCACTGTCATAGTCCTCAACCACTGTCATAGTCCTCAACCACTGTCATAGTCCTCAACCACTGTCATAGTCCTCAACCACTGTCATAGTCCTCAACCACTGTCATAGTCCTCAACCACTGTCATAGTCCTCAACCACTGTCATAGTCCTCAACCACTGTCATAGTCCTCAACCACTGTCATAGTCCTCAACCACTGTCATAGTCCTCAACCACTGTCATAGTCCTCAATCACTGTCATAGTCCTCAACCACTGTCATAGTCCTCAATCACTGTCATAGTCCTCAACCACTGTCATAGTCCTCAACCACTGTCATAGTCCTCAATCACTGTCATAGTCTTCAACCACTGTCATAGTCCTCAACAACTGTCATAGTCCTCAACCACTGTCATAGTCCTCAATCACTGTCATAGTCCTCAACCACTGTCATAGTCCTCAACCACTGTCATAGTCCTCAACCACTGTCATAGTCCTCAATCACTGTCATAGTCCTCAATCACTGTCATAGTCCTCAACAACTGTCATAGTCCTCAACCACTGTCATAGTCCTCAATCACTGTCATAGTCCTCAACCACTGTCATAGTCCTCAATCACTGTCATAGTCCTCAACCACTGTCATAGTCCTCAACCACTGTCATAGTCCTCAACCACTGTCATAGTCCTCAACCACTGTCATAGTCTTCAACCACTGTCATAGTCCTCAATCACTGTCATAGTCCTCAACCACTGTCATAGTCCTCAACAACTGTCATAGTCCTCAACCACTGTCATAGTCCTCAATCACTGTCATAGTCCTCAACCACTGTCATAGTCCTCAATCACTGTCATAGTCCTCAATAACTGTCATAGTCTTCAACCACTGTCATAGTCCTCAACCACTGTCATAGTCCTCAACCACTGTCATAGTCCTCAACCACTGTCATAGTCTTCAACCACTGTCATAGTCCTCAATCACTGTCATAGTCTTCAACCACTGTCATAGTCCTCAATCACTGTCATAGTCCTCAATCACTGTCATAGTCCTCAATCACTGTCATAGTCCTCAACCACTGTCATAGTCCTCAACCACTGTCATAGTCCTCAATCAGTCATAGTCCTCAACCACTGTCATAGTCCTCAACCACTGTCATAGTCCTCAACCACTGTCATAGTCCTCAACCAGTCATAGTCCTCAATCACTGTCATAGTCCTCAACCACTGTCATAGTCCTCAATCAGTCATAGTCCTCAATCACTGTCATAGTCCTCAATCAGTCATAGTCCTCAATCACTGTCATAGTCCTCAACCACTGTCATAGTCCTCAACCACTGTCATATCTTCAACCACTGTCATAGTCCTCAACAACTGTCATAGTCCTCAACCACTGTCATAGTCCACGAGTAAATCTTCATTTTTTTTAACCTCAGAACCTAATATAACCTAACCTAACTAAAGACGTGTGTACTCTTAAGATGTGTGTACTCTTGTTCAAGGTGTGTGCACTGTGCTATAACAATAACCTGTACTCTAAGGGGTATGTACTCTGTCATTACAAAAGTTTGCTAGCATGTACTCTCTCCCGGTCTCCAGTACTCTATATTCTGAAGCACTATTCTCTCCCAGCATCACCCCTCAAGGGACAGAGGCATTAATAAGTCACGGAGCACACAAAGTATATTTTCTGTTATGACTCCTGCGTCTGTTAGCCTCTCAGTCTATTGTTACATGTGCACATTGTTTGTGTTGGCTCGTAACAGAGGTTCGAGACCAGTGGATGCTTCATACTGATAACTAAATCATATATCTGTTGTCCTTGCCGGTACTAGAAACTGAATCTTGAAATTGATGCTTCATGCCGTCAGGCTGTACCGGTACTTGAAACTGAAACATGAAATTGATGCTTTATACCGTTAGTCTTTACCGGTACTTGAAACTGATGCTTCATACCGTCAGGCTGTACCGGTACTTCTGAAACTTCAAACCGATGCT